>JACCHZ010000181.1:1535000-1870000 GCA_018907045.1 Wiebesia pumilae | reverse complement strand
CGGTTGCAAGCGACTTTTACGAAATAAGGAATACGATAAATAAGCAGAGCTTTAACGCTTTAGGCGGACGTAGGCACCGTCATTGAAGAAATAAAGCGAACGCGAACGAGAGTGTGAGAGTAAAGGTAGTCGCGACCGCAAATTAGAGTGTACCGGTTGCAGCGACCGATGGAAACGAGCGAGTCAATCGACGCCTCGATCCTAACCGTCCAGGAGCGGAAGTGGTTTTGATGGTGATCGAGAGAACGAGAGGGAGAAAACCTGCCCTCTAATGATCCGACTACGCTCAATTATGCCTGCATCGAGCCGATCAGGCGTGGCAAACGAAGCGCTCGCGTGCTCGCAGAATTTTCACATTTTCCGCAAGATTGGCTCCATTGTTGAGGATAGAGAAGCGCCGGGGCTCTTGCAACTCGAATTAAAATCGTCCGTCGATTTGGGGAAACACATTTCGTTTATTCGAGTACATCGATTGACCCGTACGCATGATCAACGATGCCGGAAACCGAACATTTTCACTCGCCTATTCTTCCGTACTTTTATTTTCCTACTCGTTGCAGCGTGTTTTATTCATTTGGAGAAACAAATTTAACCCAGTTCTTGGGCTAGTAACGCTTTAATAATAGAAATCCCGTAGACGTCGTTGGCCAATATTTATTCGGTGAAACGAATCTCGGCGAATTAAGATACGGAAATTTGGATAAGTTGTACCCTTTTGTAGCAATTACAGTTATTACGATGCGTTCGCGTGAGCTAAGCATAATGAGATAAAATTCACACGCTCGTCCTATACGATACGAACCGTAATTACGATTACCATGGCGAGTACACGCGGGCTTTAAAAGTACTTTCGACTTACGCCACGTTCGATCGATGAACTTTAAGATCCCAATAGTTAATTTGGGAGTTGAAAAGAAGTTGAAAATCTAGAGAATCCATAGTTTGGAAACTGGAGTGCGGTATTAATTGTCACGGCGATTGCTTGAGATCAGCAAGGAGGATCGAGTTCTTCAAAAGTTTACTAATGCGCACGACTCGAAATGAAGTTGTACACGATGAAACACCGCAAATTCAGATAATGAAATATATCCTTTTCTTAAATGATATAGATTTGTAATATTAGATTTTATATTTCGTTGATACGAGTACCAGGAGCAATGCAAATAAATTTAAATTTAGCACACAAGTGTGGAATACTCATTTACAATCTTTCGTCATCTTCGACCAATCGTGCGAATTTTTGTAAATACGCATTTGTTTACGGTCGAAGCTCTTCTTGATTAAAATACCATTAGGAAGTACATTAGCCAAAGGGATCCTATAAATATTATGTACGGGTGTGAAAGCCTTAATAGAAAGGCTATTCCCGTGGTGTCAATCGTAACTTTGCGTATTTGCCAATAAACTATGCTCTCTCGCTTTTCCGTTGAACGCGAGAGTTTCTTGGGTTTCGGAATACATTTGAAGCTGGAGAGGTTGGACGTCGTACCGTTGCTGAATAAATAATACACTTTGTTCTACTTTGTAGAAAAATTTTATATTAAATGTATAACCTATCTCTGGGAGTTTTTCAAATGGAAATATTTTAAACAGGTTTACGTAAACTTTATATTAAAATGTTATTCCATTGAACGGTGAGAATATTCAAACGAACCGATGATTTCTATTTCAAATTTCAACTTCCCGTGAGTAGCAATAAGCCGTCCTTGCGTTATTTTGTCGTTGCAAGGCACTCGTTGTAAGGCCAACGTACGCCAGAAATCCACAAATGACCGGCAAGAAAAAGTGTCAAGATCGACGACAGCGAATTCGCCACCGTGAATTCCTTCGTCGATCCAGTGACTTACATCCGAAATAAAATATTATTTCTAATTCTTCTTGTTTGCATTTATAATTAGACAGGTTTATGAAATTAGTTAAACTACTAAACCGAACTCGAGATAAGTGCGCAGCCTGTTTTTAAAAATTTAGCATTGAAGGTATAGAAGTCGCAGTTTCATTCCCCTCGCAGTCACGCGAGGTATAAAACTCCAACTCCGGTGCCTCTCTCATCTTGTTGTCTTGTAAACATTAACATCTTTTATGAGTGCCTAAACTGAAAATTAATAGGTGCAAGAATGACCGCAGCACATCGCCTCAGTCATGAAATAACCGTAGCGTCGCGCGTTTTACTTCGGATTAATTCGCGTTACAAAATCAAAGCGGCACGCGGTTCTATTTTCTCTGACTAGGTGGTGGAGACGAGCCAAAGAGAAAGTGTAATTACGGAGATGGAGCAGACGCCATTGACGAAGTCGAGACCAGCGTCAATGATGGCAGAGAAAATATCTAGATGCCAATGAAATGCATTTAGTAATATGCTATAACTCTATTATGGCATCTGATGGACTGTTTAGTAGTCACTTCTCGAAACCATGTAAAATATTTTATTTAAAATAAGTTGAATTGTAAACGTTAGCCAATTATCCAGTTTGGTTTTCACTTTCTTATCCAATGCTGTAAATTTACATGTTACGCATTGAGCATAATATTTAACTTGAAATGCACTTTGCTAAAAATGAGTACCGTAAACCGAGATTATAATTGCATTAACAAGTTTAATTGCTTGAAAATTAAATTTGTTGAAAAATTCAGTTATTCTGTCAACATCATCACTCGTATTTCTTCATAATAGATTTCGTAACAGATAACAAAAGGATTAACATACGTATTTCTAAAATATTACAAAAGTATTATTCCGAGCTTGTAAGCTTTATTATCTATTTTAATGCAATAAGTCTTCAATTGATACAAAGAATACACGTTGTATTTTATTATTTTTAATAGTAAAGTTTAATAATTTTGTAATATTCAGTCGTGAGACATTTGGATCGCGTTTTCATAAAAATGAATAACAGCTTGTCTTTTCGCAAATAAATAATTACAATTCTACAGATTAGGTCGACTATAATATCTCAAGTACTCAATACTCTAGTACGTCAAGTTGTACACTAGATTAATATTTAATAAATTTCGACGCGATTGAAAGAATAATTTAACACGTCAATGATTCTAGATCGTTATTTAATCATTAGTTGTTTCAACAGTAGAGGTGTCATGTGCAGAAAAATAAAATAAAGAATTCGGAAAAAGGCAAAAGTATCGAAAATGAAGAGATAAAAAAAATAATACGTGTATGTCAATAGCTAACAACTCAGCTAATAATAGAATTATAATTCAAACATTTTTTCAACGAATAACACGTAAATGATGATGGTACATTTTGTCTATTCGAATAAAATGGAACAAATTTTCCATTATGCTTGCGTCTGAAAAAGTTTGTTTGTTTGTTTTTTTTTTTTTTTTTTTTTTTTTTTTTTTTTTTTTTTTTTTTTTTTTTTTTTTTTTTACGGAAAAAGCAAATATTTGTACGGAAACTAAGCGACTGTTTTTGTATATAAGCAATCGTAGCTTATATACAAAAAAAAAAAAAACAACGCAAATGAAATACCATTATTGCGTCGGTGACGACGTATGTGACTAGATAAAAATACACGTGTCAATAAATTAAACGGTAAATATTGGAATTATCATTGTCGTCAGCTTTGTAATAGCTAGTCTCTTCACAGTCAATAAGAAGTGCAAACCCGTATTGCATTTTTTCCTTCTTCCCTTTTTTCTACAGTTAACGCTGTCGATGCAGTATCGTTCGATACTTCATGTCAATACTAAAAAAATTATGTCGTTTAATTTTACATTTATTTTACTCGACTGCTGAAATAATTTATACGTAATTTGCGTTTAATTAATGCTTCCCTAGATACACTTGTTACAATAAGTAAAACATAGCTTTTTGTTCACGAGGCACATTAAGTATTTTACCAGCGATTATGTAAATCTTAACCCTCAGATATTTAAAAAGTTTTTCTCATAGTCAACGTATGGTTTTGGCGAAGTAATAATAACAACGTTTTGATACACAAATATAAGGCTTGTATTATCGTCCATTGGGTATTCATTATTCGTAGTCATTTTATTGTATTAAGAGAAGAAAAAGAAAAAAACTGAAGTCTCGTTTCCATCATTTCTTTTATTTTTATTACGAGGTCATGTGTGTATCTTTCCTTTTTACGAATGGAAGTGATAAAAAATAGAAGGGATATCGAAAGAAGAAATAATAAGAGACGTGCGCTCTACATCAGAAGAACCATTTCAAATCAACTCTGCCTCTTTGCTTGCCTCTTTGTCTATCTCTCTTTCTGGGTCTCTCAATACATATCTGTATACATAACTGTATACATACATACATATATATGTGTGTGTGTGTGTGTGTGTGTGTGTGTGTGTGTGTGTGTTTCTTGCTTATCTTTCTTTGTCTCTTCGCCTGTCTATCCATCTCCCCATCTCTCTCGCTCTCTCTCTCTCTCTCTCTCTCTCTCTCTCTCTCTCGACTCTTTGATATAAAACTACTCCGCTACAGTAATCATCCCCTTTACTGTCGCACTTACTTCATCGGACCTACTTCGAGCAGATGACAAAAAAGAGCGCGTGCCAGACGTGAGATTTTTTGTCGAGGCGTCGACTTTATGAAATATTAAGAAGGTATTTACGCGAATAAAAAATATATTCTCCGACTTTGTTAATGTTATTTACATTTAATGTTTTTGTTATGCTAATTCGAAGACTGTTAACCAACATTTCTTTAATATCATATTTATTAAAATATTAATTACGTTAATACCGTTTCGACGTGTGAATTTTAGAAAATCAGGTGAGATTGCTAAATAATAAATCAAACAACTACGAAAAATTAATGATTACGGTAATGTAAAATGCATCGTTATAATTTGCTAGTGTTAAGCTTGTAATTATAGCTTGTTAACCTTAAAAGCTATATTTAACCTTATAACGACTAACGAGATTGAAATTTGGTGTTACTTAACATTAATATTGTTTTGCTGATGTTAAATATTAAAATTGTTATCTAGTAGCGAATGTATCCATGGGAAAGATCCGCTTAAAATATTATGTAATATGGATAACCTTTCAGGTGGACTTATTATCCTGATAAATTTTAAAATAACTCGTTCACTCAAACCAATTCTATAACTTAGACGAGATCATTTTGTTGAAGTAGAAAGAAGTTGCTGATTGAAGCATTTTCAAATCGAAACACGTAATAGTTTTTCTGAGATGTTTCGAAACGAAAAAATGAACCTCAGCTTTGAAAATGCTCGCATCAGTCCAGCTATAAAGAAGATATAAAGAAACGGCCAATGAGAAACGTATTTAAAAAATGAAAATCGACGAAGAAATAGATAAATGGGAGAGGAAGTAGTATGCATATTTTCTGCAAGCTTCGCGTTACTCGACATAAAGAGCGAATAAATTTATTCATCGATAGTTTAAGGTTCTTGTTATTATAGACGTTAAATTTTTTAAAAGTAATGTTCTTTTCAATTACATTGTACAACGTTTGTACAAACTCAAGGCCAAATATAACTGCTTAGTTTTAATCGCAGTTTATGCAACGTCAATGCTAAAATCGTTAAAGATGTGTTCAAATCACATCTCATTGTTTTTATCATTGATCAAGAAGCGTTTAATTATCTTTCACTTTTTCCCGAGACATAAAGTGACCTTTAATTAGCCTCTCAATTTCTCTTTTCCTTTTCTACCCCTTTTCTTTTCTCGTGTTCTTCTCCTCGAGCACCCTTTTCTCTAGTTTTTCGTCTTTTTAGCTCTCTTACTCTTATTCAACGAGTAGAATACCGCGGACTCGGTCGTCTACTTGGTCTCGATACTTTTCTACCTGATTGACACTCCTTTCCTAACTTTGTTCTCCGATCATGTTTCGCAGCGAACAATGCATACGAACTGTCCTGCACTGCAGAAAAAGCGAGGGAGAACGAGAGAGAGAGAGAGAGAGAGAGAGAGAGAGAGAAATAAACCGAGACACTTTGTATATACGTAAACAGACTTTTCGCAAGAGAATAGCTCCGTAAAATGCAAATGCCTAATCAAACAACGCAAGCTTGCATCAGGCGTTAAATTTTTCCCCTTTACGTTTCTTACGTATTTGCTCTCTGGGTTTTTATTACCATCCAACCAATTCTTCTCGTCGATGACCTAACATTCGAAAAGCTACAAGATTACAACAGTCGAAGAATGACTTACCGTAGGAGCTTACGAGAATCATAATAAAATTTAGAACATTGTGGCAATAATGTTCGTGAAATGTTCGTGAAATGTTCGTGAAATTTCATTTATTATAAATATATAAAAATGTTAGCAATGTGATTTTATTTAAAAATATTCAGATAGATTTTGTTGAAATGCTACGGTTTGATAATTAGTTTGTAAATTTAAAGCCCACCATGAAAGTAAATAGGTTGATGTCTTGAAATGATCAAATCGAATTATCCGTTCAAGTTCCAAAGAAAAATTGTATTACGTATTATTTTAAGTGCTTAAGTATGAAATTGGAAAAAGTATAGCAGATTCTCGTTACTAATGGTGGTCCACGTTAAGAAACTGATCTACAATTATATAAATTAATTTCACGTAAATAATCGTGCCGCTCATTTTGATATTTCATGAAACGTTGTTGTACCTATTACCTATTCTAAATAAACTATCTGCTTACTTCGTACAATGATCTTGAAAATTGCAAATGAATTTTCGAGACCGATGAAATTCGAGAAATGTGCTGTAATTATTTTTCGGGCATTTATCCTTGCCAACAATGGGGTCACCAATCAACACACTTTTAACCCTCGCATCCTCGTGTCGTACACCTTGTTCTTTGAAATTTTAACCTCCGATAATTTACGTTTTTCCCTTCTGCTTTTGCAGGTAAATTCCCGACTAGTCGCATTCCCGTGAAAGTCGCTAAAAGAAAAGTCGAAGTTCCAAAAAGAAGAGGAAAGAAAAAGAGAAGAATGGCTCAGATTCGAGATGAGAAAACGAGTTAGGCTGGCTTCTTCTACTTCTTCTTCGCGATGTCCCTACCCCTCATGAATAATTCTCGTCGCCGCATTCGCTTCCCTCGAGAGGACACTGGTCGAAATCTGAAAAGCGAACCACAGCAGCAGCGGTCGACTCCCTTCTCTCTCTCTCTCTCTCCCCCCCCCCACCGCCCCACCCACCCTTTACCATGCGTCAGCCGTTACATTCGTCTTCGCTCCTACTTATTCGCCTCATCAGGATTCGTCCGACATCCCCTTCGTGCTCGACGTACGGCTGTCTTTCCCTTTTTTCTCTCTTCTTTCACCGAAATTCTGGAATTGCGTTGTTAACGTCAGTGAGGAGGAGGAAAATTCTTCAACGCTCCCTTTCATCTTGTCTGACTAAATACGACGCTTGATGACTGTTTCTACTTACGTCGTAGTTGGACGTTGGACGCTTCCGTAGATTTCAACTACATCGTGTTTAACGTGCTTTTGTCAGCCGACGAAGAATCCCATTTATCTTTTCCTTCCTTTTAATGGTCAACTACCCCGATCGTCCGCGGTGGAAAAGTGAAGGCGAATTAGGAATATGAAATAGAGTCTTAAAAGTAGAGGAATTATTCGTAATAACTTTGGTTATTTTTCTTTTAATTTAGAGTGAATATATTCAAATACTTAAACTGGAAGTTTATCAAAATTTATAAAACTGCGTTGATTTAAATAATTTTCACTTCCTCTCGCATATAATTCGTACTTAGGTAGCTTAAAATAATAGTTCGGTATAGTATATAATTTTATTCTGTATTAAATAAAGTATTTCCGTCCACTTTCCGTTTGATTTTTTTGCTGTGTCAGTTTTTCTTTATTTTTATTTTTATTTTTATTTTTATTTTTTTTATTTTATTTTTTTTTTTTTAAAGAATTTTCTCTTCGTACGTAAATTATAATTTATTTTATTAAATTTAACAGTACATTTATTTTACTGAAACTCAAATCACAAAAAACAAGATAATTTTTTCGCAGCCTTTCTCAATTTCGCATCACTGTGATTTAAAAGATCTTTTTCAATTTTTTAACAAAAATGAATCCTCTGCTTATATGTACATACATGTTTATTACAGATAATAATAAAATCTTGAAAATAATACATTAGTAATTGCATTGTGTATATAAACAAATACAAAAATTTGTTAATATGCTTATTAATTATTATTTATTAAGATCAAAACGTTCGATATTGCACGTGAGTATTAAATTTCAAATGTTTCTTTTGCGAAGAAATCACTGCTATATCATCTATTTTTCATATTCAGGTAACGACATTGTTACGAGATATTATCAGATAAGTCTTTTTAACACTGCCTTTCTTCATTTTAGATCAATTTTTCTGCCTACCATAAGTAGGATATTAAGATTTTATTTTCTGTTTCACGTGGAGAGTCCGTAAATATAATAACGCAATGATCAAAGTATTTCAAAAATTGAAAAATTTATTCCAACGAAAGATATAAGAGAAGAAATTATGAATACTCGCAAAATCCTCGGTGAATATAACAATGAACTTTTATGCATACGCGCAATGAATACACGAGGCAAGTCTTCAATGACGCGCTAAATTCACGCAAGTTGATAAGTTTTGTTACTATCTCTGCTATTTCTAGACTTTACCCAGTTTTAAGTAAGTCCTTCTGGTTTACAGAATCTTTTCAAAGAGTTATGAAATAGCAAAGCTAAAGTAATTTACCAAAGAACAACCTTTATGTGATTCAGTCAACTGTAAAGGATGTACATGTTTATAATCGAATTAAATATCGAAGGAAATTTCTACGATAATAGGATTACCGATGTAGACAGTTGATATAAAAACTTTTAGAACCATTAGCAAAAAGTAATATACAGACATAATGTGTGAAAAGGTTTAATTTCGTTGAGTTCAAGTATCGGTATTTTTTCGTAAAACTATAATCCGTGTAACGTACAGTACGTAGTATTGTAATATTCGTTCAACATTTTTTTATCATAACCGAGTTACTTGATCGTTATTTATAAAGGAATTTTTGAACTGCTATTGTATCTAACAGGGATTTATAAAAAAATCTAATATCAGCTGACGATAATTTAGTTGATGTGAATTTTTTTATATTCCATATTTGGGAATAAATAATTCATAAAATTTATGTAAGATACTTAGATTTGCATTCATTGGATTTCTAACACAATTGATTAAAGTTACATCCGTAAAAAACACTATAAAATATATATTCGCGTTAAAAACATATTTGTTCAGGACTATTCCGTTGATTAACTAACCTTTAATAATAACGTAAGTTTATTATTTCAGCTACGAATAAAAAATTTAACACATGCTTTTTAATTCACGATCCTAAGATTATAAAGTTGCAAGGGTTGTCCAAGAATTGCACGATTGAAATATAAAGAATAAATAGTATTTTGAAACTCGATGCTTGTACAGATTAGACTAGATCATAACATTTATCTTCCGTTACTGTTTGATACAGCACTACACGGAGGGGGAGGGGGTGTAAATATTTTAAATCGTAAGATCGAAAAAATGAAAAAAATCTTAATCAGTTTCTCCTTGAGAATTTGCTCGCAGTGTGAAAAACGTGGAAACAATATTAAACAAAAACAAAAAAAACCGCCACTCGCAATATTTCCCATTACATACATCATGCAATGCATTTCCCTCGACGAGCATTCGTATCATTTGACGTGGAATAAATATAGCCTCTTCGCCTATGCATCGACGCTCGAAATATCTATGAAGAACGGCTCGATTATCTTTCGCGGAATCAAGTTAAAGTGGCGTTCGTTTCTTTGAGAGTCGAAGAGCTGCACGGAACACGATCCAGAACAAGAGGCGGAACAAGAAGGAGATATAAAAAAGAGAAGCTGCGTAGCATCTAGTCAAGTAGCGTAAGGCGAGAGAAGTACAGAGGAGCGTAACAGGATTAAAGGGGAAAAAAAAGAAAAACAGAGCAAGAAGGAAAGAGCCCACTCGTATACAAGTTAAAGACAAAGGAGAAATCTGGCAGGATATCAGAACTTGATAAGGATCCCTCGCGTGTGATTCGGAAGAAGTGTAATATTACGAAAGAACGGCGAGCAAAGGGAGATCCTCGTCATTTCGGCCGGAAATTAATGGATCTGTAGGATCTTGTTGAAATTAATGAGGCTGTAGGATCTTGTTGTGCCTAAATTGTTACCTTGTTACCTTCCTTAGGGAACGATAACTGGCCGCGCGATATCACACAGACGTCGATGGGACGTCTACCAAACAACCGCGACATTTTTCTTTAATTTCCTATTGCTTGTTAATTACCTTGCTTTTCTTTCTCGTGCACTGAACTCCTTCAAGCGGCTATCGAACGCATAATTATTAATTGTGGTCGTGCAGATACGTGGAAGCGTCTATAAAAAGGCTTCGGCGTCGTTCGTTCGTCTTTGCATCATCGGATTAACGGAGATAACGAACGATAATCTTTTGGCAAATATTTTAAAAATAAGGCAATTGAATCCTTAAGTACGACTCAGAGCATGACTAGATTTTCTATTGCAAGAGTGGATTGAATTGTTTTGGAAAACACCCACAAAAAGAACGATTATATATATATATATATATATAATATTGGCTCGTATGGATCACTAAATTCAGTATTAAATAGAAAAGCGACTCTTTCAATTTAAAGTATTTCGATGTTCTTATTTCGACGTTTCTTATCGAGTGCAGTTATCGCTTGTATCGCAATACCATTCGCTTCTGAGCGATTTTTTTTTCTTAAAATTAACAGCATGACGTAACACTGTTTAATTTGAAGAAACATTTTTTGCATATCACTGTTTCTATCCTTGTATTTGGGAAATCTTTTAAACATTCTCCTGCGATATTAATAAGGGACACGACATTCGTTTAACATGTTGCATCGTTTACGATCTGTACCAGTTTAATGGCAAACGGTTTAAAGCGTAAATAGCACCTCGAATACGAGATCGCGAGTGAGTTACATACATTTGTAAAACGAGGAACCGGACGTAAGACTTGGCGCTTGCGTCGTTCTAATGAACATTTCAATGCCGATTCAGATATTTAAAAAATAAATTTAAAACCATTAGTCGATCGATCAATTGAGTTTCAAGTGTTTTATTGCACAATCGTTTGGTACATAAGTATGACTTTCTTTTACAAGTACGACTGGGACTCGAATTCGCCTGTACGACAAATGCATTTTCATCAAAGCCATTAAAATTAATAATCTCCCGTTATTCAACGATATTTAATCGATGTATTTACGGAAGTTTGTAACTTTCATCTTCCTTGCCTCGAGCACACGAAGCATTACTCAACTACAATTAAGTCATAAATATCTCATGGAGGTCGCGCACAGGCGTTGAACGCAATTATTTCAATCGTGGTTAATATTTAAATATTAGGTGCTCGCGATCGAATTGGATGGGTCTAAAATTATTTTAGAAGTAACTTTCAAGTAAGTTGTATTACTCGTACTAGCGCAGGCTGCGCGAGCAATCATCGGGAATTATCCGCGGGTGAATTCCATTTGGAGTTGGTGTAACCCAAGTATTTAACGAAGCACGCGCAACATAAATATCGCGTCGATAACACTAAATTAGTAATCAAGTGCCCCGGCTCCACCCCATCCTGGCTACAACCAACATCATCCTTAATCGTTCGATTCCTCCTTTATTTCCAATTGCTTTCGGACACGGTGCAACTTCTCCGTCGGCGTCCGTACCTCTTGCACCTCTCCCACGCACCTCCCATTTCGCCGCGAGCGGCTCTTAGGAGCAGATCCACGGCGCGGTCGCACCTCTCTAGTTTCACAGCTCTACGTGATTTGCATTACTGTGCGTTACTGCTCACGAACGCGCGCATTGGGACGAGGCCTGACGTTAACGCTGTTAAACACGGGCCCCCGGGATTTCGGTCGAGGGTTAATGTCTCGACCGAAGCTTAATGCCTCGGGGCTCAACGATGGGTTGCTGAAATTCAAGTTTCGGATGCGTTGCGAAACTACCAAGTTGCCGATGCACTGCCCTCTCGATCCTCTCGGTCCTCGAAAGCTCCTTTCAATTCATACGTACGTACTGTATCATTCCAGTGAGGAAAGCCTGTAATTGTTTAAGAAACGTCCCTAGTCGTTCAAACTTTATAAATACGCCAAGTGAGAAGAATGTCAAAAAGTCAGTTATTCAGTCGACGTTGTTTCATAGTTTCATTCATCATTATTTCATAGATCGCAAACGAGCACAATTATAAAATTGTAAATTACTCGAGTCGAAGTCTTTTTAAAATATGAAATATTTCATCTGTGACGTTATTTTCCCCTCTGTCAGAAGTAAAGAAGTAGTCGCGAATGCTCGATGCTGCTTCATTATTAAATTATCAAATTATTTATCAAATGTCCATCTAATTTCTCTAGCTTTGCTTCCGTCATTGTTTTTCTTTTTTCCCAGCTGTGAGCTGTGACTTAAGTAGTCTGTTTAAATTAAATTTAGAAAGACAATTGATTTTGTGTGTGTGCGTGCGTGCGCGCGCGCGCGTGTGTAATAGAAAAAAATAAAGATACATAAAGATAAAATTTCAAAAAATGTTTTCTACTCCTTTTAGTTCGAGTAATAGTGAATTGCAGTGGATATATTTGTAATTCATCGGATATTAAATGGTATCCATGTTGTAACGATCGAAGTACACGATATTTCTTTCAAGTTATTCGTTTTAGCGTATTAATATATTACGTATAAGGGAGAATCGATAATTGTATAATTAAAATAATGTATCTGATAAGAATATAATTTTTGAAATGTACAACGAGTTTGTTTTAGAATGAGGATAAAGGTGTTATTTGGATACGGATAATCTGTATTGCAAAGAGAGATAAATTTCATTTATATATAGCCGTAATATTTTTTAAGTAATATCAGTTATACAAATAGTTTCAACGACTGCGACGGTATATCGTGTACATTTTTTAAAACATTACTATGCAAACAAGTTCATTGACTTTAAAGTATGCTTTTCGTACATTTTGAAAAAAATAAATAAACGATGATGCGTATATAAAATCGAATAATAGTAGGTTTGCAGGCACGATGATTAATATACGGCAACCCATTGAATGGGCAAACGCATTGCGCTTGTAAGACAGAAATCACTATACATGTTAAAAACATAGATTTTCTGCATTTATTTGATTAAATATAATTGGTCTCTTAATAATTTGTAACGAATGCACAGATCTATATATTTATTCATTTATTCGGGATTAATGTTATTTTACATTCAGCCCCCGGCATAAAATTCAAATCATTCGTACGTTAATCTTCTGAGTTAATGTCTGTATTTCAGACAAATCCTGCATTTAGTTTTGGCGCAACGAGGATCTATAATTCAAATAATAATATTAAGCGCTTACTCGATAAAATCAATGCTGCTCACAATCTTCTTGGAAAATATAAACGATCGTTTATGACCTTCTCAAATGAAACTCTGACTTACGTTTTTCAAAATTATTAAACAATACGCATCCTGACTTGTAATTTTATACAGGCATTCTTTCGCTCCTCATTATGACAGTAGGGATATTTGTATACGTACAGCATCGTATTTCATTATTCAGGATGAATACACAATGAATTTAATAAGCCCAACTTATACGTTCTCGCAAGCTTTAATGAAGTATAATTTCTCAAATGGTTTCAAATTCAATCGCACAGTACTCTATTGTCGTTGCGTTACACCTCAACAAGTAGATATTCAAGTTGTGTACTGCTTTTAAAAAATTAAAGGGGACAATTGCAAACGCTAAAGCAGTTGTAACGTAAGTAATAGTGACGTAGCCTATCTATGGAGCACAGATATGCTCCAGATTACTATTTTTACAAAATACATTGTGCTATAGAATGTTTTGAATATTTGAAATTGCACGAAAAATTAATTAACCTTCGGATGAATTTTACGTACAGCTTTATTACAGATTTTTTTCTAATTGATTCGCAATAATTGACGAGTTTGAAATTGTACGTATTTGTTCTTCTCCGTATGAAAATTTATTGCATCTTTAATGCGAATATTTTTTCACGTGTAAATACTCTCAGTTGGAAGAAACTATGCATTTTGAGCAAATTTTTTGAGGCTAAAGTTTAATACACCAATTGCTTGTGCTCGTCGGCCACTTGACGTTTATGAGACATCGCAATCTGGAAATTACGAATCAATCTCGATCTCGCGATCACTTTTCAGACGCTCCTCGTTTAATCAGCTGGACAACTGACCTTTATTTTCAATCTTTGTCGCGGAATAAAGGGAAAAGCTCCGAAACGCGAGGCGCTGTTAATGCCATCGCAGAAGGTATACTGCTTAGGAGAAGCTCGGTAAACGGGGTTTCCTCTGCCAAACAATTCCAAGAGAATGGGAAATTCGTGACTCGGTATCAGTATGAGTATGAGGCAATTTAAGAGAACGTCCTCGCCGTTAGCGAGTCGAGGGGATCACCCTCGAAGGAGAAAACGAGGTTCACAATGCGCTGCACCGCACAGGCGCAAGAGAGGATCTTCCCTCGATAAAGTTAAGCGCGCGTCCTTTGGTTGGGGATCGGGATGATAAAATGGATGGCGCCACGAGCACAAATGCAAAAAATAAAAAATAGCAACTGACGCAAAGAGCGCGTGTAAGGAGCGAACGCGACTTTGAAACCACTCTGCCTCTGTTCGTATGGATCTTATAATGGAGATCGGATGATCACCGAGCCTTTTATAATGTAATATAAATATTGTGGAAGCGCGTGCAAAACTTGACGGGTGTAGTATAAAAAAAGTCGCTTTACAGTTTATTCGCGTAAGTGCTTGGTCGCAGAATTCATTGCGTAACGATAGAATTTTGTGGCCTCGTGTTTTGTGGAAAATGTCGGTCTCTTGTTTTTCTACGAAATTAGAAAAAAATGGCAGATAGCGTCGCAAGCTTCTAATGTTCTAATGTTGTATGACAGAAGGGATTTCAAAGGAGATTCCGTTATGTCAGGGAAAAGAAAAACAATATTCTTTGTTAGCTTCTATTCTGCGCTTTCTTTAATGTTTCATTCGAGAATTTTTCCTCTTTTGGAAATGCATAGCCTAATACGCCTGAAACGTCTAAACAATGCAATTGTTTTACCAAGAATTTGTTGAAATTGTTTTTCCAACAATAACGACAAAACTTTACACGTGTGAAGTAGATAAAACTTTCGTTTTGTACGCGATGTCGTGCAGCGCCAAAAGCGGGACGCGAACTTTTGCAACGACCCAACAAATTTATTTCCCAGTAAATAAATGTAAAATATCAAATGACATTGAATTATGTAATAAAATTTACGTAGTTTTGTTTTAAATTTATCGTTAATTGAAAATCCCTTGAGATGTACCCTCGAATCTTTTTCTATGCTAATTCGTAATTTCGAATTGAGCCTTCGTAACGTCGCTCGACGATAAAGCTTTGCAGGGTGTCCTTTTAAATTAAATATCACCGTAGGATGTGCAAGTGAGGATACCGCATACACTACCATTCGAAAACTCAAAAGGTCTCGAAGCTCGACCAAAATCTATTTTATGCTTCGTCGTTAGAGTGGCTTAAAACGATTTCAATTTTTTTCTCTCTGGCATCCTTCGTGCAACTGATCTTTCTAGAAAGTATTATGATGTGTACCGTAAGGTATATCGCGTATTCTTTTAAATTCATTTGTATTCATAATTTTTGAAATGCTCCTTGTAATAATGCGAACTATGAAAAATGAACAACCATCGCCGTTTTTAACAATTTGGAATACGCGATAGTGATTGTATATATGAAAAATTACTTACACAAGCGTAGACCAGCGCAGCAGCAGCAGCACGTACGGAATACTCGATGAGAGTGAGTGGAAAAGATAAAGACAGCGTATTACTTGAGGTCTAAAAATATGGAAGACTAAGGGTACGTTATGGTAACAGTATGTTATAAGATGCAAACTTAGTATTTACATCGAAATGACTGTGAACTAAACAGAACAGTACACCGTGTGTATAGGTTGCGTTCATGTTGAAGTGTTACAGAATATTTGGTAGGAAAATAAATTCACGAGAAAAGCAAATTAGCCTAAATCTATTGTTGTGCAATTGTCTAAAATGTATTTCAATTTGTGTAAATAATGTATAACGTATATGTTTCAAATGTGATCTTTCACATTAATTAACGTAATATTAACTGAAAATGGGATAAATTGGACGATAAATCGAATCACGGCTTTATAATTTGCGGATTATTATTACACGAATTATTTTATCGCGTTTTTGTTTATTTCGCAATATTAATTACGTAATATTAATACAAAATGTTCACAAACTTTCTCTTATTTATGGAACTACGAATGCTAAAGTTTTGGACCTCACTTTGGACTCAACTATTCGCTGCTCATTTATTGAAAGTAAAATAGAATAAAATATATTCTTTATTATATAGCTGAGTGACATTGAGATACGTTATTTCTAGGGAAAGACAACACCGCAAGGGGTATCTGTTTCTGTTATATTTGAAAAAGCGTTGATTTAAGCTCGTAATCTGACGTGTCTCTCTACATATGAATGTAATAATGGCCGTCGTGGCTAGTTGTTCTGACGTTTGCACGAGCGACGCAAAAAGTACATTCTATTGGAGCCGTGTATTTTTTAATCGTCCCGCTGAAATATATTGCTTCATCCTTGTGCTCTGACAGACCAAAACAATGAAAATATTCTTTCGATCTGTGAACCGTTTGTTCATTACAGCTTTAATAAAACTTCCCGTCGGTTTGTTTAAAATAAATAAGTACTTAAAAGCCGAACGAAGTAAGAGATATCCGTCATTACAAGTGACATTTGAATAAAAATGACCGTGGCTTTATTCTTAACGGGTGCATACTTTGTGATGCTCCCTTTACGCGCTAGACTTTCATTTAATACGATAGTGCAGAACGCCAGAAAGTATGGCATACGTTGTTAGTTAAAAGTTTCGAATGAAATTAACCAAGTAGAGAATGTAAATTATTAAGAGAAATTCTTACGAATTACGATTATGGTGAATTAAAATTGGTTCGTTACTTTGTCCAGTGCGCAAGATCTAACTGATTATCGAGCAAATTCAAAATCTGAAAGTGTCTCGAATGACGTCAGGGTTTAATATTCTAATCCGTTCACCTGTTGTAATACGGCTTTATCGTATCTTTAACTTTTTAAACTTATGTTTCCAGTATTCTAGATTAGTTGGAATGGTTAATTTTTATTTAAGTTTTCAGCCGAATAGATCACATTATTTACAAATGAATATTTACACACATTTATACGCGGTTATTCACTCGTACATCGAATGTACATTTTACTTTACAAATATTTCCGCGATCAAAGTTGCGTTTTACAAAGAATAATTGAACCTTTAATCATCGAAACAAAGGGACTCGTCGTATTTGGTTTAATATTTGAATATTTAATATTAAAACGTTGTTTTAATAGGGATTACCATAGTACTTAGAGATTATGTGATGTTTATCCGACGAATTGGCAAAATATAAAGATTTGCCAAGGGGCTGACTTGCAAATTTTACAATCAGTATTAGAAAGTCCAGTAAGTTATTATTCATATCATATATCTATAAACTTTTATTACGTTTCACAATCCCTGTGCAACTTTATATTAGCATTTATGGAATCTACTGGTCATTCACTGGTTTTCTTAAGGGAAAATTTTCTTCTCTCTTCGCATTGATAATTTAGAAATAATAGAATCACTAAAAATACGCAATGTAATTTGCGAATGATGTAATCTTTTCGAGTGCTTCTTCGTTTGTACATTTATGTAAATACTCGTATTTTTGTGTAATTTTCAGACGTATTTAAAGGTTAAATGTGTCAAATGCTTTTAAAAATTCGGCATGAGCAGGTTATTTCAAAAGGTAAATGCAGTGGAATATTGATGAAATTCAGGAATCTCTACATTATCAAGTTCCCTTCGTTTTACTCTTGAATAATGTAGAAATCAAAATTTCATTTACGTATATTTTTTAAAATACGCGCAAGTAAATATTTCATTTTATGTTGATATAGATTATTTTTAAATAAGTTTCTAACGGAACAAAAAATGAAATTACTGCCAGTTGAGTTGGTGTGTAATCGTGATGAAAAATCCTCAAATATACCGACACATTAAGTCGAATTGAATAAATCGGCTTCAGGTTGTTCCTTATATCGCCATTTCAGAAGAAATCGGCTAATCTTTTGTCACCGACTAATGTAAAAAATTGATAAATTCACATATAAATAAATTCACGCACTCCAAATATTAATCTCGCTTTCAGAAACATTATAATTAACTGCAAAATTTACTTTGGTAGATAAAATAAATTAACTAATAATAGTTATCTACAATGTTTAGAAATTTTTATTCTCAAATTTCACGTGAAAACTGGAAATTTAATAAAAGCGAAAAGTACCATTCGATATCTAGTCAGTACTACTATATCGTGTGATTGCATTGGTCGGATATTAAAATATATGGAATTTAATTAATTGATTTACCAAATACGTTTAATTCGTAGCCAACGGTTACATTTATCTCTTACAGTTCTCATTAAAGTGGCGAATTTCCGAAAGTCCTGTTGCTATTATATTATAAGCACCGCAATACTCTGGAAAAAGTGCAGAGTACCGAATCTTAACTAAGATTTCCAATGAGATACTTCGTACACTTACGCATTAAAATTCGGTCGTGCTAGAACCTGATTCTTCTTATTAACCAGTTCTTATCGAACCAAAGTACGCTGGATACCGCTGGTGTTGCTTTGAAAAACGCTTTACAGTTTAATAGCGCCAGTAATAAT
Source organism: Wiebesia pumilae (assembly GCA_018907045.1). Lineage (NCBI taxonomy): Eukaryota > Metazoa > Arthropoda > Insecta > Hymenoptera > Agaonidae > Wiebesia > Wiebesia pumilae. Next base: position 1,851,174 of record JACCHZ010000181.1, on the reverse strand, counting down.
GAGCTGCACGTACAATCGCTCTCAATTCCTATGTGTTCGTGCATACAAGCGCAAAATAAAAAAGGTCGTTCCGTCGTAACTGTCGACTCTCGTTTCACCAGTGAAAATATCTCAAGCTCGTGCGCAGTCAAGCGTAATCTCGAAAGCTTCTTTGAAAAATCCGCCGTGGCATAAATATTTCCGAGCGAGAGCGAGAGCGAGAGAGAGAGCGAGAGAGAGAGAGAGAGAGAGAGAGAGAGAGAGACGAAGTCTTGAACTTATTATCTAAGAAAACATGCCGTTGAAGAATTTTGTTTGCATCCGTCCCGTACAAAAGAAGACTCGAAAATGTCATAGGAATATCCAATGCGAAAAAAAGAGAAATAGGAACGATTGCGTGGAAGTGCTGAAGCTGCGAGACGTCGGCGAATGGTGGACCATAACGAAAGATTCAAGAAACTCGCGACTAATCCAATACTTTGCAATGCTAACGCGACTCGCTTCAAGTCCTCTACAAGATACATCGTCGCTTAAGAAGGATCAATGACGTTCTGGTACATATGCGTGCGTACGCGAATGTTCCGATGGAAGCAAATTTATATTCGCTTCGTTAACCTAAAGCTCGGACAAAACGGTATAATTTGCTCTCAATTTACTCTGTCGCTGGTTATTCACGCGTTTTTTTAAAAGAACCGACATTGGAAATGCAATTGGATATATATGTATATATATATATATATATATTTTTTTTTTTATTTAGAAGCAGACGTAAGTATTATTTGCATTATGGAAGCGTACATTATTTGCGTAAGTTGTTAAAAGTTTTCCGCTCTACCGATTTCCGTCGTCGTAATCAGATCTTACGATTAGTGAACATTAAAATAAGAGCGCCCAATCAAATACATTCATTATCGTACTAAATATTGCAAAAGTCAAATTGGACGAATACGAACTTCCAACGTATTAAACATTTTACGCGTCAGCGTTAAGCAGTCGTTTAATCGCTTGTACGAATCTTATTTTACACAACAAATGAAGAAACGAACGAGCAATAATTTTCACCGTATTTTAAAGCTTTACACGTCATCTCGCCCATTAAAACTTTATCACTCGATGAAGCAGTCGGTTATTCGCGCTTTTAAGCCTCCTGATTTTTATTTTTCATTAACACCGTCTGAGCAAGTAATTTTACGAAAACTTTTACGCGATCTCGCGAAGCAAGCGTCCGGCAAACGTGAAAACGCACAAATGATTTACATAGCAGGTAAAAAAAAAAAACACAAAAAACATAAGAAAAAAAGTAAAAACCGCGGACGACCGAAGAACGGGTGCAGCGTATCCTCGCAAAATGCGAATTTCATTTGGTTCGCTGTCATGGGCACAAGTCCACTGTAACGCGGCTGGATGCCAACTTCTGACATATTGGGACTCGCTTTGGGGGATTCGATTGAAAAAAAAACAGCCGGGCTGTACGCGTACATGCGAAAAACACCAGCTGATCCCGCGCTCCTGTCAGCATTAATTTCCTCCTTTTTTTTCGTCGTTTGGACCACCGTACGGAGGAAACGGGAAACCGCGCTCCACGTGCGCGTTGAGAGAAGTTGGGGAAAAAGAAAAGAAAAAGAAAAAGAAAAAGAAAAAAGAAACAAAGGAGGACTCGCTAGATTTACGAGGCACACGCGCTCGTACGTGTGTACGTACTTTCGAGGAACGAAACGCAGGAGTGAAGATGTTCAATCGAGAGAAAACTTTATCTTCGGAGCTCGTGACTACCGTGTAATATCTGTATTTTTTAATCGGAATCACGGGATTTTTTCAATTTATATGACCAACTGTTGCAGAATACGGATTAAGTAGACAACGTTGAATAATAAATTGCAAACGCACGGGGTAAGCGCTCGAAACATTGAAAAGACTTTGAAAGATCTAATTGACGCGAAGCTTTACAGCTAAGCATTCCGACTACCGCTAAAGCTGTTACTTCAAATTTATGTTATTCAATATTCAAATGATTTTCAAGGGATTTATCGTCCGTTCGCTCGATCGCCATTAGAGAGATTTGAGTGAATTTCCATGAATTTCCAGGGTATAATAACGTATGGCGATAATTAATATTACAAATGATCGAATATAATTTAACGGAGCTAATTATCGATATAAATTGCTAATATTTTTCTCAATGCGAAAAAGTACAAATAAATGCACGCCTCGATTTATTGATATCGGTACTTAGTTTTGAAAATTAAGTAGATGCGATCCGTTGATGTAATGAGTGAGTGACGTTTCTCTTGATATTTGCGTAAGTGAAAACGTGCCTCGTTAAATCTTTCATTCGCCCCGCTCGAAGAGAGAGAACGCAATGCGAATGAGACAAATAAAGAATAAGGAAATTGCGATCGGAATCTTGGGGGAATGCGCCGCTTTCCCAACTCTTGAGATAACGAACAAATTCACCAAGGGCCGGGGCCGGGGCCGGGGGCGGGGGTACGTCTTCGAGGAAATGGAAAGAAAGCGGCGACCACGCGAAATCTGAACTTCGAAGGCGTAGTGCGTTGAAAGTTGAAAGGACCGACGAGTCCCTCGCACGCCCTTAGAGGAGGACGAGACGAAGCCTACGAAGAGAGGAAAAGAGGCCGTTTGAGCTTACCGCGAGAAATTGCGAGGGTTTGAAACTTGTTTGAAACTTGGGCGGAAACTTCGGTTTCATCCACGCGATCGGTCATTTTGCAATCGAAATTGCTCAGTGGGTCAGTTTTTGTAAGATGGAGGATTTATAGAGAGCGCATTTCGTTGACTCGTCTAGTTTGGGAATCCTTTGAAAACAACCACGATTCTCCGCGAAAGTCGATGTATTCGAGGGAATTTAAGAACGCGCATCTTTATCGTTTTCCTGGTCCGGAGCTCTCCGATGCTTTTCCATGCCGATTTATCTCGATAATTGAGAAAGCACAGTCGGTACGGGCTTTGCTATTAGATCAAGATTACAACCGCTTCCGTTTACCGAACATCTCTATGACTTTTATTATTTTTGTCCTGTTGAAGCAACTGTTGCGATCGGGCTTTTCTAACCTTTTCTAACCCCTGAGATCCAATTACGTCCTTTAATTTACTTTCACCGAGCATTAATGCCATTATAGAACGATATGCACGATGATTCGTTTAGAATATTGATAAATGCGATTGAAATTTTATGAAATGCTAAAGCAGCGCATTCTCGAGCACATTCTCGAGCTCGAGCTGTACAACTCGAGTTTCAATTCCATCGTTAATCCACATTGGCATTCAATTTATTTTGAAATACCGTGCTCTTCAATTTTACCTAAATTCTTTATTATAATGTCAATTTCGTCAAGAGCTCGTGAATTAAATGCAACGAACTGAAAAGTGCAGTTGTACACTTTATTATTTATTTATTTATTTATTTATGTACTTTTTTTAGCGTCATGTCCTAATTTTTAAGCCATAAGCATCAAGAAGGAAAGCGCGTATAATCTAATTTACCGCACATTTATTCTACGCTCGTTGTTTGTATTTTAATTATGACATCGTTTAAAATAATTTAAGATTGCCCGATATTTAGAATTCATCGGTGGCGGCACACGAATTTGCAAGGTAAATCGTAACTTTGCGTTAAATCTGTATACGGTGGATAAAATTTGACGCAATGAATTACATTTTCCATATAAAATTGAAATCGGTAATGATAGTTGAGCTAAAGAGGATTAATTTTTGTCATCCGATTTCAAGTATCGAGCATACGGGCACGCGTACGTTTAATCTTTGAACGGAATTCGTTGACTTGAGCTCGATTCGTCCTGCAATGAAAATCCGTCGGTTGACCGAATGTAAACATCGGTTTAAGGATATCGTGGGTAGATAAGTAGGGATGAGCTCGCGAGTACGCCACCGGTCCCACATCGTTAATTCATCCTGCGAGAGGAGCATAAAATGATGAGTCTCGCCGTGTAAAAAACAAGCAAATCATCGAGTAAATTGGTGTTACAGTATTTGCATTCAAACCAACAACTAATCCTCATTTTTTCCTAAGATATGGCTCCGGGTGCGAGATCGTCGCGAGAAGAGAACCGACACGAAATTTTTTTTCCATCTTGCTCCGGGAAATAAAATTGTTTTGTCCCCCCTTAGCTTAGCCCCATTAAATTCGAAAGACGAGCGAGATTTTACGGCACTTGGAGGATCCTCAGGAATCCATCAGCATTCCAAGATGCGTTGAGTCTTCATACGGACGATAAAAAAAATCCTTTATTGCACGATCTCCTCGGGGTATGATAGGATTTTTATACGCGGATGGGTTATCGGATTCTTTATTAGAAAATAAAAGGGCTTTATTATAAAAGCGCAATGTTTCCGTTACGTCCGAAATTCGGAATTGGGTTTTTTTTATTATTTTTTAAGTCGTGGAGAAAGGTTCGATACGAAGCTAAATTCGTTAAAAGGAAATGCGCACCGAGTGAAAGATGAATAATTTGATATTTTCGATGATGTCTTGGTTACGTAATACGTCGGCAAATTACTTTTCTATCGTGGCATATTAAAAGTCTTCGGCAGTCTATGAAAGTTCCTTTTGCGCACTTTTCCGTGAACGCGTTCACTAACCCTCGCGTGATGCGAGGATACCGAGGAGGAATCATCCAAAGATTCAAATGAAAAATTTCTTTTTTCTTTTTCTTTTTCTTTTTCTTTTGAGAATGAAAATTCAAAAACAAAATGTGATTGGGGATACCAAATGAAAATTCCTCGTAAATTCACCGTCTGTGTATTAGTTTACCGACCGAAGTGTATCTAAATGTAAAGATCGTGCTTTCGAATGTACAATTTGAATTTTTTATCTTCAAGACTAAGGAAAAATCGAATGGGTACAAAGTGAACAATTTTCCTGAATTTTCTTTTTAAATTCAAAAATGCTCTCTCTCTCTCTCTCTCTCTCTCTCTCTCTCTCTCTCTCTCTCTCTCTCTCTCTAAGAGGCCTTGGTTTCGCTTGAAAAATGTTAAAAGTTTCCACGAGCACCGATATTTTTATCCGAGTCTCCTTTTACGATCGTACTCACCTAAGAATATGAAAATTGAATTTCGACTCGAAAGAGCATCTCATCAGCGATCAATCATGAGAACGAAAACACAGATAATATTAATATTAAATTGTCGACGGTTTAAAAGTACTAGGCAAAAGTAAAAATGTCGCAACGGAATAAGCCAATCGCTTGAATTCCTTTGCGTCCCGAGGGAAAAGGAAAGAAAGGAAAGGAAGGAAAAAGAAAAAAACCACTCGATATTTACGTATGATCCTGCAAAATGAAATTTGCCGGATATCCCGAACGCCATTAGCTCTATAGCCAATCACGATAATATCGCATTAATTTCCCTTCTCGTTGTCTAATACAAAAAAATTCTGCTTCCGTGTTTTCAGGTACAAGGTCGAGGTAGCTGGCAAATCCCTACCCGTCCTTACAAATTTAGACAAGGGCCGCTACGGTGTGTTGATCTTCGAGAACCTGAACAAATACTTGCAGATGGACAAATGGAATCGCGAACTACTTGACAAATATTGCCGGGAATATTCCGTGGGCATCGTGGGTTTCACGCCCCCAGGCGAAGAGAGTCTCGTCGGGGCTCAGCTCAAGGGTTTTCCTCTATTCGTCCACACTAACCTAAGACTGAAGGTTGGCTTCCTTTTTATCCTATTTCATTTGGTTTTTATTTTTGTTCGATTCATTCACGTGATACGCGCCAGCGCCACGCACTGAAATTTACCTTAATTCGCTATTCGTTTATTTTTGGAACGTTAATCCGAGGGAGTTTTACATTAGTTTTGAATAGTAAATTATAGCGCACGTGGCTCTACTACGGGCCCTTTTATACAAAATAAGATCTTCATTTTTTCGTGAGAGAGTTTACCGTTAAAATGTGTTCTTTATCTCTGGTTTTTTGCAGTTGGATCATCTCGATGTGCGGGATTTTAGTTTTCTACGAAAATATATAGGATCGCATCGTTCTTTATACCGTGAAGAAATTAAAAAGTTTATCTTTCGTATATTTAGCTGATAAAGGTAAACGAGCGGAATAAGTCCGTACGGATATACGTATATATGTAGCGAATCAATGTTAATAAATTACGTCTAACGAGGTGAACGTACGCTTTGCGCGCGGAATATATCGAAAAGCAAAATGATCGTCAACAATGGATTTGCTTTGAACAACGATTGTTTTGAAAAGTTAAGAACGAGTTTTTGCATCGAGTAATCTCCCGCACGCCAGACAAAACGTGTAATATTTCAAACGCATCGGTGTATTTACTTTTAAATTAAAATTATTTCATTTTTAAACTTCGCAACTGGTTTCGCCAGGTTTTTTTTTTTTTGTTTTTTTGTTTTTGTTTTGTTTTGTTTTGTTTTTACGAAAACTAAATGCACTACGCTTGATATTTAAAAGTACAAAAAATTGCTAAAATTCCTTGGAAAAATACTCCGTTGGGCCGAATTATAATCGAATTATCGCCAAACGAATGCACAAGTAATTCGAAAGCCGACGAAAAGCTAATTATATTTCCAAACTATGCTTTAATGCTGCGCCTTCGACGCTTACAAGTGGAAAGTAAAAAAGTAAAGCACACAAATGCTGTCTCATTGTGAATGATTTTGATTCGACGAACGACGAACGTTTGGCGTCCGTGCAAAGATGATAAAAGTCGATCGAAACCGAGCGTGTACATCCATCAAAAAATCATCCTCGTTCGCATAAATCTCGAGTCTCTCTCCCGCTCGGCTTGCATCCAATCACCAATTCATCGTTCCTTTGTTGCTTATCCTCAGGACGCTCAGCTGAACGCCGCGTCGCCGATCCTGAGACTGACGAGGGCCGGTGAAACCGCTTGGGGTCCGCTCCCCGGCTATGACTGGACGATATTCCAGGCGAACCACAGCACCTACGAGCCTCTCGCCTGGGCCCATCGCGACAGCCTCGAATACTCCACTCACAGGGGACCCCTTGCAACGGTTATGCAGGTGTGCCCCACCCACTTGTTCATCTCTCTTCTCTTTTCAGGCTCGACAACGCTTCTCGCCAGGAGTTTTATCAATTATACGTCTGGTCGTTGAGTCGGTGGTTGTAGAATTGTCAAATTGTAGGTGTATTTGGTCGGCTTGTGTGAAAACCTAGTCAACGCGAATCGTCCATCCTGGCGTTCTACCAAGGATTTGCCCTCGTGAAATTTCGTATTGTTTCGGGCTCTTTTATCGGAAAAGGTCGATACGAACAATCATTCGGATTTTAATGAACGAGTGCTTTTTGTAAGTGACCGGCTATTGTCGTAATATTTAAAGGACCGAACGATCAAACGGTTGAAAGTAATGCTTCATTAAAATGCATTTCAAATTAATGAACTGTGCCAAGCTTAACGCGTTAGTGTTACGTGTGCGATACGATTTTGAAAGAAACAAGATTCCATTTAACAGAAATTAATTGAACTTTGTATTCGGTGAACTTAATTACTTTCTGCGAAGAGTGATTGACAGTACAACTCCGAACGATCATTATTTTAAAGATCATCGTTTCGGCTTGATTCCATTTGCATATTTTCTCGATTATTTTACGATAAAAAATTTTTCAATTAAATTCCTGGGATAAATATCCTTTCATCAAAAGTCAATCATCATATCTGATAATAATTAATTTACGATGATTAATGAACCGTATAATTCAGTTCTACGTTCTAACGTTCCACCGATTCAGAAGATACATTCCTGGTTTTTAGTCTCTCTCAATGAAGCACGATTAAGCGAAATTTAAATTAAACTTTCGATTTTACAAAGTTTCTTTCCCCGTTATAAATAAAATGCACGATATGTAAAATTACTATGCGTACGCATTTGTGGAATATTGAAGGTAACGTAAATTGTTCACAACATTATCGTGCGAGAGCTTAATTTATAAATAAACCGAGAGTTTTCGATTACGTTATTCAACTCGGTATTTGACTTTCGTTTCGAGCCCAACGGTTTATCGTTAACGAAATGTAGTTAAAAAAATTTAACGAACGATAAGTAAGTGTCTTTCGATTATTTCATCAAAATGAGCTAATTAATAATAGAGAAAAAGCTCAACGAATCAGCTGTACGATAGACTGTCAGTTCGATTAGCACAAGTTTTAGCATCAAGTTTTCTCACCACGAAACGGCAATTGCAACAACGATTGATATTATTTGATGAAATAACATCGATCGAATCGAAAGAACGCAGCGTTTAATTGCATTTCGAACGTCATCCTCTTTAAGTCATTCAAACTTTAAAATTTGTTTTAAATGTATTTTATTGCGCCTAAGAATAAGAGCTGATTTTAACCAAACTCAATGCAAAATTAAACTTCGGATGAGCTGATGATGATCGTCGTTGATCAAAGTCTTTTTAGTAAAATTGACATTGAACTTTAAAACGCCAATGTTTAATTTATCATTCTTCGTTGCAACAAAAAAAAAAAATGCCGCCAGCGCATTTAAATAACGAATTAATTTCAGTATAAGGCAGAAGTACCGTGTCTTTCACATATTATTTCTTTTGTAAGCCCAGGACATCCACGCTTCTCGTTTGCAGAGCAGAACGACGGTTAAGCTAACAAACCAGACTCCGTTTGATCTCGCGCCACCTCCTAACAGTCTAAGGCTAACAAACATTGGTCATCTTAAAAACGCAAGAGCGTGGCGTGTCCTTACAAGGAATAAAAGTGGCGCGTTCGTTACTGCCTCCGCTCAAGCTCTTTATACAGCATAATCGCGCGACATTTTTCCACGGTGGACAGCCTCTGCCACTGTTACAAATCCATTTTTCCACGTTTCCCAACCCAAGTGTATCTTTCCAAGTGTATTTTTTCTCTCCCGCTTTTCTTTGGTATCGCACGGCGTGCTTGCACACGAAGCACGAAACGTAATTCCGTCGAGGCATTCATCGTACTCCGTGCTAGCAGTTTGTTAGTCGGTCATTTTTCCAACAGGAACAGTCGCAGTACACCACTGGCGTTCCTACTCTCGTCCTCTCTATTTTTCTTACTCCCCACCTACCGTTTCTTCCTTCGCGTATTTCCCTTTTTGCATTCGTCTTATTTCGTCTTATTTCGTCTTTTTTTCATCGCGCTTCGTTAACTCGCACGTTATCGGTTCAGAAGTTTATAATCGATATATTTGTCGGGATTCTCAAGAATTTTCATTGCAATTGGAAAATTTCAAATACTCGAAAGTGCACAAGGGCCTCGACAAACAAGTCAGGAAAAGATAAAGACCGAATACCTTTTCGAAGGTGCAATCGAGACATCCTAGGATTAGCAAGTGACAAAGTACGTGCTTTTCCTATTGCAAACTTTCTTCCTATGAACTTTCTTTAGACTTGTCGTGTTTAGGTGTAAAGCAAATCTTTCGCGGATAATTACTCCAATTCTTCCATCACCGAGGCAACAAAATGCAAAAACTTCGAATAAAAACTCAAATTCACTTTTACTTATTTTTTACTGTCAAACGTTCTCAAAGAAATATCATTAACTACGCTGAAAACTAGAAATCGGTAAATGCACTTTTAATAAACTGTTTTCATTAATTGTACATCTGTACAACAACTCGTCGCGATTACCCGTGAATGATCTTTTTATTTAATTAAAATACTCGAACTAAAGTAAAGCGATATATATATTTCAAATAAAATAAATCTGAATTTTACAAGGTTTAACATTTTCTAGTACTTTTTTTTTTTATCGAATACTGATTCTTTTTAGCCAAAATTACATAATCCGTTTACGTTAATCTGTAATCGCTCGAAATCCTTTCAAAAAAAAAAAAAAAAAAATCTATCGAACGCCTCTTTTCATCCACTTCCATTATCCAAGGCGTCAAGAAGCGAGACTCGTACGTACCGAAGATTACGTACAACAAAATGGCGAGAACCGAGATAAACGAGGCGAGAAAAAAAACCACCAGCAAGAAGCTGTGCGCAACGTAGCTCTCACAAGGTAGAAAATGAGCTGCAGCTACAGTAGCTAGGGAATGAAGTTAAACGTGCCGGGATCTACGCATGATTTAAAGAAAAGTAATATTGAAGTTGGCTTTTATGACGACGTGAATAAAGAGTGATAAATTAGGTTTTCGTGAATTTTTAAAGTTTCTCCATTATTTTACTTTGTTTCGGTACTCGTATTATTTCTTCGAATTATTAAAAACTAACGAGTCATAAAATTAAGAAATATGCGACGCAAACTTGCTCTGCGCATAAATTAGCAAAACGACCATTTAAATTTATGGTTTAATTTGATAGGTTCGCGTTTATTAAAAAAAACGTTTATAAAAACCTAATCAATGCTAGAATTGAGGATAAATTTTTTACTTTCAAATTTGCATTGAAGGAAAAGTGCGTTATCTTGAGTCTATCGACAACAATATTTGCTCGATGCCTCACAAGGTAAGTAATACGCAAAGATAGTAATATATTACGCACAAAGGTATAGTAACGGAATAACTTCTTCGACGAAACGCTTTTATTCCCGAAAGCAAATGAAATCTTTATCCCTCGTCCTCCCCCGCATATACAAAGAAACCATGCAAAACCAGAATGAAACGAGCTCTCGATGAAAAACGTATATAAGGGGATGAAAGTAGCAGAGGGTCGAGAAGGAAGCGAACGAAATCGTCGGCGGGTGGGTGGGGGTGTGCGCGCGCGTGTGTGTGTGTGTGGTGCAAAAAATGTAAGAATCCGCGAAGAAAAATGGCCGACGGGGGCAAAACAATCCACGTTGAGTCGTTACTCTCCTTTTTTTACATCGAGCAACACTTCAAGGATCGCGCCTTGCAGGAGCATTTACATCCGGAGTCCGGAATTCGCGATTGCAAGATTCCAAGGGAGTAGCGAAAGGAATGAGCACTTCGAACCCTTGGCAGTTCCTTTTTCGTCTAGCCTTCCCTCTCCCTTCTTGCTTCCTTCTGTCAATTTCAGGAAAAGCAGCGAGAAAGTATCCAATAATAAATGATCATTTTGGCGATTTTATTATTTTATTATTTTATAAAGGACAGCCACATGGAAAACATCAAACGTCGAACAAATTTGAAATAGCGTTTTCAACGTATTTGTACGTCAAGTTGTATAAACATTGGGTGCGAGGACAGAGGCAAATTTGTTCCTTACGATAAATTATCAATTTATCGTAAGAATGCACGTGAAACGGGAAACTTTGGCCTAAAAATTAAAGACTTCAAATCAATTATTATAAATGACACGATGTTTTAGAATAAATTCGAAATGACGCAATTTACTACTTTTAACTACTATAAGACGAGAAAAGTGCCATTAAAGTTTTCTGGATAATGCAGGCAGTGAATTTAAAATTAAGAAGCCAGTTTGACCAGACGTGGTACGTATCAACTTACAGATACAGTCATACTACCTGTGTTACTTGGCAAACTTTAACAGCAATTTCCTCAACTTTTCTAGTGAATATTTTAACATTGTTCACTTTTTATAACAGGGTACGTTTCAAATGCTAGTCTTTCGAATAAGCAGTTTAAAATGTCAAATTTTTTTAATTTTCTAATTTAACAACTTGTAAATAATTTACCAGCATTTCTTAACAAATTCAGATCGTGCTGATAGAACGAGCAATTTTTCAAGCGGTTATGGTACGGTATTGAAAATTCTGTTTTTGCGAATTTGATATCGTAAGCCTGCTTTTAATAAATGATCCGTGAGTCGAATTATAACTGATGTAACTTACAGTGGAGTTACTAGATCTTTAAAAAGAATAGGCATTTGTCAAAATTTCTATCCACTTGATAGTTCGTTAGAAAAACACGCGTCCCTCTTATTCTGCTCATGTCGCTAAAAATACTTAGCTACGATGATAAATTTTTTAATGGCGTTAATTGCGCGTGTTTTGACTGCAGGCAAAGGAGTTCAAATTTAAGTAAACACTATCTTATTAATGATCAGGTTAACGCCACGCTCCACGAGCTCTCGACAACTGTATAAGAATATAGAACCCAATAATTATTCATACAATTATTATTCGCTATTCTGAAACTAATTACGGGAACTACAGTTCGTTTAGGGAAATTATTAAAGATGTATCTTCGTTCTATTTTGAATTCTGGATGAAATTTAATCACAAATTTCATCGATTCACAAAAATGTCCCTCAAAATCCCCGGAGTATTTATCGAATAATCATGGTAGTTTCTTTAAGCATTTGTCGCGGAGAGCGAATTACTCTGAAAATTGAATAAAATTATATTAGGTAAACCACGTCGCCTTACGTGTAGTTCTGAGCGTACGTTCTCTTTTACTTAATCACGAAAAAGCCTATAAGTCGTCGTATAAATCTGGGCGTTTAATTATTTAATGGCTTACTATTAAGCTTGGAGATTCAACTTTGAACCAACAGTCGCGTTATTAATATAAGTTGCTCGCGCAAACAAAAACTCGGTAAGGCGAAGAAATTCTGTTACTTTGATTCTTGATCTGTATCTGCCTAAGTGGACCAACCGCGCGTCTTCTAGTGCCAAAGTAAAAAAGTGATGCTGCCAGTGTCGCGTGGATAGAACGACGCATGCCATGGCTATAAAAGCATACACATAGTTGCAATTTCGACCTTCTATGTTGTGCCACGTCGCAGAGCAAAAAAGAGGAATTCGTAACGGTGAAAGAGAAGGAGCTAGAGACCGCGGAATGAACTTTGCGACTCTTTCGTATCGATGTCGGCAGTTGCGGCTTGCGAACTTTTATACCGCGCTCCGCTAGAGAGATAAAGAAAAGGAAGAGTAATATTAGAACGGTCTTTTTGTCAAACACCGGCGCGCAGATACAACATTGGGCTTGATATAATAGTACGAGAGTTCAATAATGTTGTAGTTCAATAAGGAAAGCACATTTTACCCGAAAGTTGCTTGCAGCGCTAGACTTCCAATGGACAAAGCGCGATACAAAGATGCGGATATTTTCATTTAAGGATAAAGATATATTTACGTTCGAAACAGACCGCCTTCTTATATTTTACATAAATGTTCGATTGGATATTAAAATATAATTCCAATGTAAATTCGGGGAGATGCCTGCATCCTTACCTAAAGCGCATATAAAGCACGTCATAAGTTATAAAAACCATTAATGTTCCAACGAATTTCAAAAGCCTCCCCATTATAAAAATAAAGAGATACTTATTACATATTGACATTTCACAATGCTAAGCTTTGAATTCGGTTCTTTTAAATTTCAAAATGAAAAGGCATTTATAAACGTTGAAAGATTGTAAATTTGTTATTGGCAGATTTTTCAATGCTGGGTTTTTTGCTCATTACTAATTTCTACGCAATAAAACGCGCGCGCGCACACGCACACTTTTCTTATTCTAAAATCTGAAAATGAATTGGTTTTATTGATCTTGTTGCACGAGACTTTGGAAGAACTTCGGTAGAAGCTGCTGTTCGTTAAATGCCTAAATATATTTTCGTATCATGAAAGAGACGAAGAATGTTTCGACAATGTTTTAACGTCACATTGTAACGTTAAAGCTTGTAATATGAATTGTTTTAAATGGGGAGGGTATTCAACGGTTTCTTCAAATGCACTTTTCAACAGTTACTAAAACAGAATAATTGGATTAGAGCACACAAACTTTTGATTAGTCTACTCCTTCGGTTCTTAGAAGGTACGATGACATTTAGAAATTTGTCCTTATCTGATCGAAAATTTGATACGAAAAACTTCGTATGAATTTTAACGTCTTTCCCTCTATATTGAAACCAATCTTTTGGTAAATTTTATAATTGCATTTTTAATATCAAAATTCTTTCCGAGTATAACGCCATTGAGCTCATACCGAAAGTCGCGAAATTGTTGATTTTACAGTAGAATAAGTTGCGCGCTTTTTAAAAGTTTTTAAAATGTTTACATACTAAGTTTGGAACGTTGGCTCAGATCAGCTTTAAAAAAATTGAGAACGTATCGTTCTCTCGTGAACCGCAAAAACATGCCCGTAAAAATTCCATGGAAAATTCATAAATCGCGAATTTTTAGAGCCGCATGATCGAATTTTCAGTTATAACAAATAAGTCGACGTATTTTGAAAAACTATTTAATCGTTGTTTTCTTGCTCTGTCTCTCTCTCTCTCTCTCTCTCTCTCTCTCTCTCTCTCTCTCTCTCTCAGACTTTGGCACAAAAATCAAAATGAAAACATCACGTGAATACATTTATATCCCGAATGCCTCCATTTTACAAAACACTAAAACTAAAATAATATACCTAAATATTTGACGTCAAACAACTCCGCGCTAACAATAAACAATAGATTTGTTAAAATTGTTGAAATTTTGAAAAATTTGTTTGGCGTACAAAAATTGATGCAAATGTCTGAATTTCTACAAGATTACATACGAGTACACGACTGAAATTGAATAAAATGACTGGCTCTTTTCAGTACTATCTCTAAAGGTACTATTTACGCTACTCAGCGCGAATATCAATTGCATATCACATTACAATTTCTTCATTTGCTTATAATGCACGGCGCGTACTTTTGCGATTATTCGCGAGGGGCGTAATTTTCGGAGTTTCTCATTGCTGCATGTATTGAAATGAACAAACTTCCAACATCCTATCCTTCAAGAAATTCTACCACTGACAGTCAATTCATTATATCCATTCACGTGGATTCGCGCCGATGTTGGTGTGTAGTGAAAGTAGCACCAAAGTTACAAAAAGTCCAGACGCGAAATCGCGTGTTTTCGCTGGATTCAATTATATTTTTTGCCAGGGCTTCTTCACTTTCGTTCCAAGCTTTGTACTTCTACCGTTAAATCGCTCAAGCTAATCCGATAACGAGAGAAGCTCACCCGAGGCTTTTAAGAAAGACGCCATTCGTGATACATCAATGGCGAATTTTATGCTGAAAATCGTCAGAGCCTTCGTGTAATAGATCTAACTTATCCTTCACCAGCTTTAATAGACATCGTTTTGTTGCATTTATCTTGGTAATTAGGAGAACACTTAGAGCTTGTGATAATTAGATCGTTGTGAATGATGTATTTAGAGAAACTCAATGTTCACGCGCACCCTGAAACCTAAGAAAAATAAAAAATATTATTCAAAGTTTATCAGGTGATAAAATATAATTAATGATTTTGTCGAAAATATGTTGACCTAAACATACTCATTTCGTATGATTACAATTTTAATCAATGCATTCGTACAAATTCTATGTGTTATAGAGTACAATATACGTTTTACGCGGCATTAGCCGCAATTATTTCGCATGGGTATCCAAAAGTCATGTAAGCAAGTGCAGGTTATTCGATTGCAAACTTTGTTGATTATTATTAATGTACTTCGGAGTGCTTTTACATAAATGCGCACAAATGAATGGTTGAAATTGAGTTTAAAATTAAAAAAGAAAATTCAATCTCGAAAATGACGAATAATAATATTTGTATAGATGTTGATAATAATATAGAGAAACTCGTGTGGTAGATTTAAGTGCTTATCACGTTTGATTTAACCTAGAAAGGTAATTTTAATTCTTATTCATGGGAAGCACTTTTCCATGGATTACCGGGACAAACGATTGTCACTACTGTATTTTGTTAGAAAGAAAATGATTGCACAAGCATTAAGAATCCTTTTACGTATTGTTAGTTAACACTTCGGATTCTGCGTGTGACGATTCTACGCGTGTTTAAGTTAGATATGTTTACTGATGAAACTTACAAAGATGTTCGGCTCATCCTTTTAGTTATATGCGATACACGATTCGTGCTCTACGAAAAAGCATTCGAGATTCAGCAAGAACGAGATCTTACTTCAAAAAGGAAAAGCCACGTACGTTTACTTTGAGACTGAATCTATAAATAAATAAATATAAAACAAATATAATATAGAGGAGCGCGCGAGATGGTAACTCTTTGGATAAAATATGGCATAATTCAAAATAACTTATTAATATTTCATTTACTTTTCTAAATAAGAAGATATTTTTAATTTACTTTCCTCGAATCAGGTGGAATTTAAATAAAACTTACATTTTTACTTATAATCGAAATAACGTATTTCATGTTTTGCAAAACTTAAGCTAGAATTCTAAGACGCCGTCTTCACTTTTTAGCCACAAAAATTTAAATGAAATTATTGAAATACTTCCCAAGAAATCTACTGGAAATAATTACGAATGGACGCTTTCTGTGGCAATGTTCAGTACTACAGCTTATAAGTATCGTAAATTCTAAAATGATAAAGGCAGTATTAATGAGGCATTTATTAATGAGCTACTACGTCACATAATAATCCATATTTAACGGATATTTGTATTAAGTTCGAGAAAATAGTTAAGGACTCGCGCGACAATTCATTGCGATATAAATGACTGGATTAGGAAATTTGTGAAAATTCCGAGAAAAAGAGTGATGGATCCTTGAGATCACAAAGTTGGTTTTCCTCATCTTTCAAAGCTCAGCTTTGTGGCCACATCTATTTTCATCTATTTTCATCTAAGTATCGATGATTTATTAGTTAAAACTAATTTATGATAGCACGATTCGTACGATGATGTGAAATATAACCTTAGTTTTATAACCAATTGTTATCTATAATTATTTTCTGGATAATAAAAGGAAATGTATAATGAAACATTTTGACAGCTAAATAGAATTTGAAGAAATAGAAGATATCCAATTTCTATTGAGATGAATTCTTTCTAAAATTTATCCGACGACATTCTAAATTAGTGTTCGCATTTTTATGTGGATATCATTACTACTGCATTGGCCTTGTAAAAGAAGTTGTGTCACTGAGAGATATAGTTCGAAATGTCCATGTGATAAATGTGAAAATATTCAAAACATCCGTTGTATTTCAATAATAAAAGGAACTTTTCTAGAAATTTTATCTTGAGAAAAGCATTACTTCGAAGCTAAAAATTGCCATAAGAAACTTGACATACTTTTTCAGAAGTGACGTAATTTTCAAAGAAGTTCGCCTCCGAAAGAAATTACTTTGAAGAATTCCCATTTTATAGTACATACCGACATTTTCAAATCTTTCGCTGAATAATGAAGAAGGAAATACTAAAAAGTTATAACGAGTACGTCCGTGACTCTTCGAAATATTGTTCTTTTATTTATTTAAACGTAAATTATCATATACGCATTTAAACAAAAAATAAACTTTTAATTGCAAATATTGTGTTAATAGTATATTAAAATAAGAGACACTATACGCAAAATACGTTCGCACGTTTAGACTATACATTATATTCTCGTTTGATTCATAATAATTCTAACTTTACGTTCAATGCTTATTTAAGAAAGTGCTACTACCGATGTTGTTACAACTTTCTGAATCAGCATGTGTCAAACGAGATCTAAATATTTTAATCGTCGCATTTCTCTAAAATTTAAAAAACATGAGCCTTAGCAGCCCTGATATGTAAATCAGACTCCCAATTATTCTAAAACGTATGTTTTATTGCGTTTAATGATAAATAGTAAATTGATTTACATCAGCAACCGAATCAAGTAGAAGAAATATGAATAACTTAAAAATAACAATAATCTAGCAACTACAATCGTACTTTTACATAAAGGAGCGGCCGAAAGTTTATCTTCAAAATAATTATTAAACCCTAATATGAATCGTAATTTATTGTAATTAAAATGAATATGCATGATCGTTAAAAGTATTTTTCGTATATTCTTTATTATTATAAACAAATTTTTCTAAAATTTCCGCGCTATTCAAACGAATCGAGAAATGTTAAATTTTATCTATTTTCGCAAGTATTGTTATTTTCAAATTATGATGTAGCATTAACATGCCACAGTAATTGTATCATATTAAAATACATCAAAACAAAACAGTTTCTCCTTTAAATTATCAGAAATCTAATTTAAACTAAAATTCTCTCTTAATTAAATAATATGAAAGGATATGTGCATAATGTGTTACGTCTTGTCATACTTGTTTCGCATTGCTACTCTCCGTACATAAATAAACTTGTCATGCTTCTAGATCAACTTTGCATATTCATCACATATTTTATAATATACTCCTCATCAAACTTCTCTTTAACTTTACAGTATTGAATAAAAACTGTTAATTTCTAGAAAATTACGTCTTTTTTCGCTCAAACTGATGGATTCATAAAATTAGTAGAGTAAAAAATATCTGACAATGACTAAATCTGTTTGATGCATGAGTGGAAGACTATAAAGGAGGCCAGGATTATTTAATAAAATACAAAATTATGTGGAGACCACTTAAGCCTTCGAATGAAAACTCGAACGCATCAATCGCATCGGGTATCAAGGCTAACATTGAATGCAATGCCATCGGTCACCCACACTTATTATCCCTCGACCCCTATTTTTACAATTACTCTATCAATCTACGTTCCAAGAAGATGCAAGTCAACGCTGAAACTTCGTCCCCGATAAGTTCGGAACTCGTACTCAGACTTACCCTTAATATATGTGTACAAACTCTTTCAACTTTTACCGTATTTCGCTGTGTATTCGATTTTTTGCAAAAAATGTGGAAACAATGTTTACAATATTTTTATTTACCCGAGCTCTATATACAAATAATATATGCACAAATTTTTATAAAAATAAACAACTAACGTATAAAACATTGTGCGAGTAATTTTTTAAAAAAATTAGTAATTAATTAAATGTTACTATGAGAAAAGCACGATGCTTGATCTACAATAAATATCAAAGTTGCGAACGAAGGGAGCATAATAAAGGTATAAAATTTGAATTTTTAAAAGTATATTCGCATGATATTGAATATAGAAAAATTTCTGTTAATAAATAAATAAATCTAGATTCAGAATAATGAATAGAAATATTTTCATTGATATAATTTGTGTACCTTAATAACACTGAATATAAAGGTAGAGAGTACAAAAGAGTGTCAGAGAAAAAGAGAAAAACTTGGCTATATTTAACGTTTACAGAAAAAGAGTAAGAAAATGAGAGCGAATAAAAGGCGAATAAAACGTAAGCAAAGCTCCTAACATATCAGCGAGTTTGTTAGTAGTAAACAATATCAATAATCTCGTGGATAAGCCCATTGTGCGTGTTTGCTATGCCGCATTGATAACTCGCTCTCTCTCTCTCTCGCTCTCTCTCTCTCTCTCTCGCTCTCTCTCGCTCTCTCTCTCTCTCTCTCTCTCTCTCTCTCTCTCTCTCTCTTTCAACGCACGACGCTTACGTGAATTTCCATAAGGACGTACTTCAGAGTCGGAAAAGCTGCATCCGTTGTTTAGGGATACTTAAATCAAAAGTCAATCATCACCCCGTGAGTTTCTTTCATTGCCGCGAGCTAAAGCGTCAAAAGGTTTTATCATTGAATCCTAGATTTCAGGGAAAGCTCTGCATTGTATCAAGTTGAGGACTTTTGTGCATGAATGACTCGTGGGCGTGAATACCTCGTGAAACGCGGCACCTACAATATAACGCGTATACGTTTTACGGGTGATTAACTTGAGACTGGAAATTGTTCTGAGAAAATCTCGAGCTTTGCGCTTATTAACTCTACCAGAATAATACATCGCAGCCAAACCATTATTTCGGATAAATTCAATGTAGCTCGCTACTATAAGATAAATATCATTTTCTTTAATTGGTATATGTGAGTAGAATCATCCGTTTTCACGGACTCTTATCTTCGCTTAATAAAGAGATAAAAGTGATAAGTCGTAATATAAGGAATAAATTGTAACGGTAACGTTATTGGTAACATCTATTCGATGCTCCTTCGCATACAATTGCTCGTTTTCTCGTCCTAACAGCGTCAGATATACGGGATGTCTAACGTTTTTCTTTATAGAGAAAAACTACAAAGAAAAGCGTCGTTTATCTTCACTAACCATGAGAGAGAAAGCATTAGCGGTACCGTATCGACAAAAAAATTTGACCAATACCCGTTATTTTTTACTACGTATACATAAGGTACAAAGAATTTTTCAAAACCTACTCCGGTTTCTGTACAAGTTTTGCACTACAGAAGCTTGAATTAAGCGTAAGAAGAAGTTAGCACGATAAAATTTCTAATAAATGGCGTTACAAATTATTATTTTAGATTAAAGAGAGATCTTTTAATTTTTATAAACCTGGCGAAAAATAATTTTCTTAGTGACATCGCATTAAACTGGTATTTTGCACTTTAGCAGACCACTTTGTTGTTTTGGTAAGCTATTTGTAAGCTAATGGCCTTAATTCTTTACAAAACCATATAAAACGCAACTGATTTAAATTTTTAAGATTATCGTAAAAGGACGTTTTTTAAATCCACTTAAGAAAGATGATTTAGACTAGGGATTTAGTCGGATTGTTCGTCATAAAATTTAACGCGTGGTTAGAAGTGTTGAGTCCATTTTCAAAGCACAAGTAATCCTAAGCAATATTCACAAACAGACAATTGCGAAAATTAAAGAGTCCGTATCTCTAAATCGCTTTACCACCCCGTGTATCCATGGACTTTCTATTTCTAACGAGATAATAACTCGGTATACCCGCAGAGAAATCCTCCTTTCGGACGTATAAGCTTCACGAGATTCTCGCACAATTGGCTCTGGTAGCATTTTATATACTGACACTGTCATTGTCGTCGTCATTCTCTATTTTAGAATTTAGAAAATTTAGAAAATCGCAGTTTATTAGCTGCATATTCCGGATATTCACTGGGTACTTACTGGGTATATACACTTAAATGTCGAAAAACTATCTTTATTACTTCTAATGTTTCTATTGAGTTACGTAATTATGATTTTAATTTGAAAAAGATCACCGTGAATAACCAAAATTATAATCTGGATTATAATCTGGTGATGACTTGAAAAAGTTTACATTATAAAAAATGATGTAACGAGATGTATTAATCTCGATATCAAATTATCAGATCTCGATAATATTTAATCAATACTAGAAATTTAAAAGCCCGGTAAGGATCATCGTCTTTCTATTTGGAGCTAAATCTATCAAACGTATTTTGCTCGTAACCTGCTTTCCTTAGCTTTACCTTAATATTATTTTACCATTTACCTCTTTATCGATCTCATCTTTATCTTCTTTCATAATCTGAAAATACTTATCTTTAACTTATTATCTTCCGAGTATTTTCAAGTTCGAATCAAATAATTGAGACATCATAACGTAGAGAGAGATTACGAATATACGTTTACGTAGAAGTCAACTAGCGTTTCTTTCATGCTTTTAAACGTCTAGGCTTTGCTTTGATCATTGGATTATGGTCTATGACATATAACCGACTGAATGCTTAGCTCTATTCTATTTTCCAAATTCTCGGATACAGTACGCAAATTAGTGGTAGAAAAAAATGTCGGAATAAGTAATTAATTCGTTTCTTGACCGTGAACAAGCTCCTAATTATCGTTAGCGATGTAATTTCAAATGCATTCAAGTCAGCTCAACCCTGATTAAAAAAAATAGCCTTTTTGAGTAAGTTTAAGCTGATGAAACCGCCGTCATCCGCGGACAAAAGTGAAAGGAGGCTTAATAAGATTCAACTTTTGCGGGGATGGCATTATATAAAAATCCACTGATCACGGGGTCCTTACGTAAAGCTTGCATAAATTTACTTGATCAGGATCACGGACGATACGACGGTATCCAGAGGGTGCTCTTCGGGGGTGGTCTGAAGTTCTGGTTGCACAAGCTGCTGCTGCTGGACTCGTTATCGTACCTGTCGCACGGGCAGCTCAGTCTAAGCCTTAGCCGCATGATCCTCGTGGACGTCGACGACATATTCGTCGGGGAAAAAGGCACGAGGTTAAAGAAGGACGACGTGCTCGCGTTACTCGCCACGCAGCAGAGGATACAAGTCCTTGTGCCGGGCTTCAAGTTCAACTTGGGGTTTTCCGGAAAGTACTTCCATCACGGGACAGCCGAGGAGAATCTGGGGGACGACATGATACTGGAGAACGTCGACAGGTTAGCGATCCCTACTAAATTCCTCTGCTTTACAAAAAGTTTGCTCCAGATGTATGCCAACATTAACGTACAACGTTGACTTAATTTTACTAAGATTTAAATGAGTTATACCCGCTTAACTTAAATCAAGGCCGCCAATTAAATTGAAAAATTTGAAATCGTATCCAATAAAAAATTGTCTGAGAAGCTCCGAAGAAAGTTTTTTATTAATTTTTAGTCGCAAAATCTAAATATACAAATAGATTCATTCGTGACGTCTTAACTTTTAAATGATTGAACGATGTTATCATTCAAGTGAACTTACAGGATGAAAAACGTTTTTCAGCTTAATTTTCGATTAAGGTAATTTTATAAAACGTAAGCATTGACTATTATTCGAACATTCAAATTTATAAGTGGAAACTATTTAACGATGTAAATTGCGTGATTCGTAATTATATATCAAGAACTTAGTATCTTAATCTCCAATATCTTTAAAAAAATTTTATTTACCAATTGTTGTTAATTTCAGTTTTACATTTAATTTAATTTAAGGTACGATTATATTAAAGTATTATGATTTGTTTTTACCGCTACATCTGCGGATGAATGAACACGAGGGAATATGACAATTGCTAGTAATGCTTTGCAATTCGTCGTAGTTTTCTGTAATAATACACTACGCGATATTTACATTTTAGAGATAAATAAAAAAGCCGCCACGAGTTCGTACGATATCCAATGGATATCGTACGAATTTAATGGATTCAAATTTTGAAAATTACGACGGAGAAAATCCAAGGCAACTGTAAAAGCTTCGAAATAATATTCGGAGTATATTAGTTAAAGAAGAATAAAAGTAATTATGAATTATCGAGATCTTACTTGTATAAATTACGCCAAGTTGTAATTTCCAAAGACTTATATATGAATTCCTACCAAGTGCAGCCACTACTCGTTGAAAAAACGTCCTCTTAAAAATTAACTTGTACTAAATTTTTAACATCTTAAAATATCAGCTGCGAAGAATTGCAACGCGAAATCTCGACGGTTAAAAGTAAAATAAAAATATCGCGTTTCGAAGTGAAGCCGCATTAGCCGCATTAGCCGCATTAGCCGCATTGAAAATGCAAATTGCTTATTCGCGATAAGAACAAAGATTTGGTCCGCGACGGGTTAGTATCGGCAGTGAAATATTTACCGGCGTTCCCTTATCCTCTTTCCGTCTTTCCGTAGATTTACGTGGTTTTCTCACATGTGGAACCATCAGCAGCCCCACTTGTATGAAAATGTAACTCATCTGCAGCTCGATATGGCGCAGAATAAACAGTTCGCAAAAGATCACGGGATACCAACGGGGAGCGGCTACAGCGTCAGTCCACATCACTCGGGGGTTTATCCCGTCCACGAGGGTCTTTACGAGGCCTGGAAGAGGGTTTGGACGATCAAGGTCACCAGCACCGAGGAGTATCCACATCTGAGACCAGCCCGACTCAGACGTGGTTTTGTACATCGCGGTATCATGGTGAGCATCGTTCGCGTGGCTCGCGACAAAAATTTTCCGCTTCCCAGCTTTTTACGATCGCTAACGTTCGTTTATATTGAAAATCCAGCCGAGCCAGGCGCTATAAAGTCCCCAAGCGGGGACTGTCGATATGCGCGCTAGTTTTATCATCGGAAATAACTCCGTTTTACTTGCACTTCTTGCACTTCGCGAAATCTCGTTGCGTCCTCGTTCTGCAGAGACTGAATATTGAAAAATTCCTTCGTATTCACCCGGTGGCCCTTTCGTGAAATTCGGAAATTTGGTTGTACGTAATCGCAAGTCGGTACCTTGGCTGCATAATAAGCTCTGTCTTCTTAATTTTTGCACGGTAAATGGCTACTGGTTACTTTTGTACGACAATTGTTTATTAGCTCCAAGCGCACGCTAACGAATGGAACTGCGGTTTACGGAGTACCACAGTTTGTACTTGGAACTGGATCCTGCTGCAATTGGATTTATCTTGGGTGTCTAACTAATTAACCGACTGTCCGCGGGCGCGGAATATGAGGTTGCGCAGTTGCATGCAATGATGAGTAATTAAGGAAAAATCCCATTGTTAAATTTTAGAAATTTCTCTATCGCTGCTGGTGGATTGTTTCACAGCTTTTCCCCATTAGTGATTAGTGATTGTATTTACAAAGTATCCTCGGGTTATTTGTGCGCCACTCGAAATGGATTAATATCGCGCATCGGCCAACGTCAAAGCTTACGATGTAAATTTAGAGGGTACGATTTCCTTTCACGGTCACACCTTCATATTTTAAGTATTATTTTGTATTACTTTACGATAACTGTGCTACTTGCAGAATTCATTCGCCATTTGCCGTTATCTCGCGTGTTTCATAAAAGAGGTTAATTCATGGAGGCAGGTAACGCAAAATTACATTACGAATTTAGAAAAACATAAGTGAATACGCGAAGAGTAGAAAATCTGATTTCCACGAATTGTGCTACTGGGTATCGAACTGTGCGATTGCTATTCATTGGCCTAGTTTGAGTTACGTACAGCCAGGTTTCAATGCTCGTTTGCATACGAGGAAATCCATAATGCATATTGCACATTAACGGAAGCCCTAACTAATACACTGGTTTATTTTAGGTACTGCCAAGGCAGACATGCGGTCTATTTACGCACACAATATTTATCGAAAGGTATCCCGGTGGCCGAGATAAGCTGGACGAGTCGATCCAGGGCGGCGAACTCTTCCAAACCATCGTTTACAATCCGGTAAGCCATGTTAATGTGCACTAATTTCTCCTCAAACGCCCGGCTCTTTTTGGAACGATATCTTCTTCCGATAATATTGAATGTACTGCAAACGGTGACGATACATTTGTGGTATCGAATCAAATGATATTTTGTCGTTGCTTTATCCATTCTCGCTTATTATTTCGATTGTCTTATATTCTCGTGTCTTTCGTCTTTAAATAACAACGCGTACGTTACCGTATATTTGTACCGTACGTGTATTTGAAAATTATTTCATCTATTTTTATCGAATTCGCCGGCAAAGTATTTGAAGGATGTCTTTACAGGCATTTCATTTGAATGAAAAATGCATAAGTCGTTGACATAACTGGTTTTGCTATAAATTTTCGTCGTGCACTATTTATAACATTATTTAGCAATATTCATCGCTCTGACGAGGTCGTTGCTTTACAAGCACATTTACCTATTTAATTGACAATGTATGTACAGCGTTATATCATTAAATTGTACGGAAATTTTTATAATACAATTCAAAGTACCTGGAATTTTTCATAAAATTCCTAAATGAATAGTATTATGATAAACATTTTCGAGGGCTGTTTTACATTGCAAAATTAGTCCCAATCGCAATTCAAACGGCGCGTCAGAGCCTTTAAAATAAAAAAATTTAACTTATAAACGCGGTGAACATCCTTCATAAAGATCGATACCGTTTTCGAAATACTTTATTTGTTTTCGACGATTTACGTCATATCGCGAACAATGGGTTATAAAGCAAAAAACCGAAAAAACACAGAAAAACAGAAGAGAGAATTAGGTCAACGCGTGAAATTAGGTCACCTCGACGAATGTGCATTTTGTATTTCGTAGAAATAGGAGTGTGGAGTTTTAAACGTTGAAGCTCTCGATAACTTCCAGATAAATATTTTCATGACGCACATGTCGAATTACGGGAACGATCGTTTGGCGCTCTACACCTTCGAATCAGTCATCAAGTTCATTCAGTGCTGGACGAATCTGCGACTCTCGAGCGCACCTCCTCTTCAGCTGGGCGAGAGGTACTTTCAACTTTACCCGGAGGAGACGGATCCTGTCTGGGGTGTACGTATGATATATTCTGCCCACTATCGACGCTTATTTCTTGTATAAATGTACTCGAAGAAGCAAAGTAACGATAATCGCGTTGGCATTTGAGTATACATATTTAAGAAATTCGCCGTTTAAGTTCCTTCTAATGTTAACGGTTTAGCAATGCGTTTAGCAATGTTGTTTCATCTAATTCCGTATATTAAAAATGCGAATATTATGCGAAGGAAAACGATTGACTATAACAATGATTTATTTACGAACGTTCGTAAAGCGCGTCGTTTGTTTATAACTATAGTGTTCTTTTATCATCGCTACTCCTTTGACATTTAAACTTGAATATTTTAATAAAATATTTGTCTCGAGCTTAGAATTATCGCGACTCTTCCAAGGGTAGCGATAATTACGCTTTTGTCACGCGTTTTCTCGGTTACAGCAGCTTTTACTGCGTACGTATATTGACTTAAGTAGTGTGAACTGATCGTTATAGAGTTAGAATATCCGCAGTGTATTCTAATACTAAGAGTATGCCGTGTTACGCGAGTCCAAATACTTTATTATACTTAATTATAAATATTTATACAGAAAACAGTTCTTCGTCAAAATTGGACGATAGAATTAATCTCCGTCATTTAATGTACGAGTGCATTTCCTAAGGTCATAAAAACAAAAGTTAAAAATACCTATAATGTATATTAATTGATGTCATTATAAAATTCTTTTATAAATATAGCATGTAAATAAAATTATTACTACGCACATTTTAACGAAGGTAGACAATTTAGATTGAAGTAAGTATGTTCTTCCGCTCTTGAGGTAAAATCGTGATGCTAAACGAAAGAGCACTTGATTAAATCTCGTAGAAAAATAATAATTAGATACGTTTAGAAAATAACTGTTACATTTGTTTCGTAGAATCCTTGCGATGATCAAAGGCATCAAAAAATTTGGTCGAAAAATAAGACGTGCGATCAATTGCCGAGGTTTTTGGTCATTGGACCTCAGAAGACTGGGACGACGGCCTTGTACACCTTCTTATCTCTTCATCCCGCCATCAGTAGCAATTTACCTAGTCCCGATACCTTTGAAGAGATCCAATTTTTCAATGGAAAGAATTATTACAGGGGTTTGGACTGGTAAGGTTTGGACCGTTTACCAAATGCATTTAATGCATTAAGTTTACGAACAACATATCATTTATCGTATTATTTGAGAAGAGAACGAGACTGTTGTGTTTTCCTTTATACTCCAATTTATTAGTGTGTAATGCTCGTACGAAGCGTCGATTATAACTTTTAGTTGGCTATTAAATATATCCAGTAGCTAGTAATTACAAAAGAATAATCATTTGTCACAACTGCCCTTTAGTTCGATGTAACGAACATCAGAATGAACACGATGTTCCAGGTACATGAGTTTCTTTCCGGCGACCAAGAACGAAAGTTCTCGCTACCTCTTCGAAAAGTCTGCGACGTACTTCGATGGTGAACTTGTTCCTAGACGAGCTCATGCGCTTCTCCCGAAAGCTAAGCTCATCACGATACTCCTTTCGCCGGCCAGGAGGGCCTACTCTTGGTACCAGCACACCAAGGTTCACGGTGACACCACGGCTAAGAATTACTCTTTTCATTCCGTGATCACAGCCACCGATACGGCGCCGAAGGCTTTGCGAGATCTTAGAAATAGGTATGTGCGCGTGCGTGTGTATGTGTCTGTCATATTTGTGGTGGATCTTTCGCATACGGCGAGCTCTACGAGTGAATACTCGCTTTATATCAACTGTGCATAACTGCATCATTTTGAGCGATATAATATAAATTTAATAACAGAAATTTATTAACTCCAGAATGAACTTTCGGTCGTTCGCGATTACCTTATTGGAATGCATTTCCTCCGATGATGGAATGATTCACGTTTTTGTCAATTTTCTCTCCAATTAAAATAACATCAGTTCCGAGTGATATTATTTTCAAGAAAATAGATCTATTTTGATTTGATCGAGACTTATATTACACTCAATATTGCCTTGTCATTATGAAGTTTTAAGGTCTTAAAATGCAAAATCATAATATAAATGGCGGTTGCTGTAATCTTTTCCGTAACCTTTTCCCTAACCTTTTCCCTAAGGCTGTGGAATTGTTAAATGGACTTATTCATTACCCTGAGAGGGTCATACTGGCCGAAAAACTTGTCCCCCGCGCAAAATAGAGTGGACTGGCCGCAAAGCTTGTCCTTCGACCTGAGAAAAGCGAATTGCGAAGGTGTGCGAGGAAGGATAACTCTGTTCAATTTAGCTAGCGACACGACGCGTGTCCTTTCGTACCACATTCCGTTCATTCCGGGCGTTAGCTGCATAAGTAGAGAGAGAGAGAGAGAGAGAGAGAGAGAGAGAGAGAGCACAGTCGTAATGGAAGGATAAAAGTCTACTATACTACTCAAAGCTGCCGAGTGTTTGTGTCTCGAGAAACTTCATCCCCCTATTTTATCATCTAGCGAGAAGCTTTAGCACTAAAAGCTTAATCTTCTTTCTTATGGGTTGACTTTGACAAGTACGGACTCCAAAGATAGGCTACACATGCAAAAGGTGTGTCAGCTCCGGTTCAAGTTTACACGGAGTACAAAGAGTGCGAGTCAACGACACCTTCGAAAATCGGCCAAATTCATTTATTATCTTTATGGAATTAAATGAAGAACTGGTTTTATCCGTGCACTGCTTTCTCCACAGCTTAATTCATATTCCATACTTTATTTATATATTTAAATAGAGAAATATTTTGGTTTAATTGCAGAAACATACATTCAAAATTTCACCAAATTCACTAAAAGAGACATTCGCTTTCTGGCGTAATTAATTCGCGTAACTTATTAAAGTCATACAATTTGTCAATTTAGGAAATCGTAAAAGATTACCTAATACAAACTGTTCGTATTTTGAAAAATAAAAAGAAAAGAAAAGAAAACGTAAGCTCTATCGAATAATGCCACTGTTATAATAGGTAATATAACATGGATGTAATATTCATCAATCAATTTCTTGAAAAACCCTTTAAAATGGTTATTTAATTAAAATTCCCTCGCGCGTATTTTTCAAGGAAAAAATCTGGCATAGCTTTCGCATTACTTTAGAGATGTCAGAATGATAGGCGTCACGTTTACTCGAATCATTTGCTTAAATTTCATCGCTGCCTCTTCTTTGCGAGAGAAAATCATTTCATGAAAAACGATTAATTTTGCTCGTGTATATTGACCCTCGAGCGTCCGTAGAACAATATTGGCCAATAAAATACGTTCGAGGCATTGCTGTAATTTTCCTCGTTTGATTTTTCTTACATTACCGTGATAGATGCTTGTAAAAACTTTTCTCAAACTCACCAGCATTAGTTATTGCTCTCGTTATTATTATTATTATTATTATTATTATTATTATTATTATTGTCATTAACAACATTATATTAATTAACTGGCGGGTAAAATGTCCATACGTGTATAATATTAGTCTTAGCGGTCTCATTATTGGATTCTTACTTACCCAGAATAACCTTCTCTTGATAAATGAATCATCTCTCTTGAGCTAGAATGGGTCTGACTCCATTGATCACTTTAATCGCGGGCTCTGGAATTCTGGAATTTTTCATACCACGGAACTTTGACCCAGATCTCAGTGCCGCATAGTATAATAGACTTAGGTATACCTCGTGAGTAACCATTACTCAAGTGTCGTGGTCATCCAATATTGACAACATTCGGCTATAAAAATAATTAATAAAAATTTCATAAGTGGTGTGGGTATGCCAAATAACTAGAATTTTATTTAGCAATTTATTTCGAGAAGTAAAATTTCACACACACGCATTTGGGTTTTATAAGTAAAATATTGAGTTAATATCTTCGTGGACTTCTGATCTCCCTTAAGCGTGCTTACAACGAAGTTTTTATAATGCAAAAATATTGTTTTACAATTAAGATGAACAACAGACGGTAAGTTCGCGCATCTGCACAAAAGTATATATACCCTGTAGAAACAAAATGGGTTAAATTGAAGCAAGACTAAGTACAAAATTTCTTATACGTGACGTTAATGTCCCATTGTAGTTGATGCAACATCGATATCCTCGATGTTTGTTAGATTCGTGATTCGCATAGCGATACAAAGAAGAGATGGAGAGAAGAGTTTATTTTGGTTTGGAACTACCCGTAAATGTAAAATGTAAAATGTAAAATTTCAGTTTTCGTTCATTTGAAGATAATGACTTATCTTAAAATCTCGAGTGTATGCATTTTGTACAAAGCATTGCGATTTATCATTAACATTTAACATTAATCCAGCGATGCTTTTTCCAGATGTCTCAATCCTGGAAAATACGCTCAGCATCTTGAGAGGTGGCTTTCGTATTATCCAGCACAGCAATTGCACATTATAGATGGCGAACAGTTACGTCAGAATCCCGTTGAAACTCTTCACGAACTTCAAAGGTTTCTGAAGATAACTCCAACGTTCAATTATTCAACGCATTTGAGGTACGATCCAAAGAAGGGGTTCTTTTGTCAAGTGACGAATGAAGATCGTACTAAATGTCTTGGTAAGAGCAAGGGTCGTCAGTATCCACCGATGGAAGATAAATCCTATAAATTTTTGCAGGTAGCCAAATAAATTGTACAAGAGTTCACTAACTACTTTAATGTCGGATTTTCATGTATTTTTACGCAAGTCGTCTACACTTGAAAAGCATATCGCTATCCGAAAGGTTGTTCAAAATATTCAAATCAAAGGTATTCGGACTCTGTTTTAACGGTGTAAATATTGTTAATTTACAATTTGAGTCGTGAACAGCTTGAAGTAAAAAAAATATGAATTCGTATATTATGTGAAAATTCAACATTTCAAACGACTAACACTTTTAAGTTTAACATTTAAAATGGGAACACGTGTTTGTTTTGCTTCGCAGAGGTACTACTTGTCGCATAATACAGCCTTGGTAAAGCTTTTAAAACGCTTGGGCTCGAGGGCAATACCGCAGTGGCTCAAGGACGATCTTACGGATACGGTGATGACCTAGCAAACGCTGCTCAAATGAAACGTTAGCCAGACCACGATCGAGGAAATACTTTTGGCAGTCGTCTCAATCCTACCACAGGAAGAAAACTTGTAAATAATTGTAAAGTACGTAAATTGTACGGGCACTTGGCTGGACTTTATTTTCCACTTTCGATGAACTATTACGAACATTATATACAGCAGCCTATCGTGTGTGCGTGAACAGAGCCTAATGGAGCCGAATAAAAATAACTAGTCATTAAGAGATGTTGAGTAAGTATAGATAGGCTATGCGAGACGAGAGAAAAACAGTTATCGATGGTTAATTAATTATACGCTACTTGTTCGTTTAATGCTCTTCGTTGAGTAAGACGAATGTTGCTGTCGAGTAAGCAACAACATTATCTCTCAAGAGTGACATCGATATTTTGAAAAATATTTTCTCCAGGAGAAGGACGATGCTTTTCTTTTAAAATTCATTCTTGGACCGGTGTACTTCATAGCCGCGTACGATAACGAAATCACTTTTGCTCGGACCAAATTAACCTACGAGACCTTCCCACGCATTTGTACGCTTACCTTCTTTGAAAGTAACGTTTTTCTACAAGTTTTTCTACGATTGAACATTCTCTTTTTGTGGTAAAAGGCATATTTTTACTTTAACTCGACTCAAATAATTTACTACTTATATATTAGATTTTCATTATTTAAACTGAGTCTTAAAGAAATTAATCATCCCAATGTAGAATTACATTGAAATTTACCTCGTAAGTATTGGTTCATTTAGATAAGGGGTTGGAGGTAGTCAGAAGGCCAACAAAAACGTAGTTTTTCTATATTGAATTTTATAACGATTGTAATTATATTATTCTACATTTTAATTGTGGTAAAAATGACCAATAAAAGTATTCAAATTTCAAGTTACTACACGCGATTGTGTCACTTTTAAGCGAGGAATTTTGCAATGCCAGATGGCATTTCAAGCGAGGAATTTTCTTACGTTTGATCGTTCATTTTAGAAATGAATTAATTTTTGGACAAAATAGTAATTGCCGATTTGCGTGTAAAAAAAACGGCCATCATTGTATACAAAATTAAAATTCCGATCAAAGCAAAAGTATCCGACGATCGAGTACGAATTTTTTCTAGCTCAGTAAGCGTACGAATTTTCAGATCGATCGATTAAATTGATGAACAGTTTGCAAATGAATTTTTTAAAATTAATAACAATAAGTAATAACGGTCAAATAATAACATCAATCGTTTGAATGGAAAGTACATTAATTTACGCAGAATCTATTCCAAAGCTTAGCATTCGATTTGAGCTTGTAAAATATTAATTTATCGTTGAAGACGAAAAATAATCTGCTTCCGAGGCGCTTAATGCACGTGTTCGTTACATTCAAAGTAATACTTAGTTCCATAGTATTTCAAATGTCGAATAATGTCACCGTATACTTTTAACAAATATATTTCCATTCAAATACGGCAATTTTTTTACGATTTATGCAACTATCGTAGCATTGTTTTTGGCTGCGTTCCGCTACCCGAGATCACTATATTTATCGACTTTGTAATCTCTTCCCCTCTAAGCAGCGTTTTTTTACAAGAACTTTTGACTGCAGTCCAGCGAGTGTTAAGTAATTGCTTCGCAATGATCGTGTTACCTTGTTACCTTGTTATAGCAGCCTAATTCTTAATCTCGGGTAGCGAATTGGCAATTTATTTCATACAAATGTTCCTCAAAATTATAAGATAGAATATATTCGATCCTACAATTGTCACATAATATTAGAATCTTGAATTTAAAACCTTGCATACTTACCAATCAGAATTTGATATGTTCATCACAATTTATTCACCCTTTACAAATTTAAATTGCAATAAATGCAAAATCAAAACTCTATACTCTTGCTACGATCTTGTAGCATTTTATGTAGAAACACTAGAAATATTCTAATCGCGTTCCGCTATACGTGGATTATGTGTGTGTATATATACATATATATATTTTTTTCGGTGAATGTTTACCTCGTCAATTCAAGAAAAAAACACGCGAAATATACTTGAAAAATTTTCGTGTCTACACTTGCAAGTCGGTGCATGTATCGACACAAGCATCTCACCTACATTTCGCTTATCTTCAATTTACTCGAGATTACTTTCTTACCTAATTCATGGTAAGCGTATATTTTATTTACAGTGTTCATCGAATGAATGAAAAAAGGCGTCGCGAGTAGCTCCGACCGAAGTTTGCATTTTGAGTAAGATCGATTTGAAAATTTAATAGAATATTCTTAAAAGCCTTAGTTCTGAAGTATAGAAAAAATGCAATTTTTTCAAAATCATGACTACGCCTAACCTTAAATTGAATTCATACTTTAATGAATAGAATTTGTCGAACGCAGTGTTTAACATGGAAAAATGCCTAAGCAAATATGTCTGGAGAGATATTTTTCTGTATTTGAGATTAACTTGCTTTGCTTGCTATAATTTGAAAGCAGTGTACATGAATTATTCGTTGTTGTGTGTACAGTTTATCAATTTTAAGACAGTCGAAACGTCTCCTTGTATATTTTGACAATACCGTTTGAGTAATGCAGACGATAAAAATGCATCGATCCAAGGTGTATTTGTTTGTACATTTTTGTAAAGATGTTAGTGTAGTTGTTGCAGTGATGTGCAAACCATGAGAAGAGATCCAATATCCTATTACATTTGAGAAGTCAAAGAAGTTCCTTTTCAGTTTATTTGCTTTTCACTTTAATTTATTAATATTTAGTTTTTATCAATATTATTTATAAATCTTTATTTTTATTCGTGGCGGAAGTCTCTTTAATTTAAATAGATTATCCTTTCAGTTTCATCGAATGCATTAGATTTATCTTGAATACTGAAATGATATTCGTCAATGATATGAATTATAAATAATTGTTTAATATATGCATTGATTAACTTAAAAAAAAAATCTCTCAAATCAAAACTAAGAAATTAAGGAATTAGTATTGAAATATTATAATAATTATTAAATTTAGTTTAAAAATACCGTGAATATTCAAAAATATATGAGATTCTAATATTTCTAATTAATAAAATTCTAATGTCGTATTTTAAGAATCAGATTGAAGAGGAAAATAAATATTAGGCAAAATTAAACTAATAATTGCTAGTTTCATAATAATAGAATACTTTTAAAATTCATTTAATATTCGTTCACTTATGAAATTGTAATATGTAGACTTTTTCAGGGCTTACAAATATACTTTTGTATAAAAATGATATTGTATGATACGATAGAGAGCAATGAAATTTATACAGTGAACTACCTTACTTATGTATATGTATATGTAATTGTTCGTAACGTGGCGATACTCTGTGCAAAGATTCTAAAATTCATACACATGCATAAATGTCGAAGCTAAGAAGGACATGAGACTGAATTGTAGCGATGTAATTACACGTTTTGGACGAGAAAAAAGAAAACCGAAATAATTGAAAAACAAAAAATTTGTAAAAGCCTGTGAACTCGTACAAATAATTCAAATAAAATAATTATATTTTCGGTGCGAAAGTTATTCGATTGGTTTGAATGGATATGGATGTATGTGTGCGATATCGAAAATGATTTCGATCTGATTTTGTTTCCTCTTCTACTAAAAATCAGAGCGGTTTTTATTACACTTTTCCAGAATCTTATTTTTCTTCTCGTACATCAAAAGCGAGAAAATTTTTTCGTTTTTGTCAAGCGGTATTTACCGCATCGCATTGCACTTCATTTGCAAAGTTTTCTATTAAAAATCATTCGTATCATATCGGTCATTCTTACTAATTACCGGTGTATTCTGTACATTTATATTTTTTTCTTTTAAGTGAAGACAGTATTCGAATGTACTCAATGGACGCACTTATCTCACAGTCTTCTTGCATTTAGAGAAAATACCAGAACTTCTGCATTATATTTCGTTGCGCACTAGTGCCATTGTAATGATTTTTTTCGAACAAAACTATTCGATAGGAGATTAAGGCTCTTATAAAAATACAGGGAATGATTATTAAAGCTTAGAAGGCACAGAGGTAGAGTATAAGATCCTTTTCTTTACGAAATATATATGTACATGGTAACTATTGAGTCTATATATCACGTTGATATATTTTTTATAATATTGTAAATTGTCATGCAACAATGTTATTCTTTTTCTGTAGAAGTGATTTTAATTCCTTAGTTCGACTGAGGAATAGAGCTAGAAAAAGTAAAATCAATGAAATGTAGAATGATTTCTTGAATTATACTTAATAGCAAGGGCAGAGGCGACGTTAAGAACTCGTATGTATTACTGACTTTAAGTAGAATCAAATGTATAACGAAAGAGTACATGAATTTGTGAATATATTTTTCATTGAGGTAATTAACTCTAATATAAATTAACAAATATAAAATGTAGTTTAGTCTTAGAGCGCATTTTTATCGACATTCTTACATATAAACCGCATCTTGTCTTCGTCGACTTGACGCAAATTGCTTCATAATAGTTTACATGTGCAATTAATTATAATTTCACTATTAAAGAGTATTAGAGAGTAAGGATATTTTCAAATTACAGAATAGCAGTACAATTCGAAAGAACGGAAAGTTGCTAATGAATGTAAATGAATTCAGCAAGCTGTAATAACGGGTTGCTCCTAGTATGAGTGTACGAATGAATTTTCACTGACGCAGTATTTCATTAGTAAGTCAAGTACTACAATAGCATTTTCTTCCATTTGTAAGATTTTACGTAATCAATACGTTATATTTAATTCAAAAGTAGACAATTCTTCTATGATCTAGCTTTCATTGAAATTTATTTCCTACGAGATCTATTACTAATTGGAATTCTAATTATTGACTCAAGTGATGATACAGCTGAGATTAAATATAAATCAAGCCATTTGAAATAAGAAAATTTCTGGATAAGAAATTTGAAAAGTTCTTTCTTAAAGTGCTTTATCACTAGTACGATTTGATTCATAATTTCCAAGAACTTAAATGGGAATTAACGATCGGAAACGATTCTTTGTAAGTAGTCGAAATTTACTTGTATTGAGATACGAAAGATTCCTCATTAGAAACTCTGCAAAACCTGCTGCCTGGATATTACAGAGGACGTAACCTTATCACTTAGGATTATCGTTTAATTATTCTCCGATTTTCAAAAATCACGCATTGCACGATGCGTCTTTTTGGGAGGTGCATTACCAGATTTACAAATAGATTACTTTGATCTCTAATACATCTTTCGCATAAAAAAAAAAAAAAAAAAAAAAAAAAAAAAAACTATTTCCTTTATTTGTGCCTTAGTTATCAACACAATAATTGCCAAAGCATACACAGAATCAAAGGACCTCAAATGTGAACCATCGCTTTTACGATCACTACCGAAGTCAAGCCTCCTGGAATGTCAAGGATTAAATCATCGCATTAAGTAAATTGATAGTGGATTTAGGATACTCCTTACTTGAAAAATTTTTATAATTTTACGGATGTAGTTTTTATGATCAAAAAAGTGCAAAGAACAATATGCTCCGGCAGTACTGTACGAATGAGGAGCATGTACCTCAACTCTATCGCAAAGAATATTAACGGTCGATCACACACGCGTAGTCGTTTTTCGATATACACTTTAAAGTGAAAAAGTCGTACAGATTTCAAAGGAACTTCTTTTTCATAGTTACGAATGAGTTTGACGCATGCAAGCTGATTAGGTAATTTAATGGTAGAGAGTAGCACAGTTTAAAATCTTTCGGTAATCTTGTATTATTTTCAGTAATTTCTTTCGTATGTATTAGTGCATAAATTTGCATTGAGCCAGAAATGCCATTCTTCGATCGTGTATGCATGTTTAGACTAGCAAGTGTCGCCTGAGTTCCTGTACCCAACGTTAGTATTGTACTGGATATTTAGATTATAAATTGCGTAAATGGCGTTGCTAGTTGAAATATTCTACAAATTTGAAAAACTTCTTATTTATCTTATAAAACTAGCTGTATTACTTTAATTCTCATTCCATTACAATATGCTACTTTATGTGCGAGTATACATAAATTTGCGCCCTGAAAGAGTCGTAAAATACACGCGAAACTACAGCGTTGAATAAAAGGATATTTTATTCTGGTTATTTTTACATTTAATTCTCCGATTTCATCAATCTCACTGTACGTTGGCAGCTAATGTAGTCAAGTATTCAAACTTCTTTGGCAGCTCACTTCTCACATTTTTCTATAAAAATGTAATAATAAAGAAGAAGCTATAATAAATGTGTCTACGAGCTCGTTTGCAATATAACAAGGTCAAATCGACGAAACACGTTCGGATAAAAGTGGGTTGACGAAAATCATGTTCTTTAAACGTGACATAAAATTAACAATTATTTTGACTAATGGTGATATAATATTTTCTTACTGCTCTAGCTATAAAAGGTCTTGCTGTGAAAGATCGACAAAAATTAAGGATTGTGCGTAGCTATATCGGTAAGATAATGGAACACGAACGTGAAAATTTAACGCTAATGTAAAAAACATTAAATTTCACATCGGGGTTTTTCGTAACATTGCAATATTTACTAATACATACGACATTACTCTTCGTATTTCTATATTTTTATTCAACATTACAGTTCAATTTTGTTTTAAAATTGAAAGCTATATTTATATGTAAATCGAAAAATGTCAATTGCAATATAATTGTTAGGTCTGACATTCATTCGTGCTTAAAGTAACAGTCATCTTTTATTTTGTAAAAATACTGTAACATAATTTCGGCATAATAACGTATCTCGTTTAATATATACATACGTGTAATTATTTTTAAATTTACAATAATTTTTGTACGTATTTTTATAGTTTCGTATTTGTTTAAGAGAGCCGACTTTGCGCAAATATTATATTACAAAATCTGGTACATAGTCCAATACTGTAAAATATTTATTTAAGATTTAATATTCGTTTATTAAGTTTCGATTATTTGTAAATAATTATAATTTGGCACTTACGCATAATAATATGTATTTTTTTATTTACTTTTACTTGTACATATGATACATAATTATTTGCATTTACAAGATTTTTATAATGCGTATATTTACATTTGTTTAATGCAGTAATAATTTATGGTGACTGTTAACTTAAGTTTGATATTATATATTCCATCTGAATAATTTGTGATCCAAAGGCATATCAGAATTTAAATAAAACGATGAACCCTTCATTTTCTTTACCATAAACGAGCAATAATAATCTTGTTTGTTGAACTGAAAAAAATTGTTAAACAAGTATACGCTACTTAATCATTTACTTACAATTCAAGCGTTTTAATCTTTCAAATGCATTGTTATATTGTAAATTATATGTTTAATTACAGAAATTCAGCTACATAAAGTATAGAAACACAAATGTATGCCCGTCTCGTGTTCATCCTCGCGCGTAAATACTTTATCGGCGCACAATGCCACCTACATTGCCATAATTGATGTTACGTACACTTAGGACCTATTACCATTTTTTGTTATTACGTTTGTACACTTGTTTTCTTTTTTATACCGTCGTTTGTGCCATATGGCAGATCACGAATCATGTACAAAGTTCATTGTTAATATAAATAATAATAATCATGATGATAACAAGAATAAGTGTTCATTTATTTATCTATGAGAACATAAAAAATCTGAAATTACATAGAATTTAATCTTAGCAAGTAATATCTATTGAAGAATCATTTAATGATATATACGAATGATAAAGGATCGAGCGCGTACATATGTGACGTTCGTACATTAAATACTACTGCTTATTTCGTATTTATTATAAAATGTAAAATTCAGTTAAATTTGTTATATTAAATTTTTCTCTCAATTAAGAAACTCGATGTTTTGTTAGTGGCTTTATAAACATATTTGATAATAGTTCGTTCGATTGTACTTACTTAATTTCAACTTTCGACAGCAAATACAAATTCTGGCTGATTAACTATTACTACGGATAAAACAGATTCTAAATTTTCACGATAAGAAACATTTTCATCGCATTTGCATAACATTTATATTTAAATTCAATCGTGGATTCATGGAAACAAGACCGCAAAATTCATATTGAATTTGTTGATGTATCAATTATAACTTGTTTTTAAATGGTGATCAAGAGTTATTTTTAAATGATTTCTCAAATTATCTAAAATTTCATCGACTGATCACATACTCTGGCGCATAATTGGCCCGCATCATCTGCATAAAACGCTGAAAATATTTGTATAATATTGCTTTGCATTAAATCCATAAAAATGCACTTGTCACTTTCCATGCTCGCAAATTTAAGTCTTCAAAAAGTTTACGAATTTCTTTCGGCAACGTAGAGACTGTTTTCATCCATACAGACTTTTTTTGTATACAAAGTCAATATTATCTAGATTAATGTACTTGAAGGTTGTTCTAAGTAAATTGAAAATCTCCGTGTAAAAATACTACTCTTTCATTATTTTTTTAATCTTCTCTTACCGCGAAAGAGAATTCTAATGGATTCATAGCCGCCGTAAGTGTTTCAAAATAATCAAATCCTTTTCGTTACGAAAATACTTTAGCGATAAGTCGCGCTTTGTATTTTTTAAAGTTTCCAGCCACACGGTTTTCATAGTAAAAACCCTTTGCTTGCCCGATCGTTCGTTTACCTCGAAGTCATGCGCATAAACGCCACGTATTATTTTCTCGAAGAGATTGTGTTTATTTATCCACAGGAGATTTCCAGCTGATAGCAATGGCCTGCGTATAATATTATTCTGCTTCCGGTAGAACGGCTTACAGCGTTAAATAGTGGAAAGCCTGTTGTTTGGTGACTACACTTTGTCTTTAAGGAAAAATTTTTAGAAATTGATCAGATTTCTCATCGGCTTCATCGACATAAATTTTGCGCATTGTCTTATCAAGAGAGCCTGTAATTTCACAATTTTCCGTCGCATTCGACAACTTCTTTAATGATCAAATTTTCATCGTTTTTTCTTCGACGCGTTCAGTAAGCACGGAATTCAAATGTTCATAAATGCCTTATTTTTTAAGTTAAATTATTGGAGAAAATTTTCATAAAAAGAAACGTGGATAAATTAAAAAAAATAAGATTTAAGTTTACTGATACTTTGAGGATAATAAAATTACAATTTGAAATAAATGATGATTGAGCAGTAATTGAACAATAGGCCTCTATGGTATTTTAACGATTACGATAATGCTTAATTGTTTAGTAAACAGACCCAAGCTAAAACTCCATGAAAACCGTAATTAGTATAACTTCAATAATTTTTTAAATGCGTTAAACGTAATATTAGTAAAATTTTATCTACTTAATATGTCGGATTAATGGTGAAGAAGGTGAAAAATTAAAACCAAAAAGTAATTGAATTTTTATCTATTATAGTCTTAAATGGTTCTGAATTTTTTCCCTAAAATAAAATAATAAAAATTCAGAATATACCTGATAAATTATTAACCCTTTCCCAATCCTTATAATGTTTTTTATTCATATTGCATACGGTATCATTATTTTTTATATTTTTACAAGTGTCACGTTTACCGACGTGAATAATGAATTGAATAATGTTAGTCTGTTGTAAATGTCACGCATTTAACAAAAAATAAACGAAAGAAATATGAAACGCCTGAGAAACATAACCGAGTTCCTTACATGAATACAAATATTAATGATACCAATTTAGAGTTAATCACCCTTAAAAATTTATTAATAAGACCGATCACAGGTCTCTGCAAATTCCTCACAATAACAACAGCAGGAGTATCAGATTACCAATGAAGGAATCGCAGCCCTGCAGATTGAGACGTGGAAAATTGTTAAATATAGCAATATCATTAAACTGTAATATGAACATTCAATTATTGGTACAACGAACTTCAAGGAGGGCATTGCGACAATTACTACGCGGTATCTTCTAAAAGATAATTCAAGACATGCAGAGATGATATAAAAAAACGGATATTCATTGTTCATTCAGGCATTCGTCATTCGTTCAGTCAACGAACGAATCGACAGTCAGAAGGGAAGAAAGAGAAACACCGAAGCACTGAAGCACTCGCAATTATTTCTCTCTCGCGCATTTCAATAAACCAAAGCATTGTATTAATTCTAAAACCGCGTTGTATTATTCAACCCGATCTCCGCAATTGATCCGAGGCGACTCTGTCCCTTAGATTTGTGCGACAGACGAACTCAGCTTGAGTCATACGTAACACAAGGTACTATTTTCAGTAAAAGTAAACACGGAATATAATGAAGGTCTACTGCAAAAAATATCACTTATAAAAAGAATTTAAATAAAATGTAAGTAAATCGATTAGTGTAAGAAAATATTACATTTAGATTAAAAATAAATTGTAGAATATCAAGTACTGTTATCTATTTTTTTAAATATTGTAAAGGAATACACTAAAAAAGAAGTAATGCTTTTGTACGTGGTTTATTAAATATTCTTTATGTTAGAATTTATGCATTATATTATACTTTGTTTACAGAGCTCTTATTTTATTAAATATTCATTTGCATAATGAATATTTATCTCTGTTTATTTATACAAATTGCTGTAATTATATTAAATTAGAGTGCAGCAAGCCATGGTTATCGTTAAAAGCAAAAATTATAAGTAACGTATCATTATAATGATTAGGTAATTCCCCAATGCTCTGCATTATTTCATAAAGCCCGCGAATACATCATCCAATGAACGTAATTTCATTTCACGTAACTCACTTGTATTTCACGTACTTCTTGAAACGTCAATACCGCAACAGTTTATAGTATCTACGTTGCATGTTGTGTTGAATGCCGAGCGACACCAAACGAGAACTGAAAGAATGAGTCAAAAACGCGTCGTATCAAACATGTACTAATGCCGACAGAATAAATACTTAACATTTTTATAATCCTGTATCCTGTAGCCATATATTATTACGCGATTCGATCAAATTTATAGATTGAAGGAACTAATGCATTAGTGATAAATCCAGCCTATTGATATAAAGTATGATATAAGATATAAATCAGTATTAATGTTAACATAACCTCAACGCAAATATATTTACCGCATGCTTTTGTATTATTGTGCGTTTTCCTCTAGTCAACAAATATGGCAGCTCCGATAGGTACTGCAATGGATAGCTTGAGTGCTGCTTTAAAATCAAAAATTATACCGAATCAAGAATATTTCCTTCAAGGCTCAGTGCTCGACAGTGCAGTCGAGGTGCTTCTTCACAGGTTACGAGGGCTTTGCGACAATGTGGACACTGGGCCAGAAACATTTCATGATCACGAGATGTGTTTTAGTATTAGAAGAGGTCCACCACCAGAACTACCCCTTTTCTTAAGAGTTAGACGAGCCTTAGATTATCCGGACATGCCTTGGCAGCTTAGATACATTGGTCAGCCAGAGTTGGGAGA
This sequence comes from Wiebesia pumilae, assembly GCA_018907045.1. Lineage (NCBI taxonomy): Eukaryota > Metazoa > Arthropoda > Insecta > Hymenoptera > Agaonidae > Wiebesia > Wiebesia pumilae. The sequence goes on along the minus strand of JACCHZ010000181.1, from coordinate 1,808,887 downwards.
TAAATCACAACCAACAGTCGTTCGTAGCAGTTTAGATATTGCAACTAGTAATACAGTTGTTGAATTTCTAACTGAACTAGGATGTCGTTTGGACTTTGAATATATAATACGAGGGTACATGTTTAGGAAAGGAAGAATGAAAGTTACAGTATCCAAAATATTTAAAATGAATCAAGGAAAACTTCCCGATGGTATGGAACCTATGTCTCAAAGTTATCTTGTTGAGTTAAGTGTACTAGCTCCAAGTGGTCAAAATGCTATTGCCGAGGACATTAGAATTTTTGCTGAACAGCTGAAACCCTTGGTACAATTGGAAAAAATTAATTATATTAGATAGTAAAGTAATAGTTTTAATTCAATAACTCATTTATGTATATAATATATCAATTGACTGTACTAGCAATTATAATATTTATATATACTATGTATATACATATTTATACATTGAAAATAAAATTTCTTATTGCGAAACAATTTAATTTTTTTATGAAAATCGTTTTTCGTTTATTCTTTTCGTGGTGAAATTTAGAGACAGAAAATATATTGCTAAATTAAAATAATTTACTGGCAAAGTATAAAGTTAGAAGCAACTATTCTAATTAAAATTTTTAACGATATATTGCCTTTTATTAAAAATTGTTATAAACGTATATGATATAATTATACATGTATAATAGGATGTAAATCAATTAAGAATGTAATACTGGTTTGACAGGTAACATCAATAGTTTCTATATATTTTCTTATTTAAATATGATATCATCGATCAACATTTCGCTTTCATTTATCTATTCTAAACTATATTAAAAATCTCATTAAATGTAAAATTTTCCTTAGGTTTTCTTAATCCTTTCCTTTTACGTGATATTTACAAAAAAAATTAAAGAAATAATAAATACATTTAAAATAACATTTGTTCGGGTTTATTGGAAGCTGTTGGAAAAAACGTAGGCAATAAACCATGTTTTATAACTTAAATGCATGTTAACATGTACTTACGTTAGATGAGTGAAACAGGTAACATGTCCACGACTTATATAATCACCACCTAAATGAACCGTCGCCGAAGAACAGAATAACTACGTGCAATTTCGAAGAATTAAATTTCGATAGTTCGAATGTTCAAATAAAATAGTTAACGGTCGAACGCATTTCCGACGATTTCATTGGTAGTATTAGATCATTAATGTGCTAAATAAATTTTGTTATTACTAATTTTGTTATTGATAATTATTTCATACAGATAAATAATTATTTTTTATTTATTTAGTTAAAAGTAAGTTAAAAGTAAAAAAAGTATCACTTTTTTCAACATATTTTTTGGCGGATATTCTCTATTTGATAAAACTTGAATTCATTTTCCGTAAGTTCGTAATTCCCATTAATAAATATTATAATTCACTGTAATCATACAAAATCAACTTACATATTAACGATACCAACTCTTTTGTAATAAATTGTTGATTTTAATTTGTTGAACGTTCTTATTAAACAAATGTATTATTTTATTATTAACATATTTTGTTTCACACATATATGTATTTTATTAAGATGCAAGTATAACTGAATAGCTTAACTTCCATGCCTATAAATCATATAATTTAAAAATTTTTTACGTTTCAATCTTATTTATTAATCATATACATGGTTTTTATTAAATTATACAGTTTAATTGTTTCCATAATAAATTCAATAATTTACATGCATATAAAATAAATTTTTCATGAAAATTTTAAAACCATTTTAATACATATTTCAATTGAATTATGTAATATAATTTTCATTTTTTTCTATTTCTTCTTTATATTACTAATAGCACTGGAAAATATACATATTAGTATTCTATACCAATTTCAAGCAGTTATTGCAAAATTAGTTCTCAGTTATTATATTTTAAAGTCATATAATCATCTTGACTATATTTTCTTTCATTTTTAGAATACAAATAGAATGGAATTACTTCTATTTGATATTATTTGATGTAAATTTATAATTGATATAAAAAATTATATAAGGTTTATATTAAAGTTTTAAACAATATTTTTCATACTGATTATTATCTAGATTACACATAAAATTTGAATCAGTGAATCAATAATTCTTAAGTAGATAAAATATTTTTAAAAATGTATAAAAGGTTTAAATTACAGAAAACAGTAAGTAAAATTCTAAAATATTTTACCCTAAATTGTATTAATATTTAAGAAAAAATATTGAAACGAAACGAATATCTTTATATACTTTATATTATATTACATAATTTTTTATATACTGACTATCAAGAATACTAACAAAACTTTTAGTATTCAACTAATATACAATGCAAATAAAGCTGTTTTTTTAAATACAATATATTTGTTTAATATATGTATATATATTTACATAACATACATTAATATAGAAGGTCTATGTAATAATTACTAATTAATGTAATAAATTAAATATCAGATACTCTGCTGTGACTGACATCATTAAAACTATTATCGGTTTGGTTGATTGGCGTTATCTCAAAAATAGGTAATATACTGCAAATTTTTCTACCATTTATACACTTATATTACTTTTTTGTAACTACTTTTTAATTCCAAAAATCTCAGTATTTTCTACTATCAGTTTGTATTGTTTATATTATTATTCAGTAGAATAAACATCCATTCATTTGCAGTAAAGAATTGTCAAATTTGTTGTTGATTAATAATAATTATCAGTATACATTAAAGTGCATTGAATTAAATAATAATAATTTATAAAATATTTATTTACTTGTTATTCCATTAAAAAAATTGACCATTCGTATTGATTTTTCTTATTATGAACTATTCCACTCTTATATATTTTTAGCATATTGATGGTACTTCTAGATATAAAGACAAAAATAAACTTACTTATAAAATATTGTTGATATAAATTTATTCGTTCAGAAATTTTCAATCCATATCAATAGATAATAGTTTCTATATTTTTATTAATTTCAAACAAAAAATACATAATTTAATCAAATTATTGACAAAATTAATCAAATACTTTGCATTAAAAATTTAGAAGCAGCTTATAACTATATCTATCAAAATGCAATGAAATGTATTTTTCTGAACATCCACTTTACTGATTAAAGGTTTTAAAAATTTGCAAAATAAATTAAGCCAATTCAAGAAATATAAGTACGTGTTATGTAAATAGTTTTATAACATATTCTATAAATTATTTGGTATTGTTCTAGATTAATTCCAGTAACATGGTACTGCACAATTATGTTTAATTTTTTTACGCTGAGATGGTAAAAATGGAAGTTAATATGTTAAAATCGTTAATTCTCTATTGTAAAATTAAGTTTAAATGAATGAATTATTACATTAATTGCAACAATTAAGATATTAAATGCTTGATTTATTTGGATGTAACAAATAATCGTGTTACATTTTTATAAATATATACAAAAATTATTTTTAGGAATGCGTTAGTGTTCTACTTACTTTTGAATGAATTTACTAATGTTTAATTGACAACTATATTTAAACTAGTTTCTAATTATTTATAAAGTAGAGTTCTAATTATTTATACCATTTGGTGAAACATTGTAGAAAATTACGTTCTTACCGATTCTGAAAATAGATATACATTGAGTATATTCTCTATATCATATCATCTACTATTAAATAATAATAAACTTTCACTAGTAAATCATAAAAATTACATTCAATTTATATTTAATTAAATCTTTACATTTATTTTTGCAAAGATATATAAAGAAATCTAGATATTATATTTACAATCTAAAAAACTAATATTAAGATTTTTGTATTTTATTAACTATTAGACTGCAGAAGATTATAGTTACTTTACAAACAAAAAAATACTATAAGTTTTTTTAATTGTTAATATATTTTTGTATAATTGTTTCATAATAAAGAACTAAAAATATCTCTTTATATCAGTTAAAATTTTAAAATTTATTTCTAAACAATACGTTTTTGAACATCAGATGTAGTACTCGTACATTTCTACAAAGAAATCTAAAATAAAAAAAATAAGATTAATCAATAGGTGATTTAATTAAAAATCATACGGACTTTTATAAGTTTTATCAATGTAAACATCATTATCCTCAAAAGGAATATTATTCGAAGCTAGTATCATTGGATCTAATATTATATTTTAATTTGTTTCGCTTATATTTGACTAAAATATAAACATAAGTTTAGAATAAGTTTTTAATTTATCGATTTGTTAAATTTTGAAAAGCATTCATTGGATTTAAATGAATATTTTATAATCATTGATAAACATGCATAAATACATGCATCTGTATTAATTTTCTTCTCAAGAAGTTGTTACGATATTTTAAAAAATATCGATGAAAATAATTTAAAATTTTTTGATCGACTGCATTTAAAACTTAATTTGGGCTAATGAAAATAATTAGCGTACAAAAATTAATTAAACAAGAAAACATGGTACGAATATTTTCCTAACCTCTATATTTCTAGTCATAATTGTAATATTTATCAAATATAAATTAAAAGCCTCGTACGAAATTGACTTTACTGTTTAAAATACATGTGCTTCACTGACATTATCAAAATATTGAATTAAGATAACGATAAACTAATGCTTAAATTTTATACTACACGTGAATACTCTTGCATACGCTGAAATTCCGATGTATCCAACGCGTAAATACTGTCAGCAAAGAGTGACCTGATGTAGATAAATCAAAGAATGGATGTAAAATTTAAAGACTAAATACTCAATTTTGTTCGTTAAATAAGTTTCTTTAAAAAAAAATTAGTTGTCTCAAAGAAACATAAGTAATTTTATATCTACATTAGTAAACAACTATTTTTAATACCCCTAGACCGGATTTACATTGACTTTAAAAATTGATAAAACTCGTTCAAACTTGTTCAAGTATACTTTACACAAAATTGTAATCCCTTAACAATTTTGTTTGGGTTTCATGAATTATTTTAATGTCTGTAATTTCAAATGATTTGAATATGTTTATCATTGTGTAATATCATTAAAATGTACCATTGTTTTACTATTAGACTTCTTTATAATTTGTATTAAGTTCATTATAAAGAAAATAAACTGTTGAAAGAAGTTCATAGTATCATGTACAATTAATTATCACGTCTTAATGACTTCTAAGGTAAATAACACTAGTTTAACTTGTGTAATATTTCAAATATCGATGATGATTCCTTGAATCCGAGTTGCCTAATTGTTACTAATTTCATTGAAAAAATGTTATCTTTTATTCAATTAGCAATGTTAACAGCTTATAGTACTAAAACTTTGATCGAAGAAAGATTCATTTGTTTATATGATTGTTTAAGCCATTAAGACGTTCTATTCGTTGATTTCAAAGTTCAAGCTCTTTTAATAAACATGTAGCTATAGAATCGTTAAATTGAAAACATATTATCAATAGATAATATAGATCGTTGTAAATATTAAATGATTACATTTTAAAGAGTTTTAAAAAATAACAAGTAACATGCATTGCTATAAATGGATATTATGAGTAAGATTAAAATGATGATCTGACTACTCTTCGATAATTATTTGAATCGAGATTGAGCTCGAGTATATAATTACCTATTACCGCAGTTTCTTAGAGAAATTGTATTATTATTTAATATACATATTTTATCAAGCGAATGTCAACAGTAAAACATATTTTGCTGATAATTTTTAAATAAAAAATACTTTTTCGGGTCTTTCACACGGTTCTTTTCAATTTTCTAATTTCTTTATTTTCATGTTGTTATTACGTAATAATAGTAGTGAGTAAAATAGAAATAAATCATTCTATGACTAAGGCCGATTCCGCGATGTATCAACGGTAAAAAGCATACGTGGTAATCGGAAAGTCGTTGGGTCCAAGATATTGATTGTTAAAAACGAGGATTTTTGGAGCGAAGTCGAGAGGATCGTAGGTTTCAAGGCTGTCGGTTAGCAAAGCATACCTTTTTTTAAGCGAATCAGATAACTGATGGTAGTTAAGAATCGTATTTCTAAAGAAGTAAAGATACCATCAAAAGAAACCAATTCCTCCATCGGTACAATTAATTGTATTGATAAAAAATGAAACGATGAGGTGATAAATATTTATCATACGCGTTGCGCAATAAATTGGCACTGATTATTATTTATTTCACATTATAAGGATATAATACATAAAGGACTCGTTATTAGAAATGAATTCATTTTTTCTCATTTATAAAGAAAAATATCTGTTTTGTATTTATTGTATTTGCTATCAATTCTTTATCTCGGATGTAATTATCTCATGCAAATTATTTAATTTTGTTTTTATCACTTTAGCTATATATTTATGTGGAATAATTTAAACATTTAAAAGGTCGAATATATTTTCCGTAATACTTAAAATTCCATGTGTTACATTTATCGTATAATATCTGATTGCAAATTGAATTTAATAAGAAAAAAAGTTAAAACTATCTTTTGAAACTTAAATTTTTGCACTAATACACGCAATAACAATGAATAATTCAAAAATTTTCTTTATTAAATTGATAAATACCTTTGACAATAGTAATTTATGTCTACGACACTGCAATTAACATTTCTCTTAAGTATTCAAAATAGATAGTAATCACTTTTTATTAATTACTATTACACGCTATTGGCCTCATCAAAATAAGAACAACACGGTTTTCCACTTTATCTGAAATTTGCTCCAGAAACTTGATTTTTGTTTTATCATTCCGTCTTCATCTATTTCTTTACTATGTTCAGATGCTCTATCCATCTTAATGTAGGTGATTCCATTTTACCGACAATATTTATAATATTTTTATCATTTATATATTTTAATGTTTATCTTTCATTTCTTTACATTCTACAAGATAAAAGTCTCAAGTTTCATATTAAATTTTTTATATACATACCACTGTTGTAGCAATTTTATTAGCAATTTTGGCGACAATTAGCAATCGTATTACAGTAACGTATTGATAAAATACAAATATGTATTTTTCGAAAGTAATTTTCTTCTAACGTTGTTTTTAGTACGGAATTTTTTACCATTACGTTAGTGTACCGAAGCGAAAACTGTAAACTGGGTTATTAAATGAAAATGTATATTTTGATTTATTTTATGCATTATATTTTGTATTCATTAAGGTGTAGGCAAGTGCCTTCCCTGTATCATCATTAAAATATATTTTTATTGGTACAACTAGTTTTTCTGCCAATCCTAGTTGCCGACCGCAATTGAAATATCTAAGATCTTTGTTTGAATCTAGTGGTTTTTTGAGGAAGTAACCGCAAGTAGTTACCGGCATCGAGCAGCTTCATAATGAATGATACATCCAATCCTTATCTTCGAAAGAATCTTGGAATGTATCGTAACTCCTCTCGGCCCCACTTAATCAATTCAATCGTCAGTTTTTCAACCTCTAGCACTTAAAATGGAGTAAGAATTTTCATTCTTCTGGAGTTCGATACAAGTGCATCTTATCGCGTTTTATCACAGTTTGTTTTTCACGCGAACGTCATTCGCGTGAAGGATTTGTCGAAGGATTTGTCGAAGGATTTGCCGATCATTCGAGACAATTTAATCGTCGGTTCTATCCACAGCCGCTCGAGTCGCTTCCTGCTTTAGACAATTAATAAAAATGTTATTAATCAGCTCACTCGCGATTAGACGCGCGATTAACGCATTCAAATTTAAGCACGAGCTTTTATAAAAGAGCGCATCAACGGAATAACTAAGAGATGGTTATTGTCGCGCGTTATTCGTCGAGTTGGACTCGCATCGAGCCAACGGTCGTTCGACTCGACGGAGCGATTTCAGGAAGAAGCCTCCGGTGGCCAGAGGCAGTACCTACTGGCGGAAAGCCAGTCCCTCCCCCCGTGGCAGTGCGACGCACCATCCGCACGCGTCGACGCGCATCGCCGAGAGCACCGGGTCCGGCAATAAAGACCGTCATACTACCCGTCGGCTGCTCGTCACTCCCTCCCGTCGTCTCGTACCCTCGCGCGCATGGCACAGCTGTTGCAGGAGCGAAAGTCGAAAGGACGCCGCGCAGTCTTGGCACCAGCACGCGTCGGTCGCTCGCGTACTCCCGGTCGGCAACTTTCCCGAGTCACAACCTCTTGGCTCTTGGAGGCGACCGAGGCGACCGAGGCGACAGCGCTATCGCGCGGCTGCCTGGCCGAATCCGAATATGCTGCCGCCGCCGTCGCCGCTCGACGATCGCAGTCCAGCCAGTCGTCGTCGTCGCGTCGAGGCGACAGCCGCGCGTCGTCACCCGGACAGGTGTCGTCGCGACTCGTCGCCATCGAAGCAGCTGCGGCTCTAGAAGCCTGTCCGGTCCGCGTGTGTTGCGCGTATTTCCAGAGTTACGGTACACGTGGGGCAAGCTTGTGCTCGGTGGAGTGGGTGCGTGCGTGCGCGCGAGCGAGCGAGAGAGAGAGAGAGAGAGAGAGAGAGAGAGAGAGAGAGCGAGCGAGCGAGTGAGACATGGCTAACGCCGGTGCGTCCTGCTGCCGGGTGATGCTGTCGACTGGTAGAGTCGTCGGGAGCAAGGCCAGCAGAACCTACGGGAGCCTCTGCAGAAACGTAAGTGCTCTTCGTTGTAATCGCGTGTACTTTCGCGCGAAGCCCGCAATCGGTGAGCCGCAACATTACCGGAATATTACCGGAATATTACCGGAATATTACCGGAATATTACCGGAGAATATTACCGGATCCTCCTTTTCTTTCTCGTCGTATTTATTTACTTTTTTTCACTTGACGTTTACGATCCGCGAACGCGTGTGTGCCCTCCCACCGGGCCATCGCTAAATTTAGGCAACGCGAAACTGGTTTCGCTGGCCAGGAGTTCAGGAGTCGTTCGTTCAAGCAAAGAGCGCGGCTCTATGTTTTTTGCATGGGTTTCTTCAAGGAATTGCAGGCATTTGCACGGAATGTTCAAGGAATGTTCGCGGTATTTTTTTAGTCCTCCGAGATTTTCAGCTGCTCGCATCGGAAAGTGATCCTCGTTATTTTGGGGCTACGTACGATCGGAGTTTGAGTTTAAGGAATGTCTGGTCGATTTGGAATACTCCGAAGCAAAAATCGGCGATCCTTTGCTAAGGTTTGTTTTCACAACAATCTTGCGCGGACTATACCAATGTGTACAGTGTACGCGAAGATAAAGCTTTATATCTTGCTCATTACGCGCTACTGTATCGTTCGATTACAAATTAACTGCGACTACTTTCGTTGAATAGTGCACATTTCTTACTTCTTCCGAAAGTTTGAACGTCCATTTGGATCGTGTAAATCAGCCGGCAAATCTTACGAAAATAAGATTCATCGATGCTCAGAAATATTTGAATTTCCAGTATACGATAGAGACCAACGAAAAGATAAGATACTGTACCTCCGGTACCAACGCGTACTCAAGATCTAAATTTAGTGTAAAAAAGATAGTTGAGAAATAAGTGGCTGATAGTAGAAGATAGTAGAAGAAGAATAAGGATTAGAAACGAAGGAGGGATGAAATAAATTATCGTTTAGAGATAGGATTTTTGAGCAACGTAATATTTTAATAGCTCGATATAAATTAAAGAACGATGACGATCGAAAGGCGCATGTGCGATACGCGTTAAAGAAATTACTCTAATCCCAACAACTCCGTGTAATTTGAAAACAGGACTTTATCGAGTCGTGAATAAAATTTAAACGTTGGAAAATCGTGCGTTGCAAAAGTATTTGAGCGAAATTTACAAAAGGATAACGAGGGATGGAGATTTTATAGAGGATCCCTCGATCGATCAAGTGGAGAAAGATAGATCATAAAATGTACGAATTTGTAGGATTAACTCGAAGGATGAAAATTCAAAATAAAAATAACGAGGAACGGATAACGTTGAATTGGATGCGTCGAATTTAAGGCCTACGCAAAAAAGACATATCCTATAAAGTATATTCTACGTACATACTCTACAGAATCATCAATATAAAATACGAATGTCTCGGATCTTATGAAGTGCAACTGACCGAGAATGATAATAATACCGGAGAGTCGCTTTAAAGTAATTTTACGTGTGTATGCTTATAAGCATCAAACAGCCAATGGTTTTTTTTTTAACCTTCGTTTAAATTTTTAATTTATATAAAACGAAAACGATCCTATTTTAAATTGTCTTATAACAAGTTGTTTTTCAATGCACATCAACAAACCGTAAATGATACATTGTACACCCATTATGATTAAATAGGTTATACAGACCTTGTACTGATAAGAAAAATAGCTTGTACCTTTGTTCATAAAATGAAAAAACATTTACCGATTAAATAAGTAAGGATTAACAAATTCTATTCGCAAATCTAGAAGATATTGAAAAATTAGTTGCAATAAATTTATTATGAATTCGACATCATTTACGGGAATGCAGGTCTATTTCTTTTTATCTTATTTAGTGATTATTTGTACCGACAACCTTGTAAAAATAGAATGATCTGTCTTTTTAGCGAGTAAGGTATATTTGTTGTTAAATTTTTTTATGATTTTACATGATTTTTACATGATGCATATAAGTAAAATTGTACGATTTCTTTAATTATAAAGTAAATACAATTTACTTAGACTAATGAGAAGATGTACTTTAAGTGAATTTTATAATATTTTTGCACATTAAATCTCTATTACTTTAACTTTTAAATATAGCGAAAAGATAAAACCTTAAAATATTTGTACATTGATTACTAATGCATTAGAGAAATGTAATACACGTAATTGTAAAAGTGTACATCGGTTACTTCTGAAGTTTCAAATTCCACTGTATCTTCTTCTAAAGTCTTAGACATTGAATTTTATACATAAGGTGAGTAAGTTTTTCTATTATTTTTAAAATACGAAATAAAAGTTAGGGAAAAAGCACGAGTAATTAATGGATTTAATATTGAAAAATTGGTATTCCAATATTAATTATAAATCGTATAGTAGCATTTACTTTTAATCAGCGATATTTATATCAGAATTCTCCGATTCTTGGAGTTGATTTTCCACTTCGATCACTGCTTTCTCTCCAGATTCGATCAGAAGGTTATATTCAACGCAGAAATAAAGACAAGTTGTAATTACTGACACTTGTATTGGCAAATTCTTGCTATGATATTTCCTAACTAACACAAAAGAATTCATTCTAACGCGAGTTTAATATGTGTACATTTTCAATAATAAAACTGACTATTAAGTACAGAAACAAAGTGTAAATGTACAGAAATGAATTAAAATATTATTTTTTTTTTATATTTTATAGCTTATAGATTTGAAAACTGGATTTCCTTCGACTTAATATAGTTCTGGCACCCGTTAAGATACATTATAGTTCAATGTACTATTTCAGAAAATATTCTCTTTCTTTTTATTACTTAATTCATAATAAATTTATAAATTGTGTTTGAGCACTACGAATATCGTTAGAACAAAATAGAATATAAATGTGATGTATCTCAGCTATAATTAGAGTCTCTCAGCAGAGAGCACTGTTTTAGTTTTGGAGTATATTTTGACCTAAATAATTATTAATAAAATTAATAAACCTATTTTAAAGAGAGTTTTGTAACGGTATTTGAGATTGAATTTATTAAAGTACAGTTGAATTTATTAAATTCAATTTGAAGGACATTAAAATACAATTCCATCAATAATGGATAGTTGATTATTTCAAATTTCATAGCGAATGTGTTACATTTGTATTTGACATTATTAGTGTCGTTTTTATATAATAACGTTAAGGGTGTATGTATATGTAAATGAATTTTATATAATAGTATTCATTTTTTGTACGTTAGAGAAAGGTTTCATTTTAAATTATAACTGTTACTCAAGATAAGATTAGATTATATATTTTTTCCTCATATGTCAGAGTGCTTTCGATTCAATTATTCCAGTACTCTCTACTTCGTTCAAATTAGAGGGTTTGCAATGGAAATGCATACAAAAATATTTCCAAAGTAGGACGAAACATTCATAATATGGAATATAACACGTTAAAGTTAAATAAGTTAAATAATGAATAGTTAGAAAATTCTTTACCGCGCACCCTGTGATAAAAATTAAATCGCATAGATTTTAATAATTCCAATTTAATCAGAAATAAGACTTTTGCAGTATATCACATATATTACTTTTAGAGACAACTGTCAAAGAATATTATTTTTGCATTTTAATATTATTTAAGTGACTTACAAAAGTATCGCAGCAAAATATAACTCATTTTGTCATAATTTTATCAATCATTTTTATCACGTATTTTGAACTCTCTCATAGTGGTTTGATTGTTTTACGCATTGACAGCATCCTATTTCAAAGTGTAAATCAATTGTAGTGGTTTGTTACATTCACCAATGCCAACATCCGGTGTCCAACATTTAAAGTGAAAAAGTATTTAACGCAAGTAAGGGTCAGCACAATTAATTACAGGATTTAAAATAATGTGCGCTAATGTTAACAATAGCAATTTCGATCCAATGTACGAGTACGAGTTTGCAAGGCGAAGCCCTACGCTTATCAATTTTTACGATTATTCTACATTACGAGTTGAGAATATTAGCATTCGTCGTGAAAAAAATTCAAGCTGTTATCATTCTCAAAAAAAAAAAAAAAAAAAAAAAAAAAAAAAAAAAAAAAAAAAAAAAAAAAATTAATACTAAAAGAATTACTTTTATCGTAAAACATTCTACCAAATATTTTATCAAATTTTTATTTCCAGATAGAATGTTTAACAATTCATTGAGATATAAACTTAAAATTATAGTTCATCTAAATTAAACTCACTTGAAGTGCACATTTAATCATATCCCATGTAAATACACGAAAATTTTTCCACTTACATCCCAATTCGTTTGATGTAAAATTGGCTTTCAAATTCTTAATTAATTTTCATTGCATCTCGTTCATTAGCCTTAAAATTATCAAAGTTTGTATGATCTTTTGTTTCCTCTACCGAATAGCTACGTATAATTTAAGCTAGGAATAATTTAATCAAAACTTAAGTAAAAATAAAATTAAATGGTCATTTTTGTAAATGAAGCATTTTTTGAAACTAAAATTATTTTAGTATTTGCTAATTGACATTTTTAAAAAATATACTGCTTTAAAAATGAAGTTAATCCTTCGACAAGATTTGAATATAAATTGAAACATTCAGATATTGCGTTCTCTTTAAAAAATTAAAAAATACCAGTATAGTTATCGATGTGTAGCTTCTTTTTTATTTCTTTTTGTCTACTGTAAAACATTTTAAGATACGTATTAATTATGAATCACCGAAATTCAAAGAATTTCATTTCTGGATAAAGTTTTACATGACTTGCATTTTCAAAATACCCAAAAGTTGTAAACAGAGCTATTAATTCACTTTGAAGTATTTTTTTAACAATAAAACGTTAAATTTAATAATCCTATGTAATAGGATTATAATTAAAACTCTTTTCTAATAGAAGAGTTTATTTTCTATAAGTAATTTGAACCTTCGATATATTTTGACATTTTATCTTAGGTTAAATTGTGTAAAAAAGAAAATATCGATGGAAAACTTGGTAAGCTGAATATTATTTCATATAGGACTTGCGAAAATTCCATCCGTTGAATAATATAAAAATTTATCACGCGTTAAACAGATAAGCACTTCGGTTTTGTAATGCAATGCCATCCAACGGCAAAAAGGGGACACGAAACTATTACATCAATCCAATAATATCATGAGGTCTAAGGTAGAAAGAGTATTAAATAAATTTTGCGTGAAATGCAGAAGGACAGTCTTTGTGCACTGATTCAATGATGAATTTTCAAACTTGCATTTTCCAATAATAATTAATAGAACACTTTACATATTATTCTTTAATTGCTTAGTTTCTGAATATTTTTTGTTTGTAAATCATAATCGTGTAAATTTAAATAGCATAACTAATTATAAGATTAGTCGACAGATCAAGGATATCGTGACCACGGCATTCAAGGCAATCCTTGAAAAACAGGAGTCGCTCGCATTGTGTCCCTTGTAAGCTTATTATTCAATTGCGAGTGTCGCGTTAATTCGGAAAAAGCTTGCATAAAAAAAATTAAATAAATCAATACGAAAAATTTTGAATTTTTCAGAAAAAAACTTAAATTACTTTCAAAATGATGAGTTACACGAGTTAATATTTAAAAATACCTCGATCAATTCGATAGATTTTTATATGATTAATAATAATATACATGAACATCTAAAATATTTTCTATGCACATGTTACAGTTCTTCCGTCATTCTTTTCTAGATTTATTGCGTTACTTTTTTGAAAGAATACATTTTCGAACAAAGTTTCTGTCACAATCCTTTCATAAAAAGGAAATTGCTCTACCAATGATATTATTTATTAATAAAACTCGTCAATCCTATGAGAAATAGTTCTACCTAAATCCATGACTATGTTATTTTTTCATATTTTTATTCTAATTCTGTGTATCTTCTCAAAATTTTTCAGTCTTCAAGCGCAATAAATGTGAGAACGATTTCAAATAAAATATTGTTACTTTTTTATTATTAACTTGTAAGAATGATTATAAATTACTCTAAACATAAAGATAGTAAAAGCAAGAATTAGTTTTCAAGTATTTAGAGATAATTATTATCCGAAAATTCTATTTTCAAAAACATAATACAACAGTAATTTAATTTATGTAGACAGATTTGCGTTACATTAGTTTACGTAAATATTAATACATAATAAAAAGTGCAGTATTAATAAAAAGCGATTATATTAAAAAGTTCACGTTCGCATCATGAGGCTATAAAATTTAATCTTCCCTTTCGAAATAATGTAATCTGTCTTTATCAAACAAATTTTTGTATTAAAACAGTATACTAAATAATGATTAAATAATAACGTTCCGAAAATTAAGCACCGATGTCAAATTTAAAAGAACTAAAAAAGCGATTGATCGGATGACATAGAAGAAACGTGAAGTTTGATAATAAATAATATTTATCGCATAAAAGTTAGCGCGCGTCTCTTTGAAGATTAATGCGTGAATTGCGTATATTCAGAGAAAACCAGGGGGAATAGACGTAAAATTTTTGTCTTATGCCACGAGTCAATGAATTAAGTAAAAATAGTGGAGATATACTTTTTGCTTCTTAGTTACTTCATGTAAAAATGTAGCGCTGCTTTTGCGCGATAATCGCATTAAATCATAAAAACTAGATTTCAAAATTAATGTTAAAAAATAGAATATTACATTATTTCATTGATGTAGCTGATCGATGTTGATACTCGAGTCATGTGATATTGTATTTTTATTTAGCAGTTAATAATTCAAATGGTTTGTCATTTAAGGATTTTTAAATGAATTATACACGGGTGTTAGAAATATTTATTGAAAACCACACACACTCGAACGTTTTCCACGTATCTTTTACCCGAATAGAATATATTAATTTAATTGATTCATCAATGTTATCTGTCTTATACAGATATGCTTTCAAATCAGTCGGAGTTCAAATCAGTTGAGAGAACTGATAAATTAAAAAGTTAATGTATGAATTGTGGAAGATATTGGAATTTTAAGCAAAAATTTGTTTGGTCTATCGCTGTCATACAGCGGGCAATTCAGATTAAGGTTTTTTTAATTTCATTTATCGAGCTCTTTATTCAAATGACATCTTTTTCAATTTCTCTCGGCGTTGTAATTGTCAATTATTGCAATGACTTGATTAATAATATCAGTGCATCGACACAGTCTTTTAAATAAATCATTTATTCGGTAAAAATTATTACGTGAAGTATAAAATTATTTACGTTGTAAAGTAATGAATAAGCAGTCAAATCATATAATTGATTAAATCGTATGATTCGTTTATTGTTAATAAATTTAAAATAATTTAGGCCTTGTTATTTGAGAGCGTTTGTTAGTCGATCACTGATAAATATCGAATTTTTATCAACAATAATTTGGAAAGCAATGAAGGCAAATAACAACATCTGAATAATAATTATTTCAATGAGTCTTGAGATTAAATAAATTATACGAAGAAGTATTTTGTCATGAAATAAAATTACGTTTGGCACAAAAGTGCTTGTGCAAATGTAACCTCAATATTTATCATAATTACCGTTAATATTTCTTTGTCAGATATCTAATTTCCAATCGCACAAATAAAATAATAATTCTGCACGCCTACAACTGACCTTCTAGAAATATTTTCTAAAGTGCATCTTTGCAACGTAATATTTTACAAGAAACTAGGCTCTGATACACCAAGTAGAAAGGTGCATATTTCTCTGCGTGTATCCAGCAAGTGCGCAGTATAAAACGAATTTCCTGGCCTTCTTCCCTCTGTTCAGAGCAGCTTCCCCACTCTTTTTCACTTTGATCCGTTAATAATGACCCTTGATCGGCCTTGGTTATACTTCCATTTCACTCACTTTCTCTCTCTCCCTCTCTGCCTCCCATAGGTGTGCTTACCCTGAAGGTCGACGTGCACTATTGAAGCCGTGAATTTGTATCGATGCACACGCGAAATACGATGCACATATGAAATTCCGCTCTGGTATGAAGTGACGCTGGTAAAGATGCGATTCAAGGTAACTTATGTAGAAAGCGAATTAATTGTCTTGGGCTCTAAATCAAGCGATGAAATTCGGTACTCGTCAGAGCGAAAGAAGAAGGAAGTAAGCGACGTTGATTCCAATTAGCCTAATCAAGTGAGTCGAAATTCATACATACATGATTTATAGTCCTCCTGAATTATTATATAATTGCTATGGCTCAGGACGAATACTTGGCATTAAAATTTATTATCAATATTTGATTTATTTAGACCAATGATGTATCCGTGGACGAATTCAACAACATAAATGGTATTAATCTGCTATTATTTCAGTACACAATTATGTTGAAGAACACATAATACATGTTAATCGATAATATTTTTCATGTACTTGTCAAGCACAGCTAACAAGGTAATGGACATGTTCTATCTCTCGATCAAATATAAAAATAGGAACTCTGAAAGTTTCGTACGCTCTTTGAAACAAATCGATATGTTATACTGAATATTTCTACATTTTATACTAATGAGCTGGTAAAACAAAATAAATATCTCAATTGTAAACTGTAACGCTGAAATTTTTTCTTTGGCATGTCCTTCTTGTTTCAGTCGAATATACCGAATTAATAATGTAACATTTCTTTCCGTGTTAACACAATTTTACGAATTATATTTGTTGAAATTTCTAAATAACCGTGTATGCAAGTTTCATTATAGTATAGCAAGTTTTTTTATCTTATATCGTTGTGCTTCACTAAGTCTTTATTTTGTATCCTTCGAAATAGTGCTTACATTTTTTAAAACTTTAAACCTTTTCCCAATAGTTTGTGCTTACGCGTTATTCTTATAAATTTAAATATTCTGGTGAGATTGGGTCCATGATGTTGTTTTAGTCGGAAATTCAATTATATACAAAAATTTGAATATTCATATCTTTAGTTCAATTCATTAATTGTTACAGCATGATCGATATTACCGAATGCATGTTCACGCGCATAAATTTATCAGATATATTTCTATATACAATTTTTAATTATCACTGATTGTTGTGAAATATTTTTGCATACTTTTAGAATTCTAGAATGAACAAGTTTGAAATATAAAAATAGTAGTGGCAAAGTCCAAGTTCGAAACAAAATGCTCAAACACTTTACGACGTATAAAATTCAATCGTTTACTTATTTTTTTATTAATAAATACACGTTGATTGTTGCTTTTAATGTATAAATCGATATTATATCATGTCTTTCACATTTCAAAGAGTGTAAATTAATATTTCTTTTAAATTAATCTTTTTATGCGAATAACTTGTCAGGTATGATCTCCAACATTTACATAAAACAATCGATCGACCAATAAAACTCGTATAACGCAACAAATTTTAAATGCACGAAAATGCACGCGTTAAAACAGCTTAATTCATTCTATAACTATGCGCATCTCTTTTTTAGTGCGTTACTTTATTCCGTTAATTGCTTGACTCGTCTTGTCAATGCAGGCTCTGATGATTGAAAACGCTTCGAAGATGATCTCGCGTGATTAAGATGTAGATCGATGCTATTGATCGCGCTGAAATTCTGTAGATTACTTACATCGTATCGGTTTCATGAGCGATAAAAAAATTTATAAACCGAGTATTTAATTGCTATTCTAGCAAAAAGTTCAATGCAATGCTGCCATAGCTTTCACTAACATTTGAAAAACAGTAAACTTAAATTCATGTAACGTATGTTTATCGTATTTTGGAAATGCATGTATTGCTTTTATTTTGCATGGGAACAATGTACGCCTCAACATTAAGTCAAAGCGAAGATGATTCACTTCCGACATTTTTAGTAAGCATAAATTATTATCCAAGCAATTGCGTTGAACTTTCTGATAAAGTAATCAAGCCGCATAAATAATCTGTATGAAAAATAAACATTTAAAAGCAAATTAAAGAAACAAACGCATAATTAATTCGAAATGAAAGTGTATCATACGGAAGTGGTTAAAACATATTTTTTATGGGTTTCCATAGCTTTTAGTATTGAATGTTGAATTCGAATTAAGAATTTAGTGAAATTTTACGCGAATGTTTAAAAAGTTTTAATTTCAAACGCACAAACTTAGTAACAGTATTCAAAATAATTATTCTTTATATACGCATGCGATATACTAGAAATTATCTGTCTTCTGATTAGCGTGAAGTTTATGAACTAACGAGAATTAAATTATGCGCAAATATTCGAATAATCGATAAAAAATGTCTATACAGTATACTAATTTGTACATTAAGATTAACCCAAAGAACTTTTATAAATGTGTCATTAAATCAAAAATATGGAAAAGAATTATACAGTTTGTACAACAATTAATACTTATACCCAATAAGTATTACGGGATCTTTAAATATTGAAAACATCCTCAAAAACACGTAACGAAACAATCTCACGCATTATCGAAGAAACACCATAAAATTAGCAATTGCTAAAGATTGAAAAAACTCTAATCGCATTACTAACGCTCGAATACGGATTCTAATTAATTTATGTTCAACAAATCGTTTGACCCGATATTGAAGTTTTGGCCCGCCGACAAAAGAAAGAGTATTTTATCGGCGATTTTCCCTCTTCTGCATTAAGAGGATTATAATGAAATAAGTGTGAGATACTTGAGTTTTTCGCATAGGCACGCTTAATTAGCCTGGCGACCCGTTAATCATCATGACTGTGAGTACGTGATAATGAGAACGTACACGCTGGCTCCGTATTTCTTCATGCTATCGAAACTTCTTTCCTTATTTACCTCGGACAATGGAAAGTATATACTTGAAACGTTTCGACGAACATACGAGTGATCTAAAGAGGGTTAAATGACACGTTGTTGCGCGGTACTTTAAGAATTTGTCAGGTAATACGAATCACATTTCATCTTGGATCATTACCTGCAGTATTCTAATATAAAATGATAACATGGTAATTGCATGCATTTACTTTTCATTTCCTTTTTTTATTTGCTTTCGCATCAAGAATCGGTTAACGTGCATACCTTTGTAAAAAATTCTTTGCCCGTTCATGCATATGCCCATCTATATCTTAAAATTTACAATTTTAAGAAGAATTTAATTTTTTTTTTTTTTTTTTTATTAAACAGTTACTAAAATTGCTTGAAATATCTTCACGTTCACAATCTATTGTACAATTTTTTGTTTATTGTTACAAAAAAGTTGCATGTCAATTTTCTACAATTTTTGTATAAGGTTCCAAAATAGTAAGGAAAAAATTCTGAAATTAAAAAAAAGATCAATTGTTAGTGTGAAATTCAGTTCACTTTGCTTTTGTAAATTAAATTAACCGTCTACTTTGTGAAGTTTTACTCGGTTATGTGTAATGCGTAATAATAAACGCAATAAAAATATACTTCTATAGATTAAGATGTAACTTCGACTTACTTAGTAACACAATTTCGAATAATACTCTAAAAATATATATAAATGATATATTAAGTATTATTTGGAACAAAATTAGTTGAAAAAAAGCTCTGCGTTTCAACTATTTCTTTATTCAAGTGAGTTATTATTCGACCGCAGTGTGCTTATTTATTTTATTTTTAGTTACATTAGTCAACGCAATATTTGTTCAGAAGCTCGAAAATACAATCTTAGTTTTGCTGAGCATTAAATACTGAATTATTTATAAAAATAAAACTTGTGGCATTGGATTACTGTAAAACATCGAAAAATAAAAAGAAATAGCAATTTGGATAGTTTCACATTACTTAAAAATGTATTAATTATAATATTGTAAACTAATCGATGAATTTTAAAAAATAGTTACAAACTGATATTTGTATATGGTTTTGACAATAAAGCAACATTTATATTTAATAAATTTCTATTATAAATTTTTTATAAATTTAATATTGCAAAGTTAAAAATAAATAAAATGGACTCTATATATTTCAAAACTACTTTATTAAGTCAATAAAGTTCACTGAACTCAAAAAGTCAATTTTAAAGATAATGCAAGATAAAACCATTCGATAGTGAACAAACATGGATAAGTATTTTTAAGTATTAAGTATATTTAAATATCAGAGTATTCATGACTTTATTTTAATTTACTTCTTGATAAAAATAATAAGAGTCTCCGAAAAGATTCTTTCTTTAACATCTAGAAAGTTATTTTCATTTCTAAAAAGTGGAGAAATACATTTTTAGAAGAGTATTTAATATATATATATATATATATGTACTAAGAATATGGAATTTTCAAATAGAGCTCAGTGCATAACACTGTTTCTATACCAACTTATGAATACATTTACATAATATTTTAGCAATGTAATTTGAGTATTATTTTCCATTAGAATTATATTATGGTTAAAGTCATAAAACTTGGTATAACTGATTTTCTGATTTAATATGGTATTATATTCTAAATGCTCTTTTAAGAGGTTGTATGAAATTAATTTTACTTCAGTATAATATCTTTTTCAACATCAAAGAAATAAAGCTTTTGCTTTTAATTTATATTTTAAGCAAAGTAATGGAAATAATTTCTTAGTGAACTATAGTTTACTTCATCTTATATCAATATAAACTATACCGACTCGTTATCATTATATTTTCATTTGTATATTCTGTTATATGATTGTTAGGCATGATATATTATTAAATAAAATAAATTACTGAGAAACTTATTTTTTTAGTGTTCTAAAATCTCCCATATATGTGTGTGGAGTTTTACGTTTTACTTACATTGGGAAAAATTTTTATTTAAAATCAAGTACTTTGTATAAGATTTCAAAAATGCTAGTAAGCAAGTAATTAACGTTTTAACGCTCTACTGAGGTTTTGATTTTAGTAAGTTAATAGTAAATAATTGGAATAACTAAACCAGAAAAACATTTATCTTAAATAATATCAAGTGGTACATTTGTGCTTTTGATTTATTGTTAATAAAATTCCTTTATTTAATTTAAAAAATAAGTAAAATTAAATGCTTTCATTTAGATGAATAAAGTTGTACATACGTTAGATGTAATTGTTGTCGTTAAATTAATTGAACTAAAAATAGCAGGCAAAATTCTTTTGTCCTTTCTGTTTTTGAATAAACTGACAAGATACAAAATAACTTTAAACATAAAAAATAATTACAAAGTATAATTTCCTCTGCAATATTCTAACTTAACAAAATAGGTAAATGAAATACGTAAACATTAACGTATAAAATTTAATTTAAATGTGTAGCACATTTGATTTAAGCGCAGCATTAAGTGAAATCTTATTTGAGGTTCTGCATAAATCTTCACGTTTTACGCAGTTCGTAAAAAGTACTTTAAATTGAATAATAAAATATTCTTTTAAATATTTAAAATATTATTTAAGAAAATAATTTTAAACGTTTCTGTAAAAGAAAAGGACGATCTTGTTTGACAAAGGACTGGTTAATAATAGATTCGAATTACTTTTAATGGCTTATTTTGAAATACTTGATACAAAAGCTTAGCATTATTTGGTTACATTTCGATTATCTGCATCCCTTTAAAATAATTTAAATTTCTAGAGGTATTCCACGTTTAATTTTAAATAAAATAAGAATATTTAATTTAAAAACATATTTAAATATGAGCTCAAATTTTCGTTTTCACAGTTACGTGAACTTTTATAATTTATAATTATACCCATTCAAAGCACTCGACATTTCATACTTCAAAGATATTTAAGATTATTTAAGTTTTTCCATATCGTGCATCTTAAAAAAAGTTCCAATAAATTCTTTGGTATAACGGGTCATTAAAAATGAAGTAAATGTAAATCCAAGAGTATATAAACCTAAAACAAAAATTTATATTCCTCCATTACTCTCACAGTTGTTTTAATTCGTCGTATTGATTCACTAATTTGTAAAGAATCGGAGAGTTCGAAAATTAGCATTACTTTCTAACTCTATATTACCTTGATATTAGTAATCGATGTTTCGCTTACATTTGACAAGAACTAGGATGTGCACGTATATACCGCGTGCTCTATTTCATTTGAGTTTTTCATGTATGCGATCATACACAGATTTGCCATACAAGCAAAATTAGCAAAAAATTTAAACTTCCCTGCAAGAATATTCAGTGTCGGATTTTCGACAGATTATCAATTTAAAGTCAACCAAATTGTCTACGTTTCATAAGTTAATGTTTATAATAATAAATAAAAAATCTGTTCCGTATTTTAAAAACAATAATTACTGCTGATGTTCCTAACGATATACATTGAAAATCTATTTCCTATTTAGAAAATAGATTGAAATATATAAACAGAAAAAATAATATAACTCGTACGTTTTATCGAAGAACTGAATTTTTGAAATTTTAAGCATATAATTAACTTAATATCTTACGTAATTATATAAAGAAGACCTTCTACGGAATACGTTTACGTAATTATTTTGCATACAATTCCGTAGATAATCTCGCACAAAATGAGATCAAGGGATTCAAAGCACCTCTTGATAATCCAAGATAAAAATTTATTGTTTTATTAGTAAGTGCTTTTATTTTAGGAAAGATAAAAAAAATTCAATTTTGTAATCTTGCGCTGAATTTATCTTGAACGAAGATCAGTCTTCGCAGATATTCGTCAGTGAGTTATGGACATCAATCGCTACAATAATTTAAAATGCAAATTGAATGACAAAATTTCAACTGCGTTCAACTCTCTTTCCAACAAGTTTCAAAAATATTTCAAAAAGGCTGCCCTTTAAATTGTCCACCTTTGTTTGCTCAAAGAACTTCTTAATACTTTCTATTCGTCCATTACACGATCGAGCCACTAGTTTATTTCGCACGTATACCAAATAACGAATTATCTCGCTCGCATTCGAACCGTTTGCACAAGCGGTGATTACCGGACACAGTCCCGATTGCCGATTGACACTATTAAAGATAAAAGAAGGTCGATCGCTCTGACCATTACGACAATGTAGATAGAACCGAAAATTACGTAGGTTTCTTCACAATTCAATACGAAGAAAAATTGTACGTCTTTGTAAAATCATGCCATTTGCAAAAAGATGGAGATTGTTTTTACAAAGAAATTCTTATGGCACCTGTAATTATTGTTCTCAGTTTCTTAGTAATAATAGAAATGAATGAGCGAGCATAATAAAAGTTGAGGGCCCGTCTAAAGTGAAACGGTATGCGAGAAAAGTATACTTTACGTGAATTTGATTTTTTTCGACGTAGTTTTCTACAAATAGGCCTATGAAGTCGTTGATTTATATTAATGATTATTGAGAAATTATCCATGGGTTATTTGAGAAATATCGACGTTCTCGCTTATATTTGTATTTATACATCGTGAAAAACAATATGAAACTTTAGTACAGTGTGTTGAAATCATTCTTTTGAAGCAAGAGGATAATCACAGATCGATTAGTCTCCTTTCCCGGGAAAATTCATATTTGAAAAGTAAGTCATGGCGCGTATTATTATATAGACGATATCCCTCGAAATGCATCTCACCAAGTTTTCTTTATATTTTGATACGCGTAAGAAAGCTTAAATTTATCTTCCGCCATTTGTTGGTATCTCGCTTTCTGGTATAGAAAAGCCACCTGTTCTACTTTTCGAGTACAAGTGATAAACTAACACGAATGCACCAGTCGCGAGCCTAAACCAAGCCTAAAAGGCTTCGATACAAAAGTCGCTCGTGTGCTTTGCGAAAAGCAAAGATAAAATTGCACAGTGGAGCTTCAGTTTTCTTTCGTCTTATTCTTGGGAGCAGAGCGGAACGCTCTTATAAATATTCAGTGTTAGTGACGCTTTGTCGTAAAATTAAAACGTGCGTTTTTAGAACTGCTTCTACACTTGTGCTAATTCGTGTGTGCGAATTCCTTTCGTTTCTTTTCATTTCTCTCCATTTTTATGTTGGAGTCACTTTTTTCGTCTCTCGCTGCGTTTCCCTCTTCTCTTTTTAATTTTCAATCAGTTTCAACGAATCAATTGTTTATTCTAATTTACGCACATTTATAATATCCTTTTATTTTCATCTGTATTTCGTGTGAAAACTTTTCGTCAGCTCGATGTACTTTTAGCAACGTGTTAGTATTATGACAAACAATATAAAATGTTTCTTATCATCATAAATTTGTCATAGTTGATGAATGTAAATGGCTTACAGTTATGCGTAGATTATTTGCGCGCAGGATTACGTTACATTAGTTCTTTCATTAGACCCTACGGCCTGAAATCTTCAAATTCAGGAAAACATTGAACAAACAAATTAAAATAAAAGTATCTTTTGTTTGAATAATAAATTGTATATATTAGGTACGTATTGGCATAATTTCAATCATTCGATAAAAATTAAAAGATATATTTTCAAACTTTAATAAGTTGATTTAGCCGCTCGGAAAAAAATAATAATATCGCGATTCGAAGTCGTCACGTTGATGGGAGACTATTATGTAAAATTATCAAAACGAAAAAATATTTCAACATTGCGGTTTTCATCTCCACAATGGCTTTTATATAAATCTTGATCTACTTCATTGAAAATAAGTATAAAAATATAAAGAACGAAACACGATCAAATAACTTGAATCTTAATAACGTAATAATCCGTATTTAGAAAAGAAAATCCAACCTATTACTTCTGCTCATTTTTAAATTCAATAAAAATTTCTTGCCAATATAGTTTGAAGATTTACTTACTTCAATGTTTGGAAGATATAACAACGTTTTTCTGCGGGTTATAACAAAAGTAAATGGGAAAATTTAATAACGTGTTCATAGACTATTAACATTTAAATAATAATATTTGTTGTAAATAATTTATTCGCCGCGATTTTTACGAAAAAATTTATGGATAAACCAAGAATTCAAAACTACAAATGCTTTCATAGAAAACAAAAAAAATTTCTTTTCATAATTCACTCTTTAAAAAGCACAAAAGAGTTTCAGTAGTCCTAAATTTTTCAATATTACCATTATTTTACGTTACGATAGCACGTTAAGTATAAATGCATTTGGAAGTTTAAAGTGAGATTCGGATAAAGAGCGACAGCTCGTAAGCTTCTCAATTATAATAGAAGTATGTATTTAATAACACAAACACTGAGTATCTCTAACAACTTCGTATGAGATAGGAATATCTGCTTCCTAGATAACTTATTGTTTTCGCAAAGTTCAAGATAATATGAGAAAAATTATGCAAAAAACAAATAATTAATTCTGATATATTTTCTATGAAAGCCTAAGAGTATTTAGACTGTTATTATTCAAGCGGTATTAGATATTTAGAAACATTAATAAATATAAAAATACCATCTTTTAATATTATAGATCAAATTACCTTTGTTCATTTTGTTGTTTATAATTCAAACATAATGCAAACTCCATACTTTGAACTACCCACTAATGACGAGAATAGAGAAGTAAATTATATCGACCCTTTACCAAGCAACTTGATATTATATCAAGTGGGATGCAAATAATTTCTTTTATTAAAAAGATTTCTAAAATAATATAATGTAAATACTTTTTCTAAGATCCTTGCTACATTCATTTGAAAAATGGAGCTTTTTTGTATAACTGAGTACTAATGTTTCTGAACTTATCTACAGAAACGAAGAAATCACGCAAAAATCCAGCAGAATATTTGATGCAAATTTGTAAAATTTATCGTTAAAATACGTATTAATGAAAATGAAAATTATGTTTAAGAAATCTTGATTTTACGTTTCTTTTAAATTTTCACTTATGGCATATCGCTACACTCATTATATGAAAAAATGTATTCGCGTAAAAGGTCTGAAATGAAAAGCTGTATCGAATTACAAAGCTGTTGTATTATAATAGAATTTTGTAGCAAAGAGTCTTATTTAAAGAAATTTATTTTTATCGCCATACTTTTATTTCTCGATACCCCGACAAGATTAATATTATAAATTATACTAGTAATAAATTGTAGCTGCAAAAGGTGCTGGACGACAGCTTTAAATTAATTTCTTAAAAATAATATTAATATTTCGCTGTTTGAACACTTTTAATATTTTTCCTTACTTTTATCAGGACTGAAAGGATTTCGGTTGATCTTATAAATGAAATGGCAGGAATGACTCGAATGTAATGAAACTGACAAGCTGTGCATACAAACGATCGATGAAGAAGTAAAAAGAATTTCACGATTCTTTGTTGTGCCACGAGTATATGTGAAATTTATTTTTAAAATGTTAAATTTTCATGGAGATTTAAGTGAGATTTAAATGATTAATGGCTTATCGGATGCCCGACATTTTTGCAATTCATTTAATTAGTAATAAATGGATTTGTACCAACAACATTACAATAAAATTTCAATTCTTGGATAATGGAATCTCCTAAGTCAGTCAAGAACAAAAGGTCATGCAGACTTCATTAAATTGTATCAACTATTCATGAAACGTAAGATCTTGATTATCGATGAAGAAAACGAGAAGGAACTATTAGATTTATTCAAGAGTCCATGGAAAAAGCATTGGGTTGTATTGTCGTGTTTGTGATACTGACGATAACAATCAACAAGATTTCTATCATTTAAAAATTTGTATAAATTTTTTATTATCGTGTAGCAGCTTACAAGTCGATATTTGGCCCAGATTTTTTAAACAAATAATACAATTTTCATTGTCTGTTTCGTTCGTTAAAAAACAATGATTTTCATAATCGACTCTGTTATATAAATTTGTTTAATTTTATTTGTGAAAGTTTATTATAGATATTTATATCAGTTGAAAAGGTACTCACTGATATATGTTATCTGTAAGAATTATTTTAAAGGAGCAATTATAAGTATACCTATATTAATTTACGATAATACATTTTACGAAATTTTATAGGAAATCATGTACGTATGTTCAGGAATGCCTACTGAATGTACTTAAAATCACCTGACCGTACCTCTTGAAAGGAAATTTACATTGAAATTTGAAAGGGTTATTTATTTGTCTTTATTTATCTTAGACAGAAAATTTTAATTTCTTAGTAATTGACAGTTTATTTACAAAAACAACATTTCTAGTTCTTTATAATATAAATAGAACTAGTTTGTATTTTATATTCTGTGATAATTTATACATTACGTTTATATTAAATAGTTTATGAAAATTACAGTTTTAAAATATTTCAAATGTTCAGATAAAATAAAACTTTAATAATTGTTATTGGTGTGTGCATTACTTGTTTATGATTGTCTTTTAGAAACTAAATCGTAATTAAATTGCATCATCATCATCATTATTATCATTATTTTGTATTTAAACCTAATCATATGTATTGGCTTTGCATTAAATCTGAATTAACACTTGGATTAAAAAGAAAGTATCAATATTTTATAATATCAAATAAAGACGAACCGAAAGGTGCAATTTAATTTCAGCATATGTATAAAATATAAATTTATCGAGTTTGTAAATAAATTCTTTACTATTAGCGATTTATTTTCTCTTATCATATCTAAATTATAATTTTATTTGAAATTCTTAATACAAAAATCACGTGAAACCACTAACTTAAATGTAACACACTTTTCGTGACATTTGATACTTAATTTTAACTCAATTTCCACTGTATCTGAATATTTAGCAGATACAATCATTCTTGATGTCAAAATATTTAATAAGCACCAGGACGTATATTGTTAAGCTCCGTGAACAAGATTCTTCAACGATATCGGAACTATTTTGTTTCACAACAGCAGAGATCCATCTATTTTATAAATTTTTCAAAGATCGCGGATAAGACATTATCCGAAGAATCTATTGTACCTCATTTAAGAATACATCTAAGGTATTTTCAACCCACGTGTAATTCATTCGTATACCGTGAGTCTGAAATTCGGAGAATGTAATATATGTATTATACATATATTATTACCTTTAGTAATCGTGATATAACAAACAATTAATAAATTTAATTTGTTTATTTTAACTTACGGATATAAATATCGTGTGCTTTAAATTGCCATAAATTAAGTGACTGTGTAAGTTTGTTTTAAATTAAGAGTGATGTTTGTATTAAATATTTGATCGTGTACTTTTACGCAAATAGCAGACTATACATTGCAGTATTTAGTCATTTATACAGAACGTAAAAATAAAAATAATAAAATTAATGTACTTTTATGTATTGGTAATTATTGTATTTACTAGGTCAGAATAATGAGATGAATAAAGTAAAGTAAAATAAGCTTATACAAAGCATGTGAAATATTATTTGCAAATTATGCGCTTCGCCAATTTATCTCAACAAAAAATACAAGTATGTTATGTAATACGGCGCATCTTCTCGTTGACTGTAAATTGATTCATCGTTTCATATCGTTAGAGCAGTCCTTTTACAATTGTAATTACATCTTTATGTTTCTTGGTGAAAGTTAATGTATGGGTGGGTCATGACTTTTCAGAAGGCAAAAACAAACGAAAATAAAAGTTTCCCTTTAGCGCCATCCACTAATTACAAATACAAAAAAGGTTGTCTCTACTATTCAGACATTCCTATATTATTATTCTGTCAGCGCGAAGCGAAGATTTTGCATTAACGCGTACCAACAGCAGTAAGAATTTTGCAAAATCCTTAGAAACACGCGAGTCCGTCGATGTGAAATCGCCAACGAGATTCTCGGACGCGAAAATATTTTCACCTTGGGAGTCATAAGTACAAGTGCGAGTGATGCTCCTGAGTCAGCGCGAACTCGGCTGCATAAATTTCGAATGCCCGGAGGATTCGCCGATTGCAAGAACAGAGGGTACGGGGAGAAAAAAGAAAAAGTTTATGCGGGTCGTGCACGACGGGACTTGCGGCACTTGGGGAACGCGGTATCATCCGATGAAGGGAGACGCGTGGAAATCGCTCGTCGACTTGGTTCCTATCGCGAAACACGACGGAAAGCTATAAATGACGATGCGAATGGGAAAATAGCCCGTTACTTTCCCCTATTCCTGTAAATTATAGAAACGCGAAATAAATAGAAAGGTAAAAGAAGACCGAGACCGTTCTCGTTATTTTTCCAAATTATCTTTCAAATTATTTAAATGAGTTTTTACCTTCGCCCATCGATAAAATACGTCAGTCGGATATTCTGTTTGCTCATGACTTTTTGAGAATATTTGAATAAGTGTTGGGAATACTCGTTGAAACTACCTGTACGTGGGTATGCGAATGAATGTAGTCGTTTGGTGCCTACACGAGGCCTTGGTTCGTACGAATATTTTATGGAAAAGTTTAAAAGTAATTTACCACGAGGAGAATAAATAACCCTTTTCGTTTGTTGACCCATTAATTCTTTGTAAGATAAAAGGAGCGCCTGAAGACGCAAACAAGTTTTTTCTGAAAACAAAATGAAAGTATATTTTTGCATTGATAACGACATCAACATAATTTGATTCGATTGGGTTTTCGAATTGTGCAACGGTATTGCATATTATGAATTAATGTTATTTATTATTATGTACAGCATATATTTGAACAAATTCAGTGGTATGTTAATCCATTTTTATTGTACACATTGTACACAACGAGTATCATACGCTACTTTACGTTTATTAATTCTTGATTCTTCGATCACTTTCTATCGAGAGATTTTCACTTTGTCTCGGTGCACATTTTTGCCAGACATCAAAGAAGTATTTAATTAATTGTATATATTCGGAGATGACTAATTATCACCAATGCGGTGTGTGTAACACTCACCGCAGTTATAATGAATTGTTAGTTTCTCAAGAATTACATTATCATCGATCGAGACAATAAACAGTTTAAAACTATGAACTTAAGAGAACGGCAAAAAGGCGTATTCGTATGTATTCCGAAAATAGATAGAGACCTGAGAACTGAACGAATGGGTCTGAACTTGTAGATTGATTACGTGATTGTATGAGTCATTATATCATCCGAAAAACTTGCTCGTGAGTACATACAAGTCCTCGTTTGTTTTTTATATTTTTCTATGTCGTCATTCCAGCGCTAATTTACTTTTCACGAATAATTCTAGGTGATCTTGCTAACTAATATGAAAAAATAACAACTTTTGAAAGAAATTTTATTATATGCACCTGAATGTAATTCATATTAA
Source organism: Wiebesia pumilae (assembly GCA_018907045.1). Taxonomy (NCBI): domain Eukaryota; kingdom Metazoa; phylum Arthropoda; class Insecta; order Hymenoptera; family Agaonidae; genus Wiebesia; species Wiebesia pumilae. The sequence continues at coordinate 1,778,237 of JACCHZ010000181.1, read as the reverse complement.
TAGTACACTTGCTTTCATTTTTTGAAGAAAAAACTTTTATTTTCTAAAAAAATCCGAATATTGCACAGATTATTGTTGTTGTGAAAGGCATGTGGCATACTGTTTATAACTTGGCATAAATATTATCGTTTTCTCAAATTTCATACTACTAATTTTGTTTATCAATTTGTTTATCAATACACCGCTTGACATTTTCATAAATCTTATCGACAAAGTGCACTATTGAAATGAAAACGTTTAAATTTAGAATACGTACACTTATTTCTGCACGTGTACTATACATATATTATTTTGTGTCTTTAATTACATTTTTCGAATAATATAAAAAAAAAAAAAAAATAACGAAGCCAAAATTAGCTTTTTTATAGATACAAGTGCAACATACTTTTAAACACGTACGCTATTCTTAAACTTGCATTAATTAGAAGAAAACGACTTACATTATAATAGATTCAATCAGTTCGTATAATTGGGATGTATTAGAAACAAAGAAACAAATTTGTTTCCCTTATACACACATACACATTATTCATTATAAAAGTAGCATGCTCAGACTGATAAGGAAGAATTAACCATTTATATTATATAAACATGTAATAAACTCATTTCCATCTTCATGACATTCGCTTAAAATTTGATTACACTGATGTCGGCATATCTATCAAATTACAATTAATTAAAATAATTGGTTCTATCTCATCCTGATAAAGCTTGATATACGGCATTGAATTAAATTTTTTTCTTAAATTTATTACAATTGCTTATGTAATTCGTAATAATAATAATTATTATTATTAATTATATGAGTGCATTGAAAGGATAAACTTCAACTTGGAAAATATGGAACATTTAGTTTATTATTAAGATTAAATGTGAATAAGGCTCTTCAATAAACGTGTGTGCTTTATTTTCTGTTTAATTAAGCAATAAAATTATAGTATTTGAAAAATATATGCAAATTAATCATACGCTTGACTCTCCCAAAAACACTTTGCCTTTCAAATGATTTTTAAAAATGAATATTTAATATTTAATTATGAATATTTTATTGTCCTTTTTGTGATACTTTTGCGATACAATATTACTGTTTTCAAAACTACTTTCCATTTAAAAGTTAAATGCACAAAGATGTTATATTTTTAGATTTAAATCAAATTCCAAATATTATGTTGTAATTAAGAATTATCGTCTAATGCATGTGATACGTATAAATTTATGATTACAATAAATTCTGATAGTGGTTATCCTGAAAAGACATGATATATATATATATATATGCTTATTAGAGTGTTTACAGATATTCAATGACAGTTTTATTATTCGCCAAGATAACATTACACAACATTTCCAGTTGCTTTCCGATTAAAAAATTTATGACATACACTTATAACGATATGCGGTACGTACGAATTCATTCGCATTTTTCTTACAATAATTAATATTTGTTGAAATACTCAGTTTGTAATAAAGTAAAAATTTTAGATTTTAGTTTTGATTTGTTATTATTATTTTAAACTCACAAAATATTCTGCTTACCGCGAACCCTAATATGCTATTAGCTAATATATGGATTGAAAGTAATCGTTAATACAGTTTGAATCAGCTGATGTCAAATCCATCGTATCTGCGTTTCTTTCTCAAAACCTTCAATTTAATAACTTATTTTAAACTACGAATTGATCAGTCGTTGGCATACGGAGAGAAAAAGGCCGATGAAGAAACCTAACGAACTGTCTGCTATTTAATCAAATGTAAAAAGAAATCTAAATCAACCTTATCACTTTAGAAACACTGGAGGAGAATTATGACTTTTCTTTCGTAAGTGGATCCAAAAGTAACTTCCGATGCGTATGTGCACTTCATCGACTAACTGTCGTGTAATAAAGTGAACTCCTAGTACGTTACATTCAAGAGAAGAATCAAAAAATGTCAATTGCTGTTTGTTTATTGTGTACGAAAGAAGTACCGCGAAGGAGCCTTTATTTCTAGAAATAGAAATGAAACAACTGCCGTTATTATTATTGAAGTTACCGTAAACATATAACAGTGAAATAGAAAACCAAATCATAATGAAACCGAGAGAAAATTACCTTGAAATACCACTAAGACCCGCTGCAGACTTTAAAATTGGTCTCGGCGTACGAATTAGCATATGAAATACACGAAAAAACCTTACACAACATGCATATTCATGTATAAATGTGCGTCTATGCGAACATGATTGTTTCAACCAATGCAAAAATATATTCTTTATTCTTTGGAATATACTCGTGAAATGTTACGCTACATTTACACAAGTGTTAATATGCAGTCGTCCTGTCCTAAATTGGATTTTTTCGAGGGTCCCTTTCAGTGTTTTACACACAGTCTTCATAGTTTTTAACTCCGAAATCTAGATTCAATTGAAACTAAATACGTAATTTCACTTGTACATTTTAATGTCTTGCACAGAATGCTATCAATGGGGTATAAATTTTGTATTTGTGAACTTTGAAATTTATTTCTAAAAGTTGGCTATCGAAACTTTATTTATAAACAATGTATATGTATAATTCAAATGTATTTCATGTTAATAGCTTTTTAACGAAAGCAACATTCGGGTAGAGTTATTTTACTTGTTCAATATTAAGGTTAGCCAAATTAAACTTAACACGACGTCCTTTCTTATGTATCACGTGTTTTCTCTCAACTGAGTGTTAAACACAAACACTCTAAATTAGTCGTGCACGAGACTCTCAGACTGAAGCATGATACTGAAATTGTAAAAAAAAAATGATAACGGACTTTTGTATGAGCAGCATGAAAGATCTCACACTTCCAATAAAATCGTTATTTTCGCTTTTGAAATTTCTCAGATATTACACTAAGTTTAGATTATGGCCCGTTAGATAATGTATCGTACGATTTTGTTATATTCGCGAAGATTATAAATTAATTATAAATTAATTCGTAGAAATTAAGTGGCAAGAAAAACATAGTCAAATTACAAGCGTATAAAACGTCGAACAAGAGTCTATAAAACAAAGTATAATTATTAAAAATACGATTAAGAATTCTTTATCATTTTAGCGTTTAGCAACACGCGAAAGTGATATAAGATCAGCATCCTAACCATGCGCATAAAAACTACGATTTCATTGCGTGGCGTTTGTTGCTTTTACTTTACTATGCAGTCTCGATTATCTTCATGCCATCGGTTTATGTTCTTAACACTTGACGTTCGACGCTTAGAAATCGTACTTGACGCGAATGCCATAAATTTCATTCCGAAACAGTAGACTCGTGATCGTACTTACTCTTGTTTTCCTAAAGTACGAGATCAAACTTGCTTATGAGTTTTTATAAGTCAGCGATATTCCCTACTTTAACTTTACTTGTGCAAATGTAAAATAACTAATTTATCAAATTTATACGCAACGTTAATTTTTTAAATAATAATATTTGTTAAACTTGCCATATACATGTATTTAAAAAATAGCAGTTGGACTTCGTCGTCCACTCGAGGAAGTCCAACTCGAGACCTTCTTCCACCTCAGTTACGAATATTTATAAATTTATGCGCTTCTTTACCCCTATTATCCTCGTATCAGAACAATTCCGCATAACAATGACACTTATGTTAACGTTATAACGTTACATGTTTCATAATATCTGTAATCGTAAAATTACATTTGAAAATACTGATGTATAGATTTAGGTGCATCAATAGGTGACGTTTTTATTTTACGGCTAGACAATTAATTAATTTCTTTTATTATTTATTTATAGCTATTAGGATGCTCCTAGATAAATAATTACATAATTAATGTCCAACTAATTTATTAGTTCTTATAGTCATATTTATTGGTAAATTTTTATAAATCTTTTTTGCGATTTATTGCCAATATAATATGGCTAAGCTTTTCTTTAAAAGCCGTAACGGTTATGCACATTATCAAGAGTGATAAGAAAAATACCATTAGTTTTCAATAGACATTATTTAGCAGTATTATGTACAAATTATCATATAAAAATTAACGATTAGTGTATTCTATTCTAGAAGGAAGAAAATTTTTCTTATGTTTACGGGTATATGAAACAGTATTACATTCTTTCTTTTTAGAAAATATGGTAATAATAATATTTTACTACTTATACATCACACGGTAATGTTTTAATGTTTTAAAAATATGAGCTGATAAAAATAAGACAATTAAGAATAAACATAGTTGTAAAATTTAAACTAAATAAGAATACAATTCTTTGCGATAATTTTTAAAATAAATTAAGGTCTACGTATAATTTGATCGACGGTAATATTTAATACTTTAGTCGATTCTGCGTTTATAAATGAACCAACGGCTTATCTACTTAATAATTTTATTAATAGTATTGCATATTAAATTGGACTTTAATATTAATATGCATTTGTTATTGTCTCATTTTGTGAAATCTTGACAAATTTTTGTGTATCCAATTAATTCATTGTTTATTTAAAAAAAGGTGACATAAAATGTGCGAAATGGCGTTATATAAACTATAGAATGTAAGATTTTAAGTTTCGGTAGTGATATAATAAAGAGAAGTTCGGAAAAGACAAATATTTCCTCAAAAACATAGAAAAACTATATTAAATGAAATCCTTTTGAAAGATATCCCGCTAATTCAGAGAATATTCAAATAATTCACATTCATACGTACTTTTGACTGTAGTAGCTTTTGTAATACACTCTTATAATAAGAGTGTAGTGATAATTTCAAATTTTCAATCGCATAAGAAAATTTTATAAAACGTTTAAGTGACTTGTATTTTTTGAATTTTTAAATTATCTTTTAATAATCGATAATTTTACTCGTTGACCTTACTATATATGTTGGTACTTACTATATATCCAATCAGCGAATTAATAAAGAAGTTCCTTGATGAGAGAAATATAATTTATACAACTTCAGTTGATCATTAAAAAACAAATTTCATTGATGCAATTGTGTTTGATTTTTCGATTAGCATTAGAATATACTCAGCAATTCAGGATTAAAGGGAAATGGTTATATGAAAATCGAATATATGATATTCTGTTTGAGTATAACGGAAAAAAAGTAAAAACGACATTGACGGATATTGAACACATTCTCATCGGCAGCATAGAACTTTTGAAAGGATCACGATTACTAATATGTTAACTGAAAATTTTACTGCTTGACATCATTTACTCGAATTCAAATTATCACGTTTTCATTCCGCGACAATAATTATTATTATTACTAGAATAAAAAATGTTTCGATTAATATTAAGTTGAATTGTAAATTATTCCCTTACTAATAGTAGTTATCCTTCCTTATTCATATAAGGAAAGATAACTACTGCAGATCGACCTACGTTGGATGAAAGTTCTTAAATCAAACTTGTTTCACCAAATTCAATAAAGGTTAATCTTTAAATATCATACTGCAATTACACGATGTACAATCTTGAATAGAAGTTTCGGTAACCTTTCACAGTAGGAATTTTTTCCAGTCGCACTTTGGCAATCGCATTAAAGGGAAACAAGCTTCGAAAAGCTTTTCACGTTATTGTACAGCACATTCGTTTTAACGTTAAGAGTTGAACCACAGGGAAATCTGTAAAGGGAATACAGTGTAAAAAGGACAAAACAAGAAATTCAAGATTTAGTTTATGTTTTAATGGAAATGTAAGCTTCGGTTCATTTATTAGAGTGTAGAAGACGGTGCAGCATAAATTCTAGATTTTAATTACATGATCCTTTATTAACTGTGAACTGTGTATTATGTATAAATCGTCAAATGGGTAAGTGTCTTTTATCGATTTCCGCTTGAAGTTCAATGTAGTTTATAGTTTTACTTTTGATTTCATAATAAATATAAATAGGATTGTTAAAAAGGAATTAATTTTAAAGTAATTAAAAACGAATGCAATTGAATGTTCGTTAAATTTTTATAAATATTTTTTACAATGAATTTCCAACACGTTCTCTGTCGCGTTTCTGAATATTAAGTATTTGTTTTATTTTAGAGAAAAACATTACAAAGTATTTTTCTACCCTTTTTACTTAACTAATGTAGAAACTAGTTTACTTTCTTTTTTTACAAGTGATAAATAGATGGATGTGTAGATATTGATATTTCTTTCATTACTTTACATTTAATATTCTTATTTAATGTAAAGAGCTACATTTTATTCAGATTTACAAATACCGGAGATGCTTTGTGGTATATGACAATTTTGATACTCTTGTTTACAAGCAAAATTCTTTATATATTAAATAATATTAATAATACATTTTTACAGAGTATATAAACATTATAACGAGGAAACACTCTATCAAACTGAGTTTATTTAAGAATTATTGGTCTTTCTCACACTTGCGAGCAGGACGCATCGTCCTCGTAAACAAATCGCGCTTTTTTAGGAGTCGTCAAAAATAGCAGAGGATAAAAATCGTAGTATTTTCAAAGTGCCGCTATTGTTTCCTTTAAAAATTAGCGCCTTTGTATAGGCCACCTGATATTCACGGTAATGCACATTGAAAAAGTGCAGTCTATCCGTTGGCGCTGAAAAATACGCCAGTTTCCGTTGTAATAGTTTCATTGATCTCTATTGTTTTGTTACAGAATTATAGGGATTAATTCATCTGGAAAAATGCATAAAACAATGTTTGCCCAAAATGTAAAGTGTAAAGTAAGCCCATAAAATAAATACTTTTTATTTTATTTGACGTATTAATATTCATAGGAAGCTTAGAATGTGCCGTATAATTGCACTGTATTTTTACGATTCCTTGATTTCTTAAATTAATTTATTTTGTAATTACGATAATTTCTATAAATTTCTAAATATTCAAAATTGTTGAACGTTGAAATTCCGCATTGTCTACGTCATCTAAAATCTTATTTTTCTTTGTATTATTATTTTCGCATTTTTAGGAGTCGATATACTTTTTTGGTTAATTTTTAATTTGATTATTGTCACTAATGTAATAACCGACAAATAAACTAATTTAAAAATAAACATTCTTTTCATAGATAAAACATTTTTTAAATAAAACTCGGTACGTTTTGGCATACTGTATACGGCGGAGGTTTATCGTGTTGCCGAGGGATTCCACAACTTTTTATTATTGAATATTGTGACACACATGAAAAGCAACAAATAAGCCGAATAGCAACATAATCGGAGATTCTCGTCATGGTAAAATATTTATTTAAAAAGTTCTCATACGTTTACGTACACCATATGCGTATACTTTCTATACGTATCGTGTATGCACAATAGTTTATAATAAATTCTGTGTTACATCGACAATTAATACGTCTTTAGTAATGAGTTTTGTCTATTATGTGTAGAACTATTATTCGAATAATTATGGTTTAAGCTTTTTAACTATTAATAATTTGATTCATGAATATTTAGAATATTTATTTACGCTTATAATATTTATTATGTACTGATTGTTTTTATAGTTGCACGTACAAAGTCATATGAAGATATATGTTGATTATTTGTGAATGGTTAAATGTACGTGAGTAAAAGAGAGCAAAATACATAATACGTAGACAGTCAGACAGAGAGAGCGAGAGAGTGAGTAAAAACGTTAAATTTTTATTTTTACATTCGTTTATTATTTCTTATTTTAAAAAGTTCATGAAATTATTTCACTCAGCGAAACAGAATACTAGAGATAATTGTAATATTTGCATTGTTTATTCTAATCTTTCACATTTTTCGTGGGGTAGTAGACTCTATTTGAATTAGAAACGCGTATATTGTAAACACAATGCAACGTTGATGTACCGCAAAGTCGTGGAATTACATTGCCAAAAATGTTTTATCTATGACAAGAATGTTTTATTTTTTCTTAAAAATTCGTTTATTTGTTGGTTATTACGTTTGTGACAATAATCATAATTATAACATTGTGGAGTCCTAATAGCGTGATATGTTTAACATTTATGTGGGAGACGCATATTCACGTACGAATGGGGTAGGACACGTTTATTTAAAGCTTCTTTTTGCAATATTCCCAAACGTTGTTCTTCGACACTAGAGTTTTGTAATTTTATTGTTAAAATGTTAATAATTATTGAATTTACAGAGTGTTGTACGATACGGTTCACTGCATGTACTCGCAAGCGTCGCAGCTTCTATTCGTTTATAACAAGTTTTCTTTTTGTTTGAAAAAATTTCTTTTATTTTTTAATAATTGGTGATGATTATCATTTACAGTAGTTATTAACATTTTGAAATTTTCCAAATTTTCATCCCCTAAGACCAGTAGTTTTTGGGCGCGATTTTTAAAAGAAATTTCAAGTTGTAAAAATTTTTATTTTATTTTTTGGAGTTCCAAAGTTACAAAATTCGAACTCATAAAGAAGAAGTTCTTATTTTATCCAACCTCGCATAAACGCAGATTATCACACGTGCAAGTTTATTTGTAATATTGTTTCATTCTACTCGTACGATTTGAGCTTTGTTGTTGACTTCGTAATTATGATTTAAGATTCACTTCCTTACTCAGCCACAATAACTCTAATCCTAAGTCCTCCATGAACCATAACTATCCAGAATTATAAATCGTCTGCGCGAATTTAGCATTTGCATACGAAAACTAAAAGTGCTGAATTTACATTATGAGAGGAGTTAAAGCATTTTTATTCTTAGCTCTTTTATTTGTAGAAGTCGTAAATTGTTGATTAAAGTACCTTTTATTTTTAGACCCATTTTCTTTACTTTTTGTGAAATTTCGTTTGTCCAATGAGTTGAATTTGATTGATTTTAAAAAGAAATTCTCTTTCAATTTTAATCGAGGCTAACAAGTTTTCGTATAAGCTACTTACCTTAAATTACTTTTCATTTTACCAACAAAATTATATCATCATCGTGCACACTAAGTTTATCGTCGTCAAATTTTCTTAAAAGATATAGTCACTATCTTCTAGATCCTTCTTGAACACCTACCAATTAACTCTTTTATCTCTAAGATATAATTATAATAACGTCTAGAAATTTTGAAATAGTTACAAAGTCTAGGCGAAAATATATAAAAACTTTGACTAAGAATTATTTAAAATATATTTACGTTTATTTAATGCATGTTATTAAACGTTTGCAAATTATTTAAGAAAGGCATAAATTTTGAATTGCAATAGTCATTTCAAATCTTTTTAATTTAAAATACAAAACATTGATGTCATTTGATTCTTATTTATAAAAGCAACTAGTGAGCAGTTGTAATTTAAATAGAACCACTTATTTTAACAAGTAATATAAAACTTCATAAAAGTGATTTTTTGAAATATTGACTTTCATAAAAGTAATTTAAAACAATATTCTAATGGCAAAAACACCAATCAATGCAGCGCACTTTGTTGATGTTTTATACCTTGTTTAAAATAATAAATTTTAAAATAATACAGTAACTTGTGTTTGTCTGAATCAATAAAAATATGTTGTACATTATCTTTTGGAAAAACGTTTTAATTAACTGTTTCCATCATACACTGCTTCAAAAATTTACTGTTAAAATGTATGTCTCAAGTAACTGAAACTTATCAGAATACATCACTCGGGATTACAATAAATTAAAATAGGTTTATAAATTTGTTAGAGCTAACTTTATTTGATGTACGTAATATCTAACGTAATCTAACGTAATCTAACGTATTTAATAATCAGTTGCTTGTTAAATTATTAATAGTTAATTCTGAATATTAAATATTCAAATTATAATTCTGAATAACTGAATATTTTCGTTGAGAAATTATTACCAAATTTCTCTTGTAGCGTTCACAGGTTTATTATAAGTTTCACCTTTCTATCTTTTAATATAGAACCCTCGTTATATCAATACTCGTTTGAATATAATTTTGTTAAATTTTCGAGAAATGATGTATACGAACTAGGTTAAAGTGTTTGCATTATACAAGCAAATTATGTATGGCCATTTCATCTCCTGTAACGCTAACGCGAGCTGCTTAACTATTCTAAGTGAAATTGTTTGAGAACTTTTATTTCGGTAGAAACGATCGAATAATTCGATTTTCTTATGATATTTTGTGATTTATTACGTTATCGTAAACAAATTCAAATATCGTCAGAAAATTGCTTCATATGCATATATGAATCTTAATCTTAATAATAATCTTAAATAGCTTATAAATAAATGAATGAATATAAAAAGAATGAATGTAAATAATGTTTCAATTATTAAATTATTATGAAATATATTCATACGTGTAGATTTAATGAAACAGGAATAATGAAGCACAATGAACGATTTAAGCAAAGCAAAGAAAATATACTTTGCACTCATTAAAGTTATAAAAAAAGTCACGACACTAGTTTTACTAGCAATTGTTAATATAATTCAGAAATAAACGGGTAAAAAATGCATGTACAAACAAAATTATAGAATAAGCGTATGTAGGGAGTCGCGGAATTTGTTTTAATACACGAAATCTGAAACAGAAAACAGTGTATGTTGTCATAAATCCGATCAAGTGATAAATCGTGCTTTAAATATAACTGTCAAGTAAATGGCACTAGTTATCATTCGGCAAAATATTCAGCAACGTATTCTCGTTGAATTCAAAGTATTATAAAGCTATTTTAAATCGAACGACTGAAATTTTCCATATTAAACACATTTGTACGCGTGCATTCGTATGTGTGCAATTGTAACGCTATAGAACGCACAAAAATCTAATTCTTTATATTTAAAATTAGGTATAAATTATAAAAGAATATTAGATAACTTTAAACAAAGTAATCGTATAACGATTACTTTTTTCAGCCAAACACAGCAAACATTTTGTATACGCATGATATAGAATTTTGAAATTGTCTAATGGGTAGAGGAAATTTAAATTACACTTGAAAATGATATTAAAAAATGCTTGTCGGCGTTCTCTACTCTACTAGTATTGTATTAATTCGCTTAGCTTTATTTTAATTTTGTGTGTTCAAATAAGGAATGCAGTAAAGACTTTCGTTTTACAAAGAAAAATAAGTAGCAAGTATAATTTTTAATTTTGATATAAATTCCGATTACAAAATTAATTATCATTTGTGAATTTTATTATAACTTTAGGTAAAAGTTATTGCGCTTGGTGGGAATTGAGGACTATTGAATCGATTGAATTTTTATTTAAATATTACGTGCAAATTTTAACAGTATCAGTCCACAGGCTTTCGAAATTATTCATTACCTATCGATCAATGATCACATAGTATCTCCAGTGATGAAAAATGAATCATCGATACGCATGATAAACACCCGTAGTATATGCACATGCGCTGTATTATTAATTTGCATTTATCACAGTTCTTTGATAATACATAGATCTGAAATCAATGAAGTTGTATATCTGTGCATAATTTCATATAACGAAATATTTCGTTATATGAAGTCAACGTTCCCTTATATTCATAATTTGAAAATTCAAATTGCATAGCATAATCCAAATCGAAATATAAATAATTGATCGCGTTGAGCTTCTTTGCATTGTTAAACGATCCTACGTGGATCCGCGTTTATAAAGATTAATTGACAATAAATAAATCATCGAGTTGACTTGACAATCTATTAAATATGCCTTACCTTGTTCCTAATGCATCTTTAGAAGAGACTTGTATTTTCTTGTTCAACTCAATGCAAACGAAGTGATCGAAGGAGAAAGGGAACGAAGCGCGTGCGTTTCGAGTCGAGGTCGCGCAAGAAGAAACTAGACAGACCGAAAAAGATGTAGGCGGCGAGAGGAGGTGGATGTTAACGTAGTCATCGTTCGAGGTTCCTGGACATACCGCATCCCAGACTGCGGAAACTGCGTCAGACGCCGTTCGCATCGATCTGGAACCGACTGCAAGCTAAAGAATGCGAGACTGTCGTAGATGTCAACCAAAATAGCTACCACAGCTTCGCTTTCTTCTGGAAGCGCTTCATCCTCAATTACACACCAAGTATCATTAGGTCATAATACTTTTTCGCGTGACAAAAGAATTTTTGTTACACGTTGTTTCGTGAAAATAATAATTTGCAGGTCATCTTGTGTTCTTCTCTTATCGTATACTTTGCATAACGTTCACTTTTTAATTTTGAATGCACCATGAAATTCCCGTTGAAATTAATTATATTATTTTATTATTTAATTGTAGTGGGAAAAACCGGTAGAATGTTAACGTATTATCCAAGCGTTGACCATTACTTTGCATTACTTTGAATATAATTTGTCTGTTCTCGAATGAAGTATCGGTTAAACAAGTAGATTTTAATCTTAAACTTGAAATTATTTGGCCATATTTTAACGGATTGAAACATTATTGCAATACGTAATATCTTGCATTAAATATTTCCATACCGCAGGTTCAAAAAGTGATACTATTTTCCACCGCAGCTGATTTCAGTTTCAGGAGATAGAAATTTATTGAATATATTCGGGATTGATTATATCAAATATACCAATATAAAATTAATGATTTTTATTTGAAAAAAATTAAGTTCATAATTCTTCAAATGCGTAATAATTACCTTGAAAAGTGTTAGAAACGTAATTCAAACAATAATAAATAATCGTACATGATTGATTAGGATCATTACATGCCGATATTATTTTAGTAATTTGTTACATACGGTAAAGAAACTGATTGCTATTGTCTAATTGGATACATTAAAGTACTGTTTTGTAACTCACATATTTCTAATATTGACAAATATAATAGATGATCTATAACCGATGAATTGATTCATTTATATCAAACGAATAACTTTGTCACTTCGTAATAAAATAATTAATTTTAAAATAGTCAGCAACTACGTCATTCAAAGCGCATTATGCTTTAGATTTTAATTTTGAATGATAAAAGATATAATAATAATAATAATAATAATAATAATAATAATAATAATAATAATAATAATAATAATAATAATGCATTTAACGTGCAATAATGGCATAATTATTTTGTGAACAATATTTAGCCGACAATAAACCGAGATAAATATTATCGTACAATAAATTCAAAGTATATTAGAGGGAGTTTATTGGATTGAAATAAAAATAGTTCTTATTTTTCAAATGAAATGTCATAGTAGTGTGTAGAGTATGTTATTACTGCATTTAATAATACGCCATTAAAAATTCGCGAGTGTAATTGTTTTACGATAAAAGGTTCTCGAATATTCATGACCTATAAATTTCAATGTATCATGTAAGAATGTACAATAGACGTTACAATTCTCAATACAACATTATCCGCCCTCAGAATAAACCTTGAAACATTTTAAACATCACAAGTTACTTTCGGCTGCGTTATTTATACTCGAAAATTTCGTCTACCATTGTATTGACTTGCTCCACTGATTATCCGTATAAATAAAGAAATATACCCAATATCAACGGAGAATAAGAAAAATATTACGAACATTTGTCTTTAATTTTCCAACGCATTTGACCCAGTGCCCTAAATCCCAAAGCAGGAGTTGTGAGCCTTGGCCTCAACAATGCGGCAAGGGAAATTCGGTTACTCGACAACTGTACTCGACAAAACGACGCCCATAATATACACAAAAATCCTACGAAAAATTCAACTCGATTACAAATTTGTCCCTGGAGAATTAGGATATCGCTGATCGTTATCTAGAGGGGGAATTACGTATATAAATTTGAGTTGATTCGGTGACAGATTCATAATTTGTTTAAAGGAGAGATTACGCAATTTATTTATATATTCAAAGAAAACACTAACTTACTGTGGATTTTGATTCCCATTTTCTTCGGTAATGTTAATAATGAAAAACAACAAACATTATTTATAATTATTTATAAAATTTGATTATTCTTGCTCCAAATTTATTAACTGGCATCTTGCAATTTCAAAATTATAAGAAATTTATTCAGATACGTACAGAAATGATTTTTCAGTATAAGTGATTTTAAATTTATCCTAAATAATCGAATAATAATAATGTTGCTGATTGATAAATAGATAAAGTTTTGTAAAAGTTCGGCTCATATTTATACCGATTGGAAAAAATGATTTAAGGAGCAAGTATTTAAAGTTTTTCGTGAACAATCATTTGTCAGGAATTATAAAATAATACACTTAATAGAAGCTTCCCGATAAAATAGTGGAAATCAAAGAGAAAATATTTTAAGATTTCGCACGTTGACAAAAGCACGTCATACTGTTCAATCAAATTACAGATGTTTTCCTTTACGTTGAAAAATAAAATTATACGTACTTCATGAATAAGCTTTTTACAGAATATTCGAAGGTAAATGAAAACGTAATATTGATTTCACAAGATGTTACTTTTCATTTTTATGTACACTTTATTTATATCGATAAATCTTATCTATTATTATTATCTATTGTCTTATCTATTAATCGTAAATTATGCATAATTTACGAAGGAAGAGAGTGTGAGAACTAGAATGTCAGAAGCATTGATTAACATCGCTTATAAAATTTTATTAAATCTCTTTACATTTTTAGCGTTGCTTAACGTTAAATATAGAACTATACATTTCGTGGTGGAGGATGATAAAAATTTAATAGATATTCAAGTTTTAAATTTTACAACGTAAATCTTGTCTTATTATAGATGTACCAGACTTTAAAAAACGTGTAACTTTTTTTCTAAAAAGGCAGTCATGAAGCTGAAAAATAAAAAGGGAACGCAAATAAATTTACAACTCCATTTAAATTTGTTACAAATGTTAAGAGTTTTTAAATTACAGTCAAGTAGATGGTTTCGTGTCATTTTTTGGACAAATTTATAAGAATGTTACGGCAAACATGATATATTTTTCAATTTGAAAAGTAGAATATTTAATTTTTTATAAGAAAATAAATAGTTAAATAGTTGAATAAAAAATATATTACTTCATTTGGTTGAAGTACTCAAATTTTACTCTTGTATTTAATTTTTGGAAATATGTCGCGATTAAATTCAGTAATTATCTGACTTCGATTTTTAGAGCTTATACTTGATCGGCGATGAAGAAATAATTAGCAAATAATTGTTAAAGCTGAAATATTTTTGAAAGACTATAATACAGATATTACATTTATTGAACATTATCTTGTATGGTTTTTTAAGAATCTGAGGGAGAAAATGTAGTAAAATATTCTTGATGATTTCTAGAAAGCTCTTTTATAGTCTTGTGTGGCCGATAATATATAGACGAAAATTATTTGAACATGTGGGAAAAGCTTTTTTGTGGAAACTTTGACAGTCTTTATCTTTTGTGCCACATCGTGGAAAATAAAGTTTAAAATATTTACTTACGGTGATTTTCTGTATACAATTAAGGTTGTTAAAAAAAGATTTTCAGTTTATAAAGGAAAAGTAGACGTTTCCCCTTTATCGTTAAAACTTAATATAATTATTTTTATTCGTAGACGAACGGTTGCTCTTTAAAGATCAATTGAATATGCAAGTCACTTCAATTTTCCAATATAAATAAATTTAAAGCTTAAAATATAAAATTTTATTTATTTAATTGAAATCTTAAGCTTAAAATATTAAATGTCTCAAACTGCATAATAAATTGGTCTTAGATTAAGATACTAAATATCATTTCAGATTTAATTTAAGATTCAATATTACAATACGAATACAGAGTATAAAAGATAGCAAATCCCATTTAGATTCTTCAAATACAGAAAATATAATTACTTTTGTAATATTCAAAATTTGAAATGTTGCAATAGCAATTATTTTTTATTTCTAATGTAAAAAGAATTTATCAAAAAGTGATAGATTAAATTAATGAAAAACATTAAAAGGATTTAATTTTTATAATCAGTATGGATAGATCGGTAGACGTATTTCTGTCTTATTTCTACAAAACTCTTAGAGCTTTCAGCTTCTTCGACAGTGTATTTAGAATGAAGTATTTTATTTGCATAAAATGCTCGCAATCGAAGCCATTACAGGAATTGTCATCGTAATTGTCGAGTGTACTATATTTTAAAGATAGCTTTTTACGATGATTAACTTTTACACTCGTTTCAATTATTGACACACTTCCAAGTACTTCATTCGTGTTTTTAATAAAACAAATATTAATTTTATGTAGATACTCGTACTTTCAGAAGTTAATGTGAAAACGTGAAAAAAGCAGTTATCCATTAAATTGTAATAATTGTTAATTTTTTCAAACTAATAATTTACTCGTGATCCTAAAAGATTCTTAACGTATAAAATATTCATATTAAAATTAGATTCGCAGATTTGAATATCATTTTACTCTTATTACAATTACTGCTTTCCTTTTTCTATTGAAATGCACGCGTTTAAGGTAGAGTCAGCAAACTGATAATTAATGATCAAATCTCTAATTTAGCAATTATTACGATTATCATTATTTCACGTGTAACTTCAATAACCTAATCATTTTAAAAGTAGAATTCTAGATTAGAATTTATAATTAAAATTTTTTTTAAATCATTCAATTTATACAAATACGTTAATTACGGAAATGTAAATTAGTTGCTATTCTAAAACTAATCTACCTTACGTATAATCAATATCTTCTATTTGTAGCATTACAACACTAATAATTAAATTAACTGTTAATGAGTAAAGGGACAGCCTCTTTTAATAATGCGTAAAATATTCATATATTTATTTTCGGTTTCACTTCAATTTGTAGTGTACAATTGAAAATGTCCTATTTTTTCAATAAAGCTATTTAGTTTGCCGCCTGAACCAGATCATTTTAATGCTAATAATCAACGAAATCAAGAGCGTACAAATGGGTTTCTTTGAAACTCGGTGGATGGCATTTAATGATACCGAATAGTGCTGCTCATAATCGGAAAGATACCTCAATTAAGAAAGTTTATTAATATACAGCCGCAAAAGCATTTGAAACTTGAAATAAAATAGAATGCCTGAAACATTCGTTAATAATTTTCGCGTGCCTTATTTGTCACTTAACATAATTAATCTTGTGCGTATATTGATCGTGCAGTATACACGTGATAAATCTCTTAAATAAAACTTTTTAATCGCTGTAAATCCAAGATTAAAAAGAGAATAGATCACTTTTTATTGCATTGATTAAAAGACAAGTAAACCGTGAAGTATCTTTCTGCTGAAGCTGAATACAAGTTCAGTTGGTGTGCAATGTGCAATGGTCCATAACTCGTTTTACATGCATTCAACCTTCAAGTGTACGTTTACATATGATTTACAATCATCTTCGTTCGACTGACGATTGCTACGCGATACTTTACTCTTGCAACCTAGGAAATTAAAAAAATACATGATAAGCGAAAAGAGAATCGTTTAGACTAATATAACGCGCGAATCGCATTGCTCGTTAAAAGTTGAGTAAACAGGTTGAAGCTCGTGCTTAAACACATATCCGATGTCCCGTACGAGAGATTAATTCTACACTGCACGAACCTTCGTAGTTCCTTCTCTTACCAGCTATTCAACAACTATCCCAAGAGTCGTGGCATACATACGAGCCGCAGAGATACGCAGCATGCGAGGGAGCAATAATCCGACCTCGGAATTGGAAAACGAACGACCTGGTAAAGGATTTATCGTCCATTGTTCGAAGATCGTTATGAAGAGAGCGATATCAATGTGGACATGTATTCAAGCAGACTGTTGTCGAGACATACAAGCGTTACCGGCAATTCTTGGCAGAGTATGATTCGAGAACCTATAACACGGGCTAATAAATTGTTTTTCTGGATACGGAAAAGCTACTCGGAAAGAGGAAATCTTCCCTTAGTAAATATTGTGGAGCATATCAACGTTATTCAGCTTAAAATGTAAAAATATTTTCTGCAAACATTGCAGTGTCGATATAGTGATTTAATTCGTACGAATTCTTATTTTTAGACTTTTACTTATTTATAGATTTTGAAAATGTTCAACGAATATTTAGTTTTCACATTTCTGATTTTTACTCTTTCAATATTCTTGAATAATCCATTAACGGATATTATACTCTCTTTTATTATGTTGTACGTTAATCTAAAGAATGGAAAATAATTAAATATTGAATAGTTTATGAAAACGCTACTACAGAATGACAAAAAATTCAAAGCTACCTTATTGTTGCCCCTCTCTCTCTCTCTCTCTCTCTCTCTCTCTCTCTCTCTCTCTCTCTCTCTCTCTCTCTCTATGTCTATGTCTTTCGATTGAAATCAACAAAAAATTCATATTTTTATATTCTTTTGTCCCTCAGTTTTCGTGGATTTTCTCAATAGATAAATCATCACGACTTGGATGATGAGTGAAATATTTCATTAACTGATAATTACTAATTCTATTTTTCCATTTATAATTTATTAGAGAGTTTATTAAGTTCTATAAAGTCATTTTATACCTATTAAATTAATTGCACTGGACATTACACGTATTTGAAATTACAATATGACATATTGATATCATACTGACGTGGATTTCGAATTCCTTATCTCAACTAAAAGCTTCGAGTATTTTGATTTCGTAAAAGTAAAAATTAAATCACAATTCAAAATGTCTAAAAGTATTCAGTGAATTCTGAAATAGTTCTATCATTGAAAGAATTAAGCGTAAAATAACTACGAACTTATTGCTTATAAGACTACGTACAAAACAGTAACAAGAGCTTTAATCAAATTATACGATCGATTACTTCATAAGTTTCCTCCTACAAAGTGTCCTACAGTGAGGACACTTTTGATTATGTAACAGATACTTTAATTTTTATTTTAAACGAACGTTTAGTAAATATTAGAAAAATTATCCAAGTAATGCGAATAAAAGTAACGTACAGCTTAATTTGCGCGTAAAAGCAGAAACTGAACTTCAAGTGCGCAAAGTGTTCGAATGACTGAGTCTGCAATAGAGATTTGCTTGCTTTAGAAATCCAACAGAAAAGCATAAAAATAAGAAAATATCGATGTAGAAGACAAACGTTATAATGTATTTATATATTTTAAGCTAAAATTATCGCGCAACTAAACTTTTCATCCTATCTTTTACACTAAACTCTTCACAAATTTTTCTGAAGAGATTTTTTCAAATCCGTTAGAAACTTTTCTGACAAAGAAATGCTTTTTCCAGGCAACATTGGTTCTAAAAATTAAAATTTCTTTTACAATATCAAGTCGTCGCGAAAGTTCGTTATAAATATCGACGCTGATGTTCTTTGACAGAAGTAATTTTAGCGAACTCTTGGGACAATAATTGCGTTAGTTGTTTGTGTATTCCGAATGGTCTATTCAATACAAATAGTATAAAGAACGAAGACTTTTTAATATGTTACGCTTTCTTATTTTTGAGAAGATAAAAAATAATAAAGAAAATGAAGCGAAGAAACAGAAATTTGCGTTCTCCAAATACAACGAAATAACAAATTTTTGAGCAACAATACGTCGTCCGACTTACCGAGGATCGATGCACTTTTTCAAATCAATCGAACGAGCAACAAAGATTCCGATTTAAAATAACGATTTATCTTCGTACGCGGAACAGTCGATAATTATATATAGCGATGTGCTTTCCTTTGCCAACGAGGTATGGAGACAAATACAAATAGTAATTGGAGAAACCACAAGTCGGATCCTGTTATGTAGAAGTTATTAGAATCGGGTTCTTCTTCCGGGTAAACTCCTGGAAGTTTTATGAAATAGATCAGGTCTACATCTGTTTCGGATGTCCGTCGCAAGAACTGACTCATCGCGGATTTTGGCCGTTTAAAACACTTAATCATAATAACCATGACAGTAATAATGACGGTGTTTTTGGCTTACCCTTGGCTGGGTCAAGGCTTTTGCGAGGTAGCGGATAAAATAAGAAAAGAATAAACAATAATAAATTTAGAAAATTAACCAAGGCTAAATCCAAAGTACTGCAATGCGATTCTTACACCCGCGGAAAGCGCTGAAAAAAGTTATAATCGAACTCATTAGCATTTAAGTACGCGACAAAATTAGTGATTATAATTACGCGTGCACTCGGAGGCGGATGTAAATATGTCGTGGCGGTCGAGGAGTTCCAGAGGTGACGGATCGGAGTGGGAAGCGCGTGGCAGGCGAAGGACTCATCCAAAGGAAGCATCCCGAACGGGGGCGGAATGTGTCCGGTGGAGGAGAGACGACCTGGAGAGAGACCTCCCCGAGTTCGTCCTCCCTTCATTCCTCCCAATGAGGGAAAATACGCCGCTCGGAGTAATACTTCTATCGCAAAACTAATCCACGTTAGCAGTGTAGTCTATATCGTGTACGTTAAGCGCAGGACTCCGATATCAAGTATTTCTCAAGCTAAATGAAATGAAAGACTTTACGAGTATGATCATTCGCATGTAATACGTTGGACAGGTTGAAATTTCTAACACTTACAAGGCTTCAACGTAGCCTTTCGGCACAATTAAAAGTATTCTTGCATACTCTTTAAAGCAAAACTGTTGAAACGGCACATAAATTCCGACCTCAAGAGTTATAATGCTATCCAATCTAAAATTATATTACGCATGCACACGTTTATTGACAGAGCTTCGCTAATAAGATCTTGGTCTAGTCATAATTGTTGAACGAATGTTAGCGGAAGAGTATTCAGTTTGAATACCTGAAGTTCTGGATCTATCTAAGGTAAAAAAGATGCCCTTAAATATTCTCGTGTGTTCGCATCATCAAAGAAGTTAATACATTTTTTAATTATTCAGTTACAGCTGTTTGAAAAACACGCTTAGCTTTTTTTAATAATAGCATAAACGTGAGACTAAGCTAATTTTTGGAAACCTCTAGAAATTGTGTTATTCTCTCTCTCTCTCTCACTCTCACTCTCTCTCTCTCTCTCTCTCTCTGTATCTCCTTTTAAATATTTCAACACCAACGCTTACGTAAAATTCACTAGCATTTAAATATCCAATACTTTGCATTCGATTACGTTTGTTAACACGCACTTCCGTTTCGACACTGTACATTTATTGCCCATATTGAAACCTTGAGTATCAACGGTAAATCAATGCCGTTAGATTATCCACAATTATGTACTGCTTAATAAATATTATTATATCCTTATGTTATTTAGCACAACGTAATGTACAATTTTATTAAGTATTTATATTTACAAGTAAACTTAAACCCTGGAATTTATTATTTTCATAACCGTTTGATAATATTTGATAATTTTTTCAATTTTTGATATTGTAGGTTTGGGTTAATATGCAGGGTCGCTTACCTCGAGCGAGTCAGCTTAAATAGAAAAGATAACTTTGCTGTTTAATAAAAACATTGAAAACAAAACACAGTAATGCATGTTACCCTTATCCTTGAGGTATTATAGCGTATTCGCCGATCGGGGCAAAAGTCGCTCTCGTCTCTTTTTATACCTTCAACGTTGCAAGTTTGCGCATTACTCCTTTCGACGTGCACGTCACGTCGTGCACTCGTCATTTCGCTAAGGGCGTGGATCTGGGGGGTGGGGGGAGTAAATTTGTAAATTTCTCTTTGGGTTGCAACGGTTTCCAGTCAACCGTTCTCTTATATTTCCATGTCGAACACACCGAAGGAGTTTAGGATGTTGTCTCAGCGCGTTGTTGGTTATTTATTTCAAGTCCAGCTGGTTTATTGATCTAACGGAATCGAGATGGAGTAGTAGCGATCGCTCGTCTTGCGTATCCTGTCGAAGACGCGTTTGTCAGGCGCATCCATTACTCGGTACACTTTTCTCTTTAGACTCGTTGTATGCTGTCGGTGGCGTCGCGCTCTCTCGTGATTTATTTTTACGCCGCCTTTTGCAGGGATTAACGATTGCGCTTTTATAGACACGCAACTCATACATGGAGAGCAACGCAACATTAACGTATGCGCTCTAAATTTATCTTCTTTTGAGTGTTGTATCATTTTAGTGACTCTTTGTCGTACCTTCATGAATAATAAATTAATTTATTATGTTTCATTTCAGTCTTTATTTTTGTATTTTTGTATGATAATTTCCGATTATATTTTAAGTTAATAAGTTTTTCCCAGTTTTATAACTGTTAAATACTGTATATTTTGACATCAAATATTTGTCAATAAATTTATTATAAAATATAGTTGTTCGACTCATTATGTACATGGTATTTAATTTTTTTAATTTAAATCGGTACTATATTTGTACCTAATCGATTTTTTTTCTCTGTCGGGATTACACTTCGTACTATATAGAATAATTTAATATCCGCTGTTGTGAACTTAATATAGAAAGTTTTACATTTACACGCTTAGCAATAAATAGTAATGTTAATATTAGTATTATGGCTCGATCTTCGCGTATGTAATATTTACTTTTCCTTTTGCTGAGTCAAAAAATCATACAAGAATCCACAGACGGTGAATTTCTTACAATTCAATAGCTATAAATTTTCCAGCTGTTTGCGTAAATTCGTTTGCGAATTGTTTTAGCAAATGAAATATTTTTTACCAGATAAACATATTTGGGAACATTCTGGAAAAATACAATCATCGTTCAATTATCACTATTTCTCGATCCGTTTTACAGTTAATAACGATAAATAATAAATAAAGAAAGTCTTATTCGGTAATTACATCGATAACCGTTATAGGCAATAGACACACACATAATTAGAGAACATTGTATATGTACATATGTAGGTATATTTTTGTTTTCATAAAAGGCAAATTGTTACTTATATTTCGCTTTTAATGGAACGAAAACCTTTGACAAAGTGAAAAAAAGTTGCTCCACAACAGCTGTAAAGGAAGCACAATTTCGTAGCAGGTAAATTACATTTTTTAACATGAGTTTTAATTTAAGTTGGATGTTAATTTTCTTCACGATAAAATGTTTGTTACATTCTTAAAAACTATATTTTATAAGATTTTTTAGTTCTCTTTCTTTCTTCCTTGTTCTTCCTAAAGTGTAACGTTAGAAAAATGAATTCTTTCTAATGGCCCTTTGCCAAATAATAAGATTTTTTTTTAATTGTATAATAACAAGAGTAAGTAATTTTTTTTTAATCAGAAATAATAAGAAATATAATTATTATAGCTTACGTATTTAATATTTATAATTTCTTAATGCTTACAAACAGCAATAGTAATTACATGTAGCTTCGAACAAACCCATAAATCTTTGTTCATCATTGTTGAAGTATTTTTTCATCCATGTATACATAAAGTTTAGAATTCGAGCACGTAAATCTTTTATTTCAAATTATTTTATTAAAAAATTTAATAATGATTAATTTTTTTTAATTGTTAATTTTATGAAAGATGTACATGAATAATGAGTGCAATTTTTAAATATTTAACAGTAGATAAATTCAATGCTACTTGTTTCAAACTAATATTTTTATTTATATTGAAAATCTTCTATAATTCCAATTTAACGTTTCATAAAATTGAATTTTTGTCAACTTGAACGAGATTGAATAAAACAATATTTAAATATTGAATTAATGTTATAAAAGAAGAACATTAACTATTTTCAACGCTAAGAAAAATCTCCATCACTTATTAATATTTTCTTACAACTTCGGTTGTACATATTTTCAGTCTGAAATTTTGAAATATAAAGTGAACCACTTTATACACGTACATTTCCAACGTAAACAAATTCAATTACATCATAAAACTTAGAGGGTCATAGCAGATGCACTTAATTTTATAAATATTGCTATTGTTCCATAGTTTGTAGAAACAAGCAGTGCACTATTGAAATACAGTAATTTCAACATTACACATCTGCTATGTGATTGATACTTGTAAGATACATATTTTAAATTCCACCTTTGAAATATCTGTCAAAATTAAATCCATATTTATCTATTACACTCGATATCTATAAAAGTTGAAGTAGTTTGTAGAATTGAAGTAACTTGAAAATAAAAAAGTTATAATTCAATTGATACGAATGAAGTATTTTGATATGATATAAATTTTTGAGGAATTAACAGTTTAATAGCAAATATTGAAACCTACCATACAGATTGTCGAGTTTAATTATGATACCCAGGCATCTACCGATTGAACAGTATTGCAGGGACACTCGTAAACTTAAATGAAGAAAGTACTATTCATAAGAAAATAAATGTCGTGTCTCTTAATAAATAAAAAATTGACAAGTATGATTTGAATGAATATTTATCAATGAGAATGACGATTTAATATATCCGATTTCAAGATTTCGTTAAAAAAAAAAGTTTTAAAAAACTTGTGTTAAAAATAAGATTTAAAATATAAAAAAAAAAATACTTCCTATACCTTATTTTTAGATTTAAATATACCTTATATTTAAAAATTATGCTTCTTTTTCTCCGTTAATAAATATCGTTGAAATTCGTACTTGTAATTACTTTCTTTTGCAAAAGTTAGGCATGTTTTTAACGGTAATATAAATAAAAAAAACAGTGGTCTACTTTTCGCGAGCTTCAAGATTGTCGGAAAGGAATTATTTTCTAGCTACTGCAACTGCTTTTAGCTTTTATTTCCGGTAATTTTAACGGAAGCTTCAAACAAAAAGTTTTACATTAAATTTAGTAATCGATTTACTGATTACGAAGCTCTGGAAACTGTGAGTTAATATCTACGCAAATGAATTTTTAAAGAAATAATTTCATTCGATAAAGAGAATTACATTTCATTTAATGCTTGCATATTATTAAATATATGAAATCTTGGTATGCGATTTTTAAAAATTTCAAAAAAGTTACTTGAAATTATGCCAAAAATTACAAAATAATGTAAGTATTCTGTATAAAATTGTAATTTTTTTCCTAGAATTGAGTTCTGAATTGCTTCACATTTAATACATTTTAGCATATTTTATTTTAAGCATACTAAGCCTTAAATAAATGATTATGTATCTTATGTTAATATCTTACTGTAATTTTTTTTTTTTGTTTTTAAATATTAATAGTCTCAAGCAAAGGTTGGTTTCTCTTTCATATTTCACGCAGCTTACTCGTGTCAAATACGAGAATAACGATCCTCTATTCCCAAAAGCACAACACCAACACAAATAATAGTAGCACTCCATTCTAAGAATCATTTTATATTCATTATTGTCCATTTTTTCAAAAAGTAATGTTTTATTTTTAATGATTCTAGCAATATAATTCGTTAAGACACGAAGTGTCAAAAATAAGAAGCATAGAAATATATAATATTCATGTATACTTTTAATTTGTTATGTTGAAGCACTATTTGTCATTATCATTATGCACGCGAGAATTTGCCCGAACGAATTTAGGATAATTCTCAATAATCGCATAAATATATTTCTCATCTAGCATTACTTGATATTATATAAAATTATTTACATTATAATTTCTTTTTTCTTATCCATGAACAATGCGAATAGTATATAATTAACAAATGTAAATTAATCGAAGAAACTTATATTTGGATCATCGAAAGTTTGTAAGACGTATAATCGTATAATTACGATAAGGTTGTCTTTTAAAATTTAGTTAAATATATTATAATTTTGTATTTATTAATGAAATTATCTGCAAGCCTTCGTAACTGAGTAATAAAGTAATAAAGATGAATAATTATAAAAAATAATCATTAATTGGAAGCATTCAAAATGTATTCAACATCTTCTTTGTTATTCGAAACAAAGATCCAAGGAAAACATAAGTAAAACTATACATTTACATTATATAAGTGAACAAAGTAATTTCTAGTTTCAGAGTTTTTGAAATCGAAAGATAATTTCATGTGATTAAATCACTGTAGATATGGAAAGTCGAAAAATTCAATCGGTTCTTGAATTCATTTGTTTTCAAGCGGATCTGTGGCTTAATTTGAAACCAATTTATCCAGATCCAATCCTCAATCCATAACCAAGATAAGTCCTCCTAGTTAGTAAAAAAAGGTCAGTACATACGGGAATGTATCAGTTACCTTTGTAGACTATCTTATAAGTTTGTCAGACTTAATTAAGAGTTTTGATTATCGTATCAGAGGAATTATCTTTCTTTTCCCTTTATATTTAGATTAACTTAACGAATTTTGTGGTTATATTACGTGCACATGATTTATTCGTCTGTGTAAATCAATATTATTCTAAGTAGTTGATCTATAACGTAATTAGTCATTGATTGGGTTTCTTTTTCTCTACAAAATTCTAATCTTACGATTACTTTATAATAATAAGTCATATTGGTCTGTCAGTAATTAATTTCATTTATATTGTATTATGATTTATGATTTATAATAATTGGAGATAATAAATCATATTATAATCTGGATATTTTTATTTTTAATACACAGGGGATTAAATGCACGTGAAATTTATTACTGTTTCTTAAAATTTAGTATTTTGTGAATTTTGTTCGTAAAAATTTTTTAACAATAATGAATTCTTTTTTATAAACCACGAAATTTTATCACTTTTAATTGATCTCGGTATAGTAATAGTAATAATCATCATCAAAATAACTATGTCGATTCTATCTAAGAACCTTTATTTTTTGAATGGTTCATATATAATTAAATAATAAAAATGCGCTGTGATTTACTGTAATAATTGTCTGAAATTATTGTAAAAGTTGAAATAATCAAACATTTACGTAATCGTGAGAAATAATTTCGCTTTATCTTTTACATCCTTTTTTATTTAAAATATTATTCCATCCATCATATTAATGTTGAATCTGATTCAGAAGTTTAAACGAATATGAGTGTGTGTGTACGATGAATAGAAATTTAAAGTAATGTATTTTTCTTTTTTAAGTTCATTAAATAAATAATTTACAAAAAAGTTTAAGTTTCCAATTTTCAAAATAAAAATTGTTCATCTAAATGTTTACAAGTTAAATATGATGCGCTTGCGCGTGTACAACAGAACTTCTTACGTGACTTTCATCACATCTCGAACTTCCGGGAAATGGCGTGAGAAGAAATAGTAAACTGAGTTGGTCATCGTACCCTCTTTTTATACGCATTATTATTTCGAAACTATTGTTATAGTGTATACTTAATAGTTTTAACGAAAATGGTTGTTATCTACATTTACATTTAATAATATATGAAATACAACCGATTAATGTTTGTACGCCTTCTATAAAAGTTAATCGCAACACCTTAAGCCATTCTTGAATATTTTATTATTAATTTATTATAATTAAAATTTGTAGCAATGTATTTTTATATATCTAAAAAGTGTTTATGAAAAAGAGTTTAGTAATAGCTTAATGACAATAACGATATTAAATATGTATAAGCTTTTTCTAAAAATTTCAACAAGAATACTATTATTTTGAAAAAAAAATTATCGTTAGATAAATAAAATTAACTGAACTATTTCTAATTTTGCCTAATTAGGCCTTATAATGACGAAGGATAATCAAAATTTGGAAAGCATTCACTAGTTTCTACTCTCAAAGAAGAAACGAAAACTTGGCACTGCACTTCCTGATATCGTAATTGTTATCACACTATGAAGTTACAACTGCTCTTGTCAACTTCCACGATTCTGAGTAATGGGATAATGAATTGAAAAGAGAAGAGAAATAAAAAAGAAATATCTCAAATATTTACAAATATATATTCGTTGACGATTTTAAACTTTTATAAATAGTCATGGCAAATAAAAGTATCATCTATAATCTATAATAATTTATTTATTTAAGGATATAATTGATAAAAGTTTCAAATTTCCATGTAATATTTTCGCAAAACATTCAAAATAAATCTAATGTGTACCAAATGTATTATCGATTGAAAACCTTATTGTAAATTATTATAAGGATGTTAATTTTTCAAATGAAAAAATGTAAATATTATTTAAATGATATACTTACATCATCACGTAAAGTAATAAAATATTATTATATTAAAACAATTCTGTAATGTGATTTCGTGCCAAAAAATTACCATTATCTAAATATTATTTTTGAAATGTGAAAGTTACTAATTTTAAATTTAAAGAATTTTAATCCTTCACAAACTGCGTAAATTGAATAACGACGTTACCTAATATTATTCCAATAACTATTATCTGTTTTTATACCGTTGTACACACACACACACACACACACACACACACACACACACACACACACACATATACATATATATATATATATATATATATATATATATATATATATACATACGTATACAACATAATACAGAAAAGTTGACGAATGCATACGTGCATCCATCCACGTCGATTGTTCTCTGTTTCCCTTCTCTACTTTTCTGCTTCACATTTTCATTTTTGCATCCTACGCTCGTCACTCATCCTGAAGGATCCAAAGAAAATGTATGACACCACAATGTCCGACCATTAAACAGTATTCCACTATGAAACAACAATGAAAATAACTAAAATATCTGTTTATGCTGCATAAAGCTATTCTAAATTCTACTATTACGCAGTACATTTAGCTTATCTACAATTATCTCGCCAATCCACTGGCTTTTCTTCAGAGCTACGCATGCAGTGGTACTCAGCTTTAGCAACTATTCAGTGCAGCGCTTGTCAACAAGGAAATTCACGTAGTTTATCGATTATCTGCAGTTACGTCGAATACCTTTCGTGTTCCCCATTCTACGTATTCTTTATACGTACACCTGTGGTGTTTTCCTAAAAGCCTTTTTCACTTTCGCGTGAAAGCGACTTTGGAAGCACAACAAACTTTTTCTTCGCTTCTGCATTACACAATAATATAGGTCAAAGTGGTAGAAATTGATTAGAATCTACGTTAAAGCTATCGCTTAATCAGTTTCAAATAAGGCCAAGTAAATATCGTTCTTCTCATACCTTTTACTCACTTCAAAGCAACATAAAAGTGATTACTTTTATACATAAAAAATTAATAACAAAATTTATAAGCAGGAGAAAAATGTGAGAAAATTTACTTCGAATAGATGAACTTGCCTTGTAAGCACAAGGCTTTCAATAACTGAAAAGAATTTCTTTTATTTTAATCCAGAGGGAAATAAAAATCATGAATTTTGTGTTTTTTTTTTTCAGTTCTTTGAAGCGTGCTTTACAAAAATTCGATGTCAAGTTAGTACTTGTAGTGTGTAGTACGCAGTAGTACTTAATAAATATTCAAAATTTTTACATATGGATACAACTTTCAAATTTCACACATACATACAAAATGAAATACCAAAACTTGAAAAGCTGAACTTTCAATTTGTGATCGTCTCTTGTTTTATTATTGCAAGTGCTTCTCCAGTTTTGAAAGACACCCGTTTCTCATACTGAACTCGTGCACCTAAAGAGGAGGTCAATTTTTTTTAGCGCTATAATGATTAGAAAGCGTGACATTCGTTTATTCAAGTACATTTATAAGTTTCCTTTTTTCCCAACTAAAATTGTTTCATGGTACTGCTTCGTTCTCAATTTAAATTTCTATTTAAATCTTTCGCTTGACTTGTATCTTTATTGTTATTTGAAGAGGTACATCAGTTTCATGTAACAAATAATATTTTTAGAACAAAAAACTCGATCCTCAGTAATCCAGTCGTTATTACGGATTACGAAAGTTTTTGTTAAATTCATGCAAACAGTGAATATATAAATTACTATTAGTTTCTATGTCGATTTATTTGAACTGCAATATTACAGTAATTATAATCTTATATTGAAAAGATAAAAGATAGATCGATTTATTAATTTTTTATTCTCAAAACACCCTATTGTACTATAATTGAAAAATGATTCAATACTAAATCTCAGTGTTAAATTGTTTTACACGATGTCGTAGTTATAATTTAAATATTTATGAAAGTCTCGTGTTTCATGCAATGGCAAGTAAGCTTTGATAAATGTTTCTATTTTATACTTTTGCTATGTAATTTAATTATATTATTACTTGAACGAATAAATTAATAAACTTTTCCTTTACAAAATAATCGAATACTAATATTAAATTATATTTAGGTGTAAAATGTAATTAGATTAATTATATCAATTTTTTAAACAAAAATAATTAATTTGATGAAATATAAAGAACGCTTTACTCCACAAACGTATCCAATCTTATATTATTTACGAACATTCAAACTCATATTGAGATATCTTTAATGTAAAAATAATTTAATAGCGTTAAATTAATTGTGACCTATTAGCACACCTCTTTTATATATATATATTCCATCTACAATAATTTCTCATTTCTTTTGCAATTTGTTCATCAAAATATTCTTAACCAATTAAACAACTTTAAAGAAACTCTCGGGTAAACGACAACTTTTCGCAGCGTACTTTCAGTTCATTATTGTTTAAAATAGACTTAACCAGAAACTTCCATTCATTTACCTTATTAAAATGAAGAAGATGACGCAAGTGTAAAAATTGAAAAACGAAAGCTTAAGAGGACTCGACAGAAGTGGAAAATTATGACAAGTTTTTAAAGCAAGTACCACTTCTAATTTACACGGAAAGTGCATTTCATGAAAAATGCCCTTTTTAAAGCAAAATTATAGTTTCAAATGGTTATACTTTCATTTATTTGTGAACAGGTACATTGGAGGTGTTAGAACTAGAAAAATATTCTTGAATCAACGCGGCGTAAAATGAAATTAACACTAATCTGGAGACAACGGAACGATTTCATATTCCTATTGAATACGAAAAATTGGAAAGTCTATTTATTAATAAATTAATAGTACAATGGTTCAATTTTAATTGCTGTGACGTAGCTTGTTGAATATTTAAAATAAGTTCAATGCTTAAAGTTAATTTTGCACAAATAATAAATTACTATTTTATTGAAATTATATTAAATAATTAAATGAATAAATCTAATTACTTATTTAGAAATATTAATCCTATATTCTTTACGTCTGGCGCCTTTATAAAAATTCGGCATTTTGAAAATGTCCTGGGATGAAATTAAGCGAATAAAAGAAAGATTTATCCTGGGATAAATTATTATTGGTCATAATATGTTTTTGAAATACTTGTGAAGAAAAGCGCTGGTTAATTAAGAGATTTCTATTCAAATCTAACGATAAAGAACATAAATCCTTGCAAAACATACGGACATCTATTCTAATACGAAAATGAATGCGCATGAGTGCTTATGATATTTCCTGTTCTTTAATTTACAATATTACGCGCTTTGTAACACTACGAAAACCACGAAACGTCTAGTTTTCGAAAAATAGTTCCAGTTTCGCAAATATAATGGCTGTCGACTTTCACGTCTGCCGCAGGCTTAAACACCAAATCTGCTTCCTAATCTGCTTCTCAATTACCAAAACTTCCTAATCTGCCTAAGCGTTAAAATCGTGCGATCAACGATTAAGCTGAAGAAAACTTTTTATCCGTATGACTAAATCCGTACACAACGAAACGAGGTAAATTAGAGTTGATTCAAAATACTAATAACTCCTGCCGTCAATTATAAAGCTAAGGCTCTACCTACTTTTATTATCCAAAGCGTTACGAATTTCGTAACGCATCCTTGCAATGCATTAACGGTTCGAAGTAAATGCAGATCGACCCCTGCGATTTCGCATCATGCGCGAGTCCGTCAGCCACAGTTTGCCGCAACAATTTGCCTCGCGTGCACCGAGGCATAAACCAGAGGATGACGAGGATGACGAGGATGACGAGGATGTAGTCATCCATGCGCGTCACGATTTCCCTCCCCCGGTGGCGTTCATCGAGTTTCGGGCGGAGTTTAGTCGGTAATCGATGGTTCCCAACAGGCCAATAATCTACATTGCGGTACCGGGGATCGCGTGTGACCAGTTAACGCGTGCTTATAGCCACTCTACCCCCAGAGGATGTTCACGCGAACGGAAAGCACGTGTGCAAACTTCGTAACCCATTCGAATGTTTTGTCAAGCTGTTTGTACAGAATTAGAAACGAATAGCGAGGTCTCGCTTTCCGAGCCAACGATCACTGCGTTTACGACGTGAACAAAACTGATAACGTAACTGGAGAAATGGATTTCGAAACCCGATGTATCCATCATTGACGAGAAGTGTGCTAACGGTGTGTGCTAATTGAGCTCGTGCCACATCATACTCACAATACGAGAGAAATCGAGATTTATGCACGAATCTTCGTATTACGTTATACCTAATGATTAGATTTAATTATCTAGTTCTAACGTAAACGTAATATTCTTGTATGCGAATGCACGTATGTAAAGAATTTCTGTTGAATTTCTGTTTTGGAAAAATACAATGTTATGTTGGATTCCGTATTGATAATAATCAAACTATTTGTAAACTTTTCTCAGCTAATATGTAATACCTTCTCAGTGTTAATATAAGTGTAATGTATGTAAAACAGTATTGAGTAAATAAATTTTTCACCTATTATGATATTACAGTAAGTCATTATATTAGTCAGACGGAACAACTAATGTAGATGTCGAATAATGAATGAAGAAATGTGAAGAAATTTCTCGTTATACTTTCAAAAAATTTATACTTTTTATTTATACCTCAGATTGCCTTCGCTAAAAATAATCAACACTGGGAAACGAATGCACTGATACCCAACGAAATTCAATTTCCTTATATTAACAGCCTCATCTCGATGATATTTATGGTTTTGAGCTCGGGAACTTATAAAAGAATAAATGTTCAGACTTTTTTTTTTTTTTTTTTTTTTTTTTTCGGAAACTGTAATAGATCATACTCGTAAACTTACGAAAGGTACAGAGTAATCTAATAAAAAAATCATAGACGAGAACTCGGCACTTTGTAAAAGTCAATACTCCACTCGTGCAAATTTACAGTACGAGAGGTAATTTGAGCTCCAGTTATCATCGGCTTACTCGTTGTACTCGGTAATTTCTTCTGGGTGCACAGAAATTGGTATTGTTCGCTTAAGCTACATCGCACTTTTTGTTTCACTTTTTTTTGAAATTCTTATTATTGATATATCCTCATTTTAAAAATAATCTGCGTTTCACTGCTTACAAGGATATACAATTTAAAATTCCCTTCCTTCTTGATTTGTGTCCATTATAGCACTTGCTTCGTGACTGTCAATTTAAGTCAGTGTGAAAATATTGTATCTATTTTAGATACAATACGGAGTAGATTTTAAGATTACGCACTGCATTATTGGTCTAACTTTGAATTAAAATACAAATTCATATTCTTTTCTAATAAAAGCGGACTTTATACATTGTAGACTGGAATCAACGTAATTTGCAAATTTCATTTCTTATTAATATTATTAAGAAAATAATTTAAATGCTTTTTATTTTTAAAAAATTGTGAACACTGATACTTTAAATAAACTCAATTTGAAGCCCAGGAACATATTTTTGTTCTAAAACTAACAACTAAAGAAAATTTCAAATTAAAATTTCAAAGAACGCGTTACATTTTATGAAAAGCTTTGCTTAAGCTAAATGCTTTTTTATTTTAAACTACTTACATTATGTAAAATTCTTTATCATGCAATGTATTATTATTTTCTAAGATATTTGCTATAAAATACTAGAACTTAGGCTAACTTTTACAGTTATGTTCAATTGTTTTTGTTAAAATAAATATATATATAAGTGATGCTTCGATGGCATTGCATAATTCATAATTTATTTTGAATTGAAGTGTTCTTATTTGCTATAAATTGTATTAGAAGTATTTTAGCTTGCTTTAACTCTCGTCTTATTTAGAAATTACTGTATTCGTGTATAATAGGTACGTGAAACAACTTTTACAAAATACAGGTAAAATGTGGGAAAACAATTTCATATAAAACTCCAATTATTCGACTACATTAATTGAATTTAATTTAATCTAACTTAATTTAAGTAGATTCAAATTCAGAACAAAATTGTAGGTAAAATTTAAGCTAATATTAAAATAACTTGTTCAGTAATAAACAACATCAGATTGAAAGGGCAAATTAGTTGAGCGAAATCTATTGATAAGACTGTAAAATAAATTATGCCTACTCGCAATGTCGTTCCCTTCATTGATACTGCAAAGCCTTTGCCTCATTTTCACAAATTTGTATAATAATATTACCAGGACTGTCTGTAGGATCACTGGAGTTACTTAACTTCCGAGAATTCAATCGATCTTCCATTGGAAATACAGCGACTATTGTAAAATGAATATCGAATAATATTTTTCATTAAAGTTTTTTAAAGTTTTTAATATTTTTCAAAAATGTTTCTTTGCCATGTTAAACACAAATTTTTCTTTTTTTAAAATGTTTTAACATATTACAATATGTTATAATAGCTTATTATTCTTTTTACAGTAATTGTAGTTTGTAATGTCGTTATGTAGTTCTCAGTATTCAAAAAATCAATGGTTCAATTATAAAATACTTTATGTTAAGTGCATAACTCAAAATATAGATACATATTGATGCATTATTTTGTAATTTGTCAAAGAATCAATAGGTTTTATTCATTTGAATTTTATATTACTTTTAACTAAAGTAATTTTTTTTTTTTTTTATAGTCATGATCTCGTTAAGACGTGTTTTTTTAACTTACTTTTTATAACTAATTTATTTTCTTCGAGTTTCAAGTGGTCTATATAAAACAAAAATTGATAATTTAAATATTTTTTACATTTTTCAAAATAAGCGACAAATTTATGTTTACGCATTAATACCATTACACGACTTAAAATGCATCCATTAAATATAATTTGTAGGCAAATCTTAGGTCATTGACTTACCGCGTTTTGTACAATTTTTGTCTCAGCGTGTTTAAAAAAAAAAGAGTTTTCTTATCTAACTTACGCATCTAACATATTTGCGTGCTGAAAATTAATCCTAATGAGAAGGAACTTCGTGTCCTTTGCGCGAATGCAAATAATGATCGTTAGTAATCTTTTAAAATCATGAATATTACTATTCCAATTATATTCCCCGCTTAACAAAATTAATTGATTCGTCGATCTTTTACCGATCACTCGATTAATTTTATTGGGAAATTTGAGAAATTAATCGATATCGTTTTAAAGTTAACAAAAATCAAGGAACGCAATGATAAAAATAATTTAAGCACATATATGTACACATTCAACAATATATGTACATATATTTCATTCGTGCACGAATACTTTATCTCTCGTAAATGCTATTAAACTTACTAAATTATGTTGAATTTATAGGAGACATGGTGCAGAAGATGGTGGAGCATTTCACAAAAAAGTCTTTCTACCAGTACCACAGCGTTTTCTCCGAGTTTGAGTTCCCTACTTTCCAAGGAACAACAGCACTATAAAGAGACAACGGAACAAAAAGACGCGAGGGAATCAAAGGAGAGACACGAGTCAAAAGACACAAAAAGTACGAAAGAATCGAAGAAGCATACTAAAGAAAAGTCTACCGTGATTATACCCCCAGGTAAGAAAAATAGTTAAATCGCTTACAGTTCCTAGAATTGTAAGTAAGGATTTTTATTAGACAATAAATCTTTCATGTATATTATTAACTTCATTAAAAAAAATCTTAAAAATATAATGACTTTATGTATTGTTTTTTATCCTAATATATTTAAATCTATTATCTGTAATTTAATGTACGATTTGTATGGTCCGTCGAAACTTTAAGGGTTCGCTTTCTAAAAGCAGTTTTACACTGTGTGTATATATATCTTTTATAACGTTTTGTAGAATTCTGAATAAATCAAATTGTCTCTTTATCGCATGAGATTACAAATTTCTTCACGAT
Source organism: Wiebesia pumilae (assembly GCA_018907045.1). Lineage (NCBI taxonomy): Eukaryota > Metazoa > Arthropoda > Insecta > Hymenoptera > Agaonidae > Wiebesia > Wiebesia pumilae. Next base: position 1,742,641 of record JACCHZ010000181.1, on the reverse strand, counting down.
TGTGTATCTTTACGTTTTTAATTCATTTAGAGTGTAATATTCATAATTCTGAATATGTATAATTCATAACTCTGTACTTTTTTTCATTTTACGTCGTAATAGAATTGCTATAAAGTTTTTCAAACAATATATATTATACAAGATAAAAATTTCAAACTTATGCGTAAGTTATTACACTTAACTCCCAACTATGTCTATGATATTCATATTTATATATAAAATTTCTTTTACATACGAACGTCAAGAAACGTTTTCATGAAACAAATGAAGAAATTAAACATTTTTTAAGTGTTTTATTGAACAACATAACATTATATAACGTAACTGAACAAGTTATTATTATAAATAGATAAATTTTTACATTTATTAAATTTATGACTTTATTTTTCTTTTCTTTTAAAAATAAAGCATACTTTATATCATTATACGTATATAACTTTCTCTCGTAGAAAAAGTACAGATTATAATTTTTTTTTAATCACATATAACTTGTATATTGCACGCTTTTATCGTGTTTAGTGATTTTCTTGATTATATAATCTTATAACGTAATTAATTTTTTTAATACCTTTTTACATTATTATTAGTTAAGTATAACTAAAATTTCTCGTTGTTTAAATATTTACTCCATTGAGACTATCTTCAAGGACTTCATATTCTTCGAATTCCATTTTTCCAAAATCTAAAGTTCTCTTCCAAGTATTTTCATTTATTTGCCACCTTGTCAAAGCACTTGATGTAAATCTATTTATCGACGCGCAATCTTCAAATTTACCAAGTTTGAAATCTGCTTTAAAGATTTTATTTTCCTCCTTTTTCGGTTCCAACCCAATAACTACAGGAGGCTCGCGTTTCTCTTCCTTGGGTTCAGCTTTAGCATTAATTTCATCCGCATATTTTTGATCTATCGAAGTAATCTCTATACTTGGTGTCTCATCAATAGTCAGTTGCCTCAAATCAATGCTTTTTTCTCGATTCCCACTTAACCGATACTTTTCTCGATTATTGTCTACGCGTCCAGTAAGTTCGAGTCTGCTGTCGCATGAGTTGCTTTTTACAAGACGAAACTTAATGTAATCTAAAGATTTTTGCGACACCTTTGCTTTTTTACAAACCATTGGAGAAATTAAAGGCCCATTATAAGTATTAACGACTTTACCACCGTAATAAGTAACCGAGGTTCCATATTCCCGAATTTTTTTAAGTACATCTTGCGATACAAAGTGCCCTTCGTATCGTTCATCGACTCGGTAATCATCTTGACAATATAAATCCTCATCTTCCGATGACGTACAAGGCAATACACTACCAGCGTCTGTATCTGGATAGTCGCTAGAGACGCCTGAACTTACGCTTCCAGCATCCCAGTTGTGCAACTGTCGTTGTTGGTATTTATTAGCTTTGCCTTTAGACGAATTTGAATTACTGGGAGACGTGTGTCCACTTCCGTTTTCGAAAGATTGAACAATTGTTCTAGTTTTTGAGTCACTTCTTATATTGTCTGCGTTATCTTTAATTTCATTGATTGATATAGGTGAAGATGATTTGTCAATGTTTTCAAACATTTTTCGAAGATCCTTCGCCCGGCTCGAGCACCTGGATCTGATTGTCATATCAAAAATGTAAAAAATTGTTTAGTAATAATCGAGGGTGTAGTGTATTTTGTTATAATAGCAAATTTGTTATAATGGATATGAGCGCGATTATTTAATGAGTAACGCAAATAAAATGAATTATGTTAAAGACTAACGTATGTACCTGGACGAATCAGCAGCTTTCTCAGATCCAGTTTCGTACGTTCCACTTTCTATCGTTCTCAAATCTTTCATACTGATGCTGTTTCTTGAATTAAAATCCCTGGTTATTTCTCTGTCGATTTTTAATTTTCTCTTCAATGTCTCCTCGAACATTTTTCTCACATTTCTAACGGTATCTGGATCGGGTAGTTCGTCATCGTTAAGTTCACGATTTACTCTGATTGGTTGATAGAAGAAATGTTTTCGTAACGAAGACTGTCTGGGTGCTTTTATAAAATTATTTTTAATTTCATTTTTATTATCTTTATCAGATTTATGTTTATCTCTAGTATTTGTCTTCTCGATCAAGCTTTCCGATAACTTGCAACCAGAAGAGGACTTAAGCTTAGTTTCATTGAATGAAGACTTACGTTCCACTTCTGCCCTAACTGGTTCGATAATAACCACATTATGATCCATTAATAAATCTTGAAAGGAGTATTCACGCAGGTATTGCATTAGTCCCTCATAGCTGACATCATTTTTAGATTTATTAATAATATTTTTACTAAACACATTTGATTTTACAATTTTGTAGCGCACATGATCAAATTCCGGTTCATCGGAAGCTTGAGATTCCATGGAATCGATACAGCTCCGTGATCTTGTTAAGTTTGTACAACTTTTCTCATTATTATCATTTGAATCCACAACTTGACTAACACATTTATTAGAATTTTTATCGTCGCTTATTTTATCATTTGTTGTATTTATATTCTCGTCCACGGACAATCTTCTAACATCACTACCTATCTCGGACCCTAAGCCTAAGTCTGAGCTTTCAGATCTTGCTTCGAATCCCAAATTACCTTTCGCTTTATTAAGATTATTACCTGCTTTATTATGATTACTTGTAGTTTCTTTTCTAGTCCTTCCGAATTCTCCTTCGCTGTGCTTATTTGTCAAGAAATCCTTATCTATACTTTTCTTCTCAAAAAAACTTCTCGCGTTTTCAACACTTAGACGTGTAGTTTCTCCAGCTACATCAGTTGTATCCATAATTTTTGCTTCATGAGTATGATCATTTATTAAATCAGGTTTATTTGAAACTTTAAAAGTATGGTAATTGGTTGTAATATTTTCATAAATATTTTCTGTACAGATTACATCATTGTCTGTAGATTTGATGTCAAGATTACCTGGTTTCGTAAAACTTTTTGGTTTTGTAACTTCGTTGTCGATAATTTTAAGTACTTGCGGTCTTCGTGACATTTCTTTTCTTTCTTTAATATCTGATATGCAAAGTAATTTATCCTTATCAATTTGCTCTACTTTACATTTCTCATTAATATTGTTAATATCTTCTAAATTCGAATTCACGATTTCTTTACTTTTATGATCGAATTTATTCTCTTTGTCCAAGAAAGTACTTTTCTTTGGCCTGAAATCATGTGATTCAACTGTAGGTTTCGTTTGTTGATTTTCCTTTTCACCAAACAAATCGAACGTGCTATTACGCATGCGAGAGGTACTTTCGAGTTGACGTTTTTCCTTTGCTATTTCATGAAACGATGTGATGCCTTTTTCCGTTACAGACTTCTTGCTTGGTGTTTCAGAAATATCAGAATCTTCGCGAATTTTCGCTGTTTGCTCGTCACTTTTCTTGTTGATATCTTCTGGAACGAAGTCTTCTATTTCGATAATCGAAAGTCCACCTTTATACACAGAACATTTTTCGTTACTACCGTTACTCTTTTTTGTTATGACGGAAAGAACAGTAGGATTTGTAGAAGCTTTATCGTCTTTTTCCAGATTCACACTATTGTTCTTTGCATTTGGTTCATCAATTTCTAAACGAACGTTTGATAAGGGCAGAAGCTTCAAAATATCAAAGTACTCAAGTTCATCGCTATCGTCTTCGAATAGAATGCTATCTAAACTTCGATGTTCCTTTCGCTTACGTTTTACCTGAAAAATACGTTTTTTATGTTAATAAATTTTTAAAATATATATGTATGTACATGTAGATATATGAACTAGCTGTCGTAGTTTGTACGATAATTACACATAAATTATTATTATAATAAAACCTCGTTTAGTCTTTTTTTTTTAATTTTTCACGTTTCCTTTAAATAATTGTTATTCAATTTAAATTTTATAAATAACTAATTATTTTATTTTTTATTATTTAATTCTTTTTTCTTTTGTTTTTTAATTATAATAATATAATCCTTCCATTCCATTATATCCCGAATAAAATTTTTACAATGAAATTATGGAATAATAATATAATTAACTTACTAATAATCGTACTTATATATATATATATATATATATATATATATTTGTACAAGTTTGAAAATTTACCATTTATTTATGAAAAATAAACATAAACGTATTTTTGAAACTAAATTGGATAAAATTAAATAGAGAAATCGGATACTTATTATGTACATTAATACGGTATTTTAATAAATTTTTACTTGATAATTAATTAATATGGAAATTTCTTATATTTGTATTTTAGATAATAATTTTTGTAAATAAAAAATAACGTCAATTACTTTTGTTTTGTTATATTTTTTAGTGATCTGAACAAATTTGTTTCTATTTCAAAATTAAAGAAAAATGCACATTAGGTGAAGAAAGGAGTTGAAACCTTTAAAAGCACGTTAACGCAAGTTTCCTTCTTCAATTTATTTACATACAATTACATTATTCCGTAATTAGATAAATAAAACGAATTTTAAGAGAATATTTATAACTGAAATGTAACTTTGTTTCTATTTGTACGACTTTCTTGACGCCATCAATTCGTTTCATTTGAATATTTTCCATATTGTAAAAAAATACAACCTTATATTTTTCAAATACCACAATTAATATGAATGATATTTTTATGCATATTTTAAATAATGTATTATTAAAAATATTCTGAAGCTATATGAATAGTTTATCGAATTTTTCACTCTAGTCTTAAAAATATAAGTGGAACAGAGAATTGAAGGACAAAACATTGAAATCATGATTGACAATCAATATGAATCTAAATTTCTATGCGAAACACTAATAGTTAATGATACATTTTTAAATATGATCAACTTCAAAAAACTAAAAGTTTAAAAAGAGACAAATAAAGTACAATAGAGTACGGTCAGCTTTTTATAACATTATATCTGCATTAATACTTGGAGTATAAATAAAGTATTATTTTTGAGGGGAACAATGTGTACGTAATCAAATCATCGCGTATATTAAAATAAATTTGTTGCACTAATCGTTATTTTATTTCGAATAAAACGTTCAGGATAATATTTATTATGTATGTTAAATGTGCTTCAGAGCCAAAAAAGAATGAATATAGAATAATTTCCACTGGAGCTCCCTTCTTCCAGTGACAAATTACTATTAAAGTTCAAGTGACCAATTCACCTGAGTGTAAATGCAGTCAACGCTACGGTTTTCCTCGCCAGGCCAGTAATTATCCTCGACTATATCAACAAGGCCGCTCACACTATTAAGGTCCTGGACGCTACTATATCGCCTCGGTGACTCAGGCCACTTAAGGATGTTGAGTCTATTTGGGGAATCCGCGATCGGTCTCCAGGAAGCGCCTGCACGTGTATACGGTAGCGGATCCGGAAGTGAGTCCAGGGGCGGTGGCAGCGAGTATAAACCACAGGCGGAGCGACTCTCGCTGGGTCGAGTCGATACTTCGCCGAACCTCTCGTATGAGTCGAATAAGTGCTGTTGGCTCTTGCACAGTCTGTAAACAAAGAAAACATTTAAATACAGCATTTTTCGCATTTGGAGGATTGGCAGTACTTCGTAAGTTAATATTACATTCGAGTTGAGCTATCAACTTTCGAAAGGCCAACGGATATGGTTAGGGATTGACGAAAATTGGAATTGTCTGCTTTTACTGATTTTACAGTCCTATTTGAAATTTCGAAATAATAATCTCTTAGGGTATTTTTTGCTGTACATGTAAAAACAATGTGAGTTTTTAATTAAAAAGATTTTCAATTATGCTGTACGTGGTATTTTGAATTTTACTTACATAATGTTCGCAATTCGAATATAAACTTGGAATCAGTTAAGTTTCGAAAAGTGGATCACTCATTTAGTTCAAATATTTTCGTCGAAAAAGAAAATAAAAGTGTAAAAGAAGATTATAAGCTATTGTTAAAAATTGATCATTTTTATTAATTTTTAAATTTTATTATGGATAGTGTAGAAAAGATTAGAATTTTTGCGAAATTAAATACAATTTTTTTTAAACCACTGAATCGTGTAACTCTGCATTTAGTATCGTTAAAGCTCAATTGGTAAAATGTTCAAACAAAATGCCTTTGTAATTGATGACTTCTTTAAAAATTTATAATATATTTAAATGATTCGCCGATCATTGAGATCTTGTAGATTGAAAAAATGTGTCTATCAATTATGAATGCTATTTTTGGGTTTATTTTTAAAAGCAAATTAATTAATATTTCATTTCACTGTATTGCATTAAGTTGTATGTTGTAATGTGGATGCAAATCTACAATATTAAATTGATGTATTTATTTGACATTAGCTTAGATTTAATTATGAATTTAATTTAAAACTATTAACTGTTGAATTAAAAGTTTTAAAATTAATCAAAACTAGAAATTGCAAATTTATTACGTAATCATTTATTTCGTAAGTCTTGATCATTAGCACCGTTTTATCAGTAATTTATAATAATGATGTTGCGCAAGATAAATAAAAAACTATATTTATTCGATAATAACTTTATTCTCAGCATTTCGATTGAGAATTATTTAAATTATAGTCATTCTACGAAATGATTTGTCATACATACACATATATAATATCGAATATCATGGCTCCATTAATACATTGAAAAATGAAGGTCCTCTTTGGTAACCAATAAATGAAATGAATAAAATAAATTTTTAGGATTTAATTGCCACGTTAATTTACGACAATTCAATATACTTATAAAGTAGTATTATACAATTGTATTATGTCGAGAAATAATAATTTTTCGACGTATATGCACGTATACTTTTCTTAAAATGCGAGGTAATGAAGTACGAATATAATCGAATGCATTAACAATCTTTTGCATACAAGTATGTATCACATCCCTATCCTTGTCTAACAAGTATTTACGCAAGGTGCTGACAAAATCGAAATATCTAACTGTTCACTTTTTGACTTTTTGTAAGAGAAGCAACATCTATGCTTAAAAGAAAAGTAATACGCAAACAATTTATTAGAAATAATTACCGCATTTACCGGTAGCATAATTCTCAAGAAAATTAAGCAATGTTTGCAGTTTTATAAGTAATTATTTACCCCTCCTTCATTACAAGTGCTTCATTACAAAACTATTTCACCATTCTCATTCGACGATGAAAATTTAACGTACTTCATCGAGTATATATTCGTTTCGAAATTTCAGCCCTCGAATTTTGCGAGTACAAAGTCACGTTAAAGCCCTGCATCTAGTCCCTTCATACTTCTTAAATGTTTCGACCGCATAGACAAGCGTTCCACCAAAGTAAATATTTAAGTGAAACTTTCCCTCTTGTTTTTCATTAAACCAAGTCAAGCGAGGGCGAGCGATTTCGTTACCTGTCTTTCAAGGAATTGCGATCGATGAGTTTCGCCCTGGGGATGAGTTGCGGTCTACGGTGTTGCAGAGAAGAAGCGTCAAAGGGTGAGTGAAGTCTCGATGTGTCCCTGTCGTTGATGGCGATACGGGACTCGTCCTCCGATATTACCGCGAGGCTTCTAGTGCGTTTCAGTAATTTGCGCCGCTCCTGCGTCGACGTTTGATGCTGATGCTGGTGGTGGTGCGACTGGTGGAACCCATGACCATTACTCTCGCATCGGTTGCCGTCCCTGAAAATCAAGTTGCACGCGCTTTAGCATTTTACGGAAGTAGTTGTAGAAAACACGAGGAGCGAAGGTCATCCGAGGCAATGCAAAAACATCCATCGGTCTTGTTGTTGAAGCGTCTCATTTTGGTAGAAAATAAAAGAATTCGTACGATTCTCGTACGATTGACTTTTAATAATACGGGAAACGAGAGAGTCACAGGAGATGAGGTCATTTGAGGTTTTTATAATTCCCCGTATGCCGGATTTATAATTCCGCGTTAATTATTCTCCCATTTTGCCATAATTTTCGTAATTTAATATCCTTCACGCAAAGTGAAAATATATGGAAAATATATAGAAAATATATCAAACCACACGAGCATTATGTAATTTCTTGGATTTTCCGCTTCGTTCATCTCTTATTTTCTAAATATTGTCTAAATGCTTTTTCAATTAATTGTAAATAATGTTCATTTGACTTAAGTTTAATCTTTCTATCATTTATAAATTTAATCCGTAACCTTTGTTAATACCACTTGGATATTATTAAAAATAATTTCGTATTTCATGAATTTCTTTTATTTTTTAGCTATGCAACGATAACCAGCATTTTAATCATTCATTTACTTTTATAGTCCAATAATAATTCTAATACTGCCTATTCAAAATGATTTCCCATGTTTTACTTCTACTCTTGATTATACTACAATGATATTCATGTATATCTAGATTATTGGACGTCTTGTTAGCTACTTTCAAGTCATCAACTGTCTATTCTTAAATTATAAATGATTGCGCGTATATACATTTTTTATTCATTTAATTTTTTCATTTTTAATGGCGGTATACTTACTATTCATTTTAATTTTTACAAGCATTAAATAATATATACGGAACGTATTATAATAAAATAGAGTAATAGAGGTATAACATAGTATAACCTTCTTTGAGCTCGTCGCAATTAGTACAAGTATATTGCGAATATCGGTAAGATATATATTGTCGTTGTTACGGACCACAAATTCATGGATGTAGAAAGGTAAAGTTTTACAAATTTCGAATCGTATCGTTAATCGTTAATTATCGTTAATCCAAAATCGACGACATATATGATACTACGAACTGATTTTGATTTGAATAATATTGTAATTAATTAGTTGTAAATATAGTGATATTGTTACGTTCTTAAACTGACTAACAAGAATGAAATTGTGATAAAGGCTCAATATTGATCAATTCATTTTTTAGAAATCTGAATTAAGGTTGTTGTTAATATGATGCTTCTACATACAACAAGAAAAGAAAACTCAATTTCTAACTTTATAAAATATAGTTAATTAGAGGCATAACTTGAGACATTTTTCTACGTTAAACTTTCTCATTATAAGTTAAAATCTATCGAGTCAACTGTTTCCAAGCAACAATAAGTCGCGATCGTGATGGTTGCTTTATAGTTAGTACTCCATTTAGCGACCGTAACCTCTCTGACCTAGGAGTACCAATGGATGTAAATTATAGAGAACTTGTATTATAAAGAGAAAACTATCAAAAAATGGACGGTGGAAATGTGTGAGTTGAATAGCCTATAACCTTTTTTTAACGACAAGATGCTTCAAGGAGTTAAACGACATGACGTTCCTAGAGCTTGGATTGATAATGGAGCTTCAAGAATTGGCGTCGCATGAATAACGAACGATTCACGCGTACGATAACATTTTTAAGAATATTACGTGATTATCACATCACGCAAACTACTTATTTGCTTGGTCTGCTTAGATAAACAGTAAGCAATGCTAAGACGATATTGCAAAAATTGTGGAGTCTTAAATTAAATTTCAACGGATATCTTCCCTAATAGTTGTAAAAATATTGCGCAAAAATATTCAAGACTCGAACTCCGTATTTCTTACTATGCTTCGTTTGAGGTCCTGCGAAGCATCAATTGACGTCACTCGAACTTTCAGGTGCAATATTCTTATAGAAGTCGCGGGCAAGACTTTTACATACGTAGTGCACACAAATAAATTATAGCAGCATTGGATTGGTCCCGAGTTAAAAATATAATTTACCCATAAGTCAAAAGAAAGCCCAAAAATGAAAGTTATTAATTATTTAGTGATAAATTTTAACGGAGGAAGTTTCGAAATTATGTATCATTGTATTATTTGTTGCGAAAGACGTTTAATTTACTGATAATTCGTTGATTGTCAAAGTGAAAAGGGAAAGGATGGCTACTGTTCCACGTCAACGAAACTAATTAGAAAATTGAGGATGAATTAGGAAGGAATTTAATCGAAAGACAATGCATACATTTTGTAATGCACGTAGGCGTATCGCGGTTTGATTTCTCTTCATTTTCAAGAATTTTCTCTCTTGCAATAAAGCCTCTAGTCTTAATCCAATTGGAGATTGTGAAAATACTTTCGAAGAATCAGAAACGGAAAATTACTCGGTGATGCTGTTACTACTTTTTTACAATCATTTTTGAAGTTAAACGTACTGATACGTTCTAAATACGGCAGCAGTGCTTTTCATCGACTCGTGCATAAGAAAATTTGATATTAATGAGTATTTTATAACGTTATTAATCGTGCACAATTCTTTGTGTCGTCGACTAATTACATGCATGCATACGTACACGCGCGCGCGCGCGCGCACACAAACTTAAATAATCTGTTAAATTTTTAAACAACTCCTTTCACTCCACTTTTACTCGATGGAAAAAAGCGGCGATTACTCGAAGGTTTGATTAGTGACCGACCCGATCGACCGCTATGCAATGAAAACAAAATTATCAACTTTGAAAACGACAAAAAAGCCATACATGCCGTCACATACAAGAGTACCTACGTATAAAATGGGAAAGTTAATCATTAACACGTGGATCACCGTTTCTGCTTTATCTTTCACCGCCGCCACCGCCGCAGTTTCATATACGTGTACATATAAAAATAGAGAAAATACATAGGCACCAAGAGCGGTATCGTACTACACTATGACGATGCTTGAAACGTACGCATGCATGATATTGATTTAGGTAGGCTTCTCTGTAACGTAATCCATCGTAACCGCCACGTGGATCGAATGAATCGTTGGTGGAGGCGTGTATATCGACCGTCACGGCAGTCAAAGAATAAATCATTGTCGTCGGGAGAAAATTTGAAAAACGAACCTGGTAGTTATATCGCTGTACATGAAAGTGAAACGGACTCTGAGAGTGACAAAAATTTATCGGCGCATATAAATGAACAATTCCCAATTAAATCAGCTGCAATAGATACGTGCGATTATTTAGCATTTAGTGTTGAATGAAATCACAGTCCGCTTCTTGTGCTTATCCGATCAAGTTATCCATTAATACCTAGCGACGTAAAACCTTTCCCTTAAAATTGTAGAATTAATCGATAGTTTGTTTAGCGAAGAAAATTCTAGAATGATGAATTATTGAACATTCGAAGATCGGTAAATGTAGACTTGCGCAGCTTAAAGCGTTACTTTTAGTTGTAATTGGATCTGTTTATTCATACAAGCTTGATGCGATTTATAGCGTGTAATAAAGGACAGCATTGTACGTTGCTTTAAAATGAATAGAGCACTCTGTAAAGGATTTCGTAGTACAATAGAAATACTATTTAACAGTATTTAAACAGCAGTTAAAACTATTAAATAACCAAGTGCGTTATTAATTTATTATCAATTCATTTATGATTACGTGAATATTTTTCCCAACAATAACGCAGCTAAAATAGCGCAACAATTAAACTGAAAAATAAAACGCGATAAAGTTTAAATAAAAGTCGTATTGAATATTTTTAATAAAAAATGGCTTCTCTTACAAGCGGTTCCTGATTTTAAACCATCATTTAGCATCCGCTATCCCACTAACTGCGGATAAAATACTTTCAATTTTTTTATAGTCGCGTTAACTCACGCGAAATAAAATGCAACTTCTCGTTACAATGAAATTACTCTCGATTATTGTCGTTTAAGCGCGTGTAAAAGCTTTTGAAAAGACGTATTATCCGAAAACTATGTAATTAGCAAACGTAGCGTATAATTAATTATTCAAAAAAATGGAAGATTTCCCTTTCCTTTAATAATTGTACGATACTTCCCGTACAAGCAACACTTCTTTCTATACACAACTGTATCTCGAAAGTCAGATGGAAACATCTTGCAATAGATCACGAATAGATCACGAATAAAATGAGAGTCAAATTGCGCTACGACCTTTTTAAGTAATCGGATAAGAAAATCTTTTAAATTTCGTTTATGGGTAAATTTGGGATTCATGATTGAGGAAGAAAAAAGTCCTTCGCAATTACAAGATACGATGACAGTTGTAACGATTACTGCTTCTTCTACTAACATTGCATCTGTGCCACCTATTAAGCTGGACAAATCGGAGAAACGTCACCGATGCGTAACCGACTATTTCATGTAAATGAATGATTCGATTAAAATGAAATGCTTTAAAATCATATCCAACGCCTATTAAAACGTTGCTAGCAGCAAGAGCGCAATTAAGCGCATTTGCTATGTAATTAGAAGCAGCGATTAAAAGAGACGGTGTTCTTCTTGATAAGTCACTTAACGTAACGTCGGCAAAACTGATATCGGACATAAGCCGAATGCAGAAAGGATCAAAGTCAATTGTTAAATATATTATCATAGATTAGATTTCGAGTTTGCAATCTTACGAAGGAGGTTACAAGGAAAACATACAGTAGATTCTCAAACATGTAGATTTTGAATTTGTAATTTAAAACCTATCGTCAAATTTTCCAGAAATATAACGAATTCGTCTCCGAAGGCTTATCGATAATAAGTCCAGTCCATTATCAAAGTAAACTCGTCCCGAGTAGAATAGCGTTCGTGTACGCTGTAAGTTAGGCTTATCAAGTCTGTGGTTGCGGGTGCAGATCGTCCTAAGTCCTCAACGTGGACACCAATGAACGCTTCACCGATTGTCCGCGAAGCAAAATTAGTTAAAGTCCACGATAAAGCGACCGCGTGCTACCGACGACTGTATCGCTATGAAGTTTCGCTGTCGCGGTCGCAGTAAATAAAGTCTATAAAAGAAAATAATAAAATAAACACGTAACCGGCACGAACAAACGCACAGTAACTTTATTATTATTCTTCAACCTACAATTCGCAGCGAAATTTCCTTCAGCGATACGTTCTTTTTTGGAACGGAACTCCTCTAGGAGACACGATATCTTACTGCAAAACTAGGTGCAAGTGCAAATTTCTTTTACTCGTGCTTCCTAATTATATCCAGATGTATAAACAAGCCATGTCCGCAATATTCAGGAATACAGAAATACTTGCGATACGACGTTATTTTTAGAACTGACTTTTAAAATTGGGTGCATTAGGCCTTTATTGGTATTTCGCTCATTCCGAAATCGAATGAAAAAGAAATTTGATCTCAGATGTCCACTATGAATGTACAAAGCTTTCCGCCTCTTTCCTATCGAAGAGAGACTTCGATCAATCCGTACTGCTATTGGTATTGAGTGCAAAGTCACCGATGTAGTGGTTCGTCTTTTAAACGATATAACGTTTAACTTGGAATTAATGAGAGATCTGAGACTTTAGGCTTTCTATACGAGTAGTTTGCAAATACTGAGTCATTCGCGTTAATACGCATGAATTTTATCTGGCGACAACTGTAATTTTGCGTTTTTATTCATCGACGTATTCTTTGATTTCCACTTCAGTCTGCGATTCCTTTATCTCGGATATTTAATGAAATTCTATTCGAAATTTCGATTAAACAACTTATTTCTCATCGACGCTCTGCAATGTTTTCAAAATAACCCGTGGACGCAAATCTGCATAGAAAGGAGCACTTACGTAGGACCTCTGCTGAAAGTCTAGAGATTTAGGTTAGATCGACTGGATATGAAGTAGACGTAGAAGTGTCAATTTCTCACCGTGTCTCGTATTTCTTGTCGGGGAAAGTAAGGGTAAAAGTAACTTTTACGAAACTTAATCAGAGTTGTCAAACCCCGACAGATAGATGAATACCCTGAAATCTAATAATATAATTCTTTGGAAAGCACTAGAGCGCGTACTTTATTAAAAGTAATCACGAAAAACCAGAGATAATAAATATCTATTGTTCACGAGGGTAAATGTGAGCTTAACAATTAACTACTAAATTGTGTTAACAAATTATGTGATTATATGAAACAATATTATATATCCGAATGTGATCTCAAGTTAATTAATGTACGAATAAATATAACTGAATGTCAATATATTTTTCATGAAAGAGGTACTCGTGAATTTCACGTTCGTGTTTAGTTACAAGAGCAAAAATAACAAAGGATGTTACTTTAAGAGCTCGAGATACTATCGCTTTATGGTTCTCTTGAGAGTATAAATACTTCAAGACATTGAAGCAATCGTACCAAGGAGATCGTGCCATCGATCCTTCCGAGTACTTGACGAGTTCATTTCGAAATCTAACCAAGTGCTTGATTACTATTAGCACTTTCCGCTCGTCTCTTCTGTTTATTCTTTCTCTGAAATGCGGAATTCGCGGCTTCGAAGTTGGCATATCTGCACGAATTAAGAGATAACGGACTGATGATGAGTGTTTCCGCGACGCATATTTACGAGGAGACGATTTCTCTTAGATAATATCGCGCGACAAGTGGATTGTTAATAAATGTTATTCTAGATCGGAAAATTTGCAGGAATTTAATTTTGGCGAAAATGGCGAGGCGAGTGAAACACAACTAATTCTAAATCTTACCAAACGTTTAGGACATTATGAAAATAACACTCGCTTCTCTGGTAATAATCCAGAAATGCTCTTTGCACCCGATATATATTATTTCCGTAAGAATAATTTGCAAACACTTTGATTGAACTTCTACGTTCTAGAAATTTCATTGAGTTCATTGAAGTCGAATAAGAAGGTTCATCATTTATTCAAATACTGATTGGTATAATCCATAATTGTCTTTATTTTTATCTTAATTCTTGTTTTTTTTTTTTTTTTTTCATTACATCTGATGCTTGTAAAAGTTGTTCTTTAAGTTTAAATTATTTATTTTAGTTATTTAATAAACGGTATTCCCGAAACGTAGCAGCTTCATCTGAATTCATTTGCTTGTCACTTTCCAATACATTGAAATTTTTCAATTTGTCCACACTTTTCGCCGTCGTTTTATCCATCATTTGACTGAATAATTGACTTTAATCAAAATATATACTTATCGTGTGAAACTAAAATTTATTAGCCTTTTGTATTGGAGTATTTCTTTTACATTGTCAAAAAATGGAATAAATCATATCAAAAATATTATTAAAAGCATTTACTAAATTCATGTGAAATATTTGTCATTGATATAAATAATTACTCTGTATTTGTGATAATGTTTAATTATTCGGTCTAGAAAGAACAATTGTAGTAAAATGCAACTGTGATATTTTCAGAATTTAGAAATCTACCTAGATTCATGGTAATTATTACACTTCCTGCTCGTCGAATGGTTTTTTATTCTAAATTGCTAATTACATTTTTAAATTTCTAAAATGAATTTACTCGAATAAAGAAATGTAATCGAAAGTCTACTAGACATAAAGCTTTCATGGCGAACTAATCAGTTGTTATCCAATTATTTACTTTAAACCGATAAGTTCCGGTTGAGTAAAAAGTCATTAGAAATCAGCCACTTATAATATATATTAAACAAACCAATACGAGTAACCAATGATGACTAATTTATGATTAGTCTATATCATTTTAAAAGCTTGTAACTGAAAAATGCGTAAAGTAATTGATTGTAAATAGTACGTTCGATTTGCAAAATACCTGTCCTATAAATGTAACGTCATTATTATTTAAAATTTTTGGATATTTAAATTATATGAAAGTTTGCTAAACAATTTCATAACTAAATAGTATGTTTTACGAAAAATTGTAATTATATTCTGTTTGGCTAGTACTTAAGTCGTTTTATTATAATGATTAAATATTGAAATTAATTAGATATTATAAGTAGCTAATACGTTAAAAGATAATTTCTGTGAATTATAAAAGTTCAATTAGTAAAGTTATTCATATTTAATATGAAACTTATATTGATAATAAATGAGATCACATTCATTTTATGTGGTAAAATTTGTTTTTCTTAATCGTCCAATTTTCCGTATCTTATACATCACTTACTTTTATAAGAAATTTGTAAGAAAAAGCAATAAAGCAAACTCTTCCGTAAGATAACCTGCGTTATAAAAATTTTGAAGGCTACATTAATTCATCATCGTGTACCATTAATGTGTTATCGTTAAATATAGTCTTCTAGTTTATATTATTAATTATTTATAATTAATTATAAATTTATAATTATAATAATATTTATAATTAATCTAGTTTATAATTAATTATTTAAAGGAATTTTCCTTTAAATAATATATAGATGGTATAACTTACATGACTCCGTATGATATTGTCTAGGACTAAATTTTTCAATGATAAAATTAAACTTTATCATAAGTTAATGATTTCCATTTTCAAAATGCAAAGTATTACAAAGTACCAAACATCCTTTAACATTCTTTTTTCTTTTGCATTTTCAATGCAGCCTTTTATTTATAAAAAAATACAAAATGTCAAAATGTCAAAATGTTCAATTTATAATAAAATTACGTATATTAAAATCTACTATCACGTATAAATTTAATAAAAAAAGAACAAACAATACAGTTTTTAATAGAAAAATTCCCGTCCAGGAATCAAAATAAGAGATATTTTCTAAAAACGACAGAAACAAAAAAGATTTAATAGAATGACCAATAACTCGAATAAATATGCAGGTTAAAGTAGCAGATACTTATTGCGCTAGAGACTTCCGCTCTGTTTATTTACGAAACAAAATTATTGACAACGTTAATACACAAATTCTTTTTACGAAAACGGGGAACATCGAAATAAAAAATCTACTTTATACGCGCGTTAAGACTTTGCGTATTTACCTAGAGTCGAGAGTATCATACACGGAATTCGAGTCTTGTGCATCTGTACATCGGCACTGTGTGTCTGAGGGTTACGCATGTGCGTGCAATACATTGCGCATTAGCTTTGTCGCGTTAAACTTGCACACAATTCAACGTTTTATTCTCTAATCTGACTTTTATGAAGTAAATGACATATGTACGTTATAGAAAAAGCATCTAAACTGATTTCAGATAAAGTTTTAATTGGATTTTTAAAGGAAAGTTGCTGAAATATACAGTAGAATGACGAGAATCAGTGTCATAAATATTTTCTGTAATATTACTTTTGTAGCTTTTATTCGACTACTCATCGTCGATTCCAAATTATAACTTTCGTCTTCCGTAACGACAGATTATAATATTACACAAAATCATACAACAAATATACCAATACTTATTAATCTGCATTAAGCATCTTATCCAATTCATAAGGATACGGAAAAATTGATCACCTTTAACTGTAAAAGATCTGCAAAAACGTATTTTTATCCAAGTTTTATGTAGAATAAAATTTGCTAGTCACGTAAAAGTAATGTACTCACAGACATCGATTTTAAAATACTAAAAGCAAAGTGAAAAAGAAAATGTCAAATCAATAATGCAATCATTTATACCCTATTTACCAGAAAAAGTGTATGATCTTAAAATAAAAGAAAAACTCTCAAAAGCAATGTGAATTTATGTTATAAGATCAAGGAGTTTTCGTTTAAATAAATAATAATGTACAAACTTATGGAGAAAAATAAAGAACTCAAAGCAGCGAAGAAGTCTAAGGCTTGATCAAGGAAAGATACGAATTACTTTTAGATAATTAAGGTAATTCGAATAAATTCCGAGTATGAGAAGGATTGTTATTTTGTAAAATGTATAAAAATATATTGCTATATTTTACAGTCTAACAACAACAAAATGCGAAAGTAATAATTAACTTTTCCGAGTTTTTTCAAAACTTTTGCGGAACATAATTTATAAAAAAAACTTTTTTAATTGCCAAGCACTTTAAATTGAAAATGATACTTGCCACTTTACTACGACTTATTGTTCGTTATTATAAAAAGTGTTAACGTTGATTTTAAATATAATAATTAAAAAATTCGTACATTTGTTATATTAATAATTTATTAAAGTGTAAGGTCGTGTCGGTGAAAATATTATACTCGAAGCATTACTCTTAATGCATTAGAATGAAAGTTATAGATTTTGAAGCAAACATATTTTCGTACAAGGAAATTTAAAGTCAACGCTGTATGTGCACAGGTATTCCCAAATGATGATGTACGTACACGATTTGTATTCTAAAACATGTAATTGATTCGAACTTTTCTCCGAGCTCTAAATATACGATCTATCCTTGTAAACACCTTCCATTCGTAGCTCGAGCTTAACTCGGAAAAAAGTGATAAATTTTTAAAACACTTAAGCTTGAAGGCAAGTAAGAAGATGTAAAAACGTCCGTTCGGTGAGCCACGGAAATTGTAAACGGAAATTCTTTGATCGAGTGGCAAACGAGCAAAGTACAGACATTTTCTCGCGGTACACCTGTCGGCGTCTTTCACCTCCTATTGGCTGGAAATCGCTGAGGAAGAGCGATTGTTCATGGGCAAATCTTCCCGGGTGCGGAAACTACGCGCCTGAAAAACTATATCCTCTTCTCTTGATCGTGGGCGACGAAGCGATCACCGCACGTTACGTAAAAGCTTATCGCTAACTATCGGAAACTCTCTTTTTTACCCTCGATTTCGCGTCACCGACGAGGCAATTGTAAACAACCGATATTGTGCGCATTGCATTTCGATCTTTTCCTTAAACTTTCGCGGACTTGCGAAAGAGGGACCGACAAATATATTTTGGAGATACTACGGCGGAACTAAAGTTTGGTAAAGTTTGGTAAAGTTTGGTAAAGTTTGGCAAAGCGAGTAGGCAATTACTGGAAGAAACGACTTCTATACTACTATACAATTTATGTGCTTCTGAAGTTGCTTCGGTTACTTTATTCGATCGCTTCACCGACAATTGCATGGTTTGGTTAATTGCTTGTACATCGTTAAAAAGGAGCGTTTAATAATACTTTTAACGTTTAGAAGCGAGCAGACATTTTGAAGGTTTTAATTTTCAGGATTCCTTGACGGAAATAGTGAAACCATTATTCCAAGTGCATTATCTTTAATACGCTTTTAAAAAGCTTTTTAAATTTCGGTCGGTTGAAAATGTGCGGTACGTAGTGAAGAATTGATTTGTTGCAACCGTGAATAATTGAAATAACTGAAATATTGTTTTAAATTTGTATTGCACGACTAAAATGAAAATGTAAGAAGGCACGTTATTAATCTTATGGATTTGCATTTTTGTGAAAATGAACAAAGTACGTTTACAATCATATGTATCGTACATAAATGCTTATTGACGTAAATATAATTACGAAAGTAAAACGAAATCATCATTTATACGCAGTCCATGTATTCGTATTACAAGTGAGCAAATGTACAAATTTAATGATCGAGAAGAGAAAGCCAAGATTTATATTTTTCCAATTAATAGCTAATAATATCAGAGAATAAATCAATACTTTACGTTTTATTTAAACGTCCTGTGCTCTACAAATGTTTAAATGTTTACGCGTGCATAAAATTCAACAATTATCTTTGACTTTAGTAGGAACTTGACTCTTCTGCAATAATTTCCTTATCAAATACAAGAGTAAATATTAGACTGATTGTGCATAATATTAAAGATCGTAAAAGATTTTACTGCAGAAACCTCAAAATGTTCCGGAACGATTACTCAGTGCGTGATATTTATAATTTCATCATCTTCTTGAACAAATATCACAAGATAACTTAATTTTTTACAGCTACATAATTATCCTCTCGTGCCGGTTACATTCAATTAAACCATAGATATAAAATATTTTACAGTTTTTTGTAATTACTAAGTAGAAATTTCTTGATATTCAACAAGAAACACGTGTTTATATTAATTCAGTTTTTTTTTTTTTTTTTTTTTTTTTTTTTTTAAGCTCACGACTAAGTATAGAATAATTAGCAAATTTGAAGTCGTAAAATATTAAATGAGCAAATGAAAATACTAATTATAAATATTAATTAGTAACTGAAGTAATTTGTATATTTTCGAATTTCTGCTGAAAATTTCGCCTCGTTACAAAACAAGTAATATCCCTATAAAAATGCTTACGCCTGATTGTCTAATTAGAAATCGTATCCGCATAAGTAAAAATTTCGTTGCAACCGCGGCGGCTACAGACCAATTATAAATTACAATGTTAGTTAAGGAAAAATCATAGAATGAAAGTACGAACGACCTTTTAATTATATAAGGAAACGTGTTTTATGAGCATTATTAAGAAGATATCTGATTTAAATTATTACATTACTATTAACGGATGCAAGAAATCTTTGAAAGATTATTTGTCGAACTAACTTGAATTTCTTTCGTTGCGTTGATCATCGGCAAGTGTACTTCAAGCGCAACTCGGTTATGGTAAAATGATAATAAAACTTGTTTTCAATTGTTACAATACATTTTAAAAGTAATCGTGTTATTGACGAATAAAAATTTTATACCTTATCAAATAATAGGAATGGGAGAAGTATTTGTAATTTTGTAATTTCCATGTACAACCAGCTTAAATTTCCCAAAGTATTTCTAGTATTTAAATATATCGAGTATTTTCACGTTTTAATATTAAATGCTTTGCGATATAATTCGGTAATAAATTGAAAAATAAAGGCTTCCAGTTTCACAGAGTCGCTAATTTAAAAAGTAAATGGATTCGGGTTATCTCTCACGTCGGAGTAATATATTATGAATCATTTTTTATAACCTCTCGTACAGTCATAAAGAAAAGTGAAAGCTGTCACTGAGAGTCGGACTGCTTTTCTTCGTAGATGTGCGCATTATTGTATTTAAAAAAAATAAGTACTTTCAACAAACACTATCTTATCTGCGATTTATTTTTAAGAAAAGGCTCGATGGCCCACTTGATCCATTTTGTTACAATTTATTGAATCGAATATCGTTTTATCAATTCGCGATATAAAATTGTACGCGTATTCTTCCTTTCTATTATATTTTATTATTATTTTGAGCAACAACAAACTTGCCAATGTCGGCCAAGTTTGAATTATTCATTATTTAATGTACGAGCGCACTTGTGAATTAATTTCTCAGATTAAAAGCTTTTGTACGTTCGTGTTGAAGAAGGACAAAGGGGCGAGGAGGAGAGAAATTGCGGTAAATTTGCGAATTAATAAAAAATCAATAGAGAATATTTTGATTTCACGATTCTTTCACGCAACGACATTGTCATAATGTCCCGGAACAAGTATATTATAATTTAAAATTTGTAATTTCCCTATTAATACGTTTGGTCATTGTGATTTCTACGCTACCGTAACGCCACTTCTCCAAATTTCATCATTATCGTATCCCCAAAAGAGGAGTAACGCAACGCGTCCATAATTTGCGCGTCCCTTCGCCCGAAAAACACAACGGATAGAAAAGCCTCGAGGATGCCTGGGAGGCCCGATTTATCGAGCGCGCGCCCCATCGCTGACTCCTGATTTGCATGAATTACAAGGCGATAATCATCGGTCTAGTCCCTAGCCCTCACCGCCTCACTTCCGGCAGTACCGCGGCTGCGCGAACACGTAAGTACCCCGATCGGCAGGTGCGCGACAAAGGAAAGGCCGGATGAAGGTACGCACCGTTGGCTGACAAACCCACGCCCGACATACGACCCTGGAAAAAGGGAGGGTACACGGATAAACCCCGTCCGCTCGTTTCATCGCTGTCTCGCTCAAAGTGACTCCTCGCGAGGAAGACGGTATTCAAGGTCGATTGCGGTATCTCGGAAGTTCGATCGAGCGACACCAGACGGCGTTCGGCAATGCGATTTCTCACGATTCGATGAATGCGCTTTTTCTAATGATTTATGAACTTAATCGATTGACGCCTATCAAAAATCGAATGGGTTACGTCGGGATTGTCAAGTCCAAAACACTCGAGTAATCACGACGATGGATACAAAGGATTGGCATAATTTTAGATTAGGTTCATAGCTTTATTTATTTATTTGTATAAACTTTACTGTCGCTTAAAAAATACCATTGATAAATGAGATACTTTAAGATGCAAAATAACTCGAAACATCGTTGTCAATTTATTATCGTCAATTGCAATAAAATTGCTAAAAAGTTAACAGCTATTCTAAAATCATTTGTCCATGAGCATTAAACACGCAAAAGAATAAGGATTTTTTGTGATAATTTAATGCTTTTATTTAATAGTTTTAGAGAATTTATAGATTTAAATATAATCTTGTTAAATTCGACATTACACAGAAAATATTATTAAATTATTATCGGGAAATAATGTCCTTGTACAGGATTGATGATATAAAATCTGTTATGCTTAAGAAAGTGAATCGATCGTAAGAGATTGTAAGAAATTTTATTTTTTATAATAAAACGTATTTTCTTCTAAACGAGAAATTAATTACTGAAAATGAATTAGATAATTATTAATAGAATTTTTATTACAAAAGTCTATTTTTTATCAGACTGAATCAGTCGTTGGTTTCACCTTAGTTATACGAAGTTGCAAGTAATGCAAATATCTAATTTTTATGCTCATTTAATCAACTAATATTGAAATGGTTATCTAAAATATTCGCTAGAATCGTGCATTGCGTAAAAAGTCTTACGTATTTTATTTATTTATGTGATAATTTTAATCATACGGGTTGCCATACGTTATACTTCTTCAATTTTTTCTCATCACGATTGAACGCAAAATTAAAGATGTTCCCAGAGAAATTAAAACTTCCCAACAATGGTTCGAAGATTTCCTTGACTTTCGTAAACGTATATTTAAACATGCCCGTTTTTTTTTTTTTTTTTTTTTTTTTTTTTTTTTTTTTTTTAATAAAACTTGTAAATTTGCCTAAATATTTACAATAGTAAAAGAATTTTCTCAAAAGAATTTTTAAGTTTCGCAGAAACAAATATTTCACTATAATAAAATATGTACCTTCTTCATTCAGCTTCCAAATACATAATCAAACATTCGTCGAACGGTACAATGATTTTATTGATTTTATCTTTAAAATTTCACACTTGAGATCACGTATAATGACCACC
The DNA here is from genome assembly GCA_018907045.1 of Wiebesia pumilae. Lineage (NCBI taxonomy): Eukaryota > Metazoa > Arthropoda > Insecta > Hymenoptera > Agaonidae > Wiebesia > Wiebesia pumilae. The sequence goes on along the minus strand of JACCHZ010000181.1, from coordinate 1,719,853 downwards.
ATCCAAGCAAAGCGAACTTATATGTCGACTCTATTGACATTGTCGCTGGTCTCGAGCCAATTTCTTGCAGTAGATTTCTTGGTCGTCCAGTGACCGCGGTAAGGTCGAAACTACAGCACACGAGCATCCGTGTATCATCGGTCAGAAGCCAACAAGCGACTCTCGAGCGCTCGCATCCTTAAACCTACCGTACCATTGCACCAGCGCGCAACCAGACCCAAAATAACCAAAAGACAACCAACGCTCGCCGAACGAAGCGTAGCAACCTACGGGGACGTCGATTATTTCATGGACTTTCGCCGACGGTACGCACTCCACTGCACTCCACTTCACTCCAATGTCCGCGCGCACCTGTTCGCCGCGCGATCGACGCGAGTAGTACAGTCGGGGGCCCCTGCGACGATCGTCCGCCCTGTCCACCTCGTGGTGGGGCGTGTGTCGAGAGAGAGAGAGAGAGAGAGAGAGAGAGAGAGAGAGAGAGAGAGCGTGGCGTCTTGGTCCTCGACGACGTGCCGGGACCGTCAAGAGGATTGCAACATCGGCCGTTCGACCGCACCGCCGGTCTTTTCGTTATTTATCAGACGAGCTTTTCCTTTTTACTTCCGACTTTTATCGGGCTCCTTTCATCTTCGTCTTCGACTTTTCTTTTAATCTCACGACTACGTCAACGAAACCATACACGGCCTTCTTCGGTTATTCAATTAGTACTGATTTCGGCTGATTGGAACTAGTCTGAGACGTACAACAACTTACAGTTTGTACAATCTACAATCGAATAACAATTATTAACGATAATGAGGCTCGTCTATTAAATAGTATGACATTTTTATCGATGCCGATAAATTTGAACGGTACAATTTCGATTAGTTTTAATAACTGCTAAGACTCGAGCTATTCGAAAAATTCTTTCTCTCCCGTTTTTAATTACATCATTTATATGTGTACTTACGTTAATTTACTTGATTACATGGCTCGATGCACATTTTTCAAATATCTAATCACAGGAACAATAATGATATAAATATACGATATAAATGATATTCGAGATGTTGATTTAAAGAAAAGCAAAATTATGAAAAGACACTGACATAAATACTATTATAAGAAATGCCCAACCTGAACTTCATAATTAATAATAATTAACTTATAAATGGAATGCGTGATATTCATATTTAACTTTAAATAACCTTCCGTAAATCTTTACACAAATTCAAAAGATCTCCAGTGCTGCTGACTGCAAACTTTAATTTTGAAAGGATGCTTCGTTTTAAAATTCATTGTATTAATTATGAAATTACACTTAAGTCAACTAAGTCATTAAGGCTCAACTGCTTTCGATACCGAATTTTATATTGCAAAAGTGCCACGTATTAGTTATTTGTAATTTTATTTCTCTTATATTGGATAAACTGTAGTTCACATTTTTATATCAAACTTCTTTTGCCTTAATCTATATTTAATTACAACTTTTTCTCTGTGTTACAGGTGAGTTATAAAGTTTTGACGTTACTGAAATCTTCCTTATCACGTAAGTTTAATTATAAGAGCTACGTATAGAACATACAATTTTAATAACGTAAATAATATTTTAATTTATAAATCGTAGCTACAGACCTGAGCGTTGAAAGTGTTGACACATAAAATTAAAATATTTCAGAATATTAATAAATGCGAAATAACCTTATTAAAATTCATAAACAAAGAACAGTTTTAAAATGCAGGGTTTAGGACCGAATAAAAAAAAAAATGTTCAAACTTTTTTCTTCGTCTACAAATATTAAAAAAGAAATTTTATAATCTTTCAAAGAAGCAACAGGAGCAATAATATCGTGAAATCTCGAATTAATAATTTATTATATATTTATCTAGAAGAAAACTCTGCAATAGTGGAATTTTAGACACGAATCAAACTAAGTAGTCGTTAGAATTTCTGACTTGTGTAGAATTTTCAAAGCAATTTAGCTTTGTCTTCTTCCATATAACAACTCTTTCAGAAACTAGAACTTTTATCATTATCTTAAAGGAGTATTCAAAGTTGCCCAAGTTAAAGAAAATCTGGTTGTTGAGTTTACGTATATTCGATTAAAAAATTCCAAAATAACAATAAAATGTAATTGTTAAGCAAATTTTTACAATGACATTTTGCCGATATTTCATTATGATAATATATATTTTTAATTAATCGGTAGACTGTTAAATCTTTTAAGTTTTTTAAAAGTCTACGTTGCTTTCCTAAGAAAACAATTTCTCGTTATAATTTTATATATCTAAGGTTACAATGAGTAACCTTTGAGGCCTTGAAATGCACACTTTTAAGTAAATATCAACGTGTAGGAAGTTAATAAAAAATTGTTTCGCTCTATGAACGTATTTGAACGTATCTGAACAAATTTTCCGAAATCGCCTTTAATATCGCAAAAAAGATGATGTGCAGTATGCGCTTACGTATGTAGAACAGTCTGGGAAGATCTGATAAACTGCGAGATTTTCCACAGAAAAGTAGGCATCGGGTAAATTACCTATAAAACTGATGTAGAGAAGGATAATTAAATATATGCACGAGCGTTATATCTACGGTATTTCCTGAATATGCTTAATGTGAACAAATTAATTCCGACTTCCTACATACGCAAACAGTTATATAATTTTTCTGTGTTCAAATTATTTCCTCTTACAAAGCGTTGAGCAAAGAATTAGCTCGAATGTTTCATAAAATTTTATCGTAAATATGACATTTATCGGAATATCGACGTATTCGACAATGCGCTCAACTGATATATAATATAATGAATTTTTCTCTTTGCATATGGTAAAAATGAGTATTACGAAAATACAACTTTACCTTCCTGCCTACGAACGTCGGCTATCTTACAAAATACTTAAAGTCTTACAAAAATAGAAAACGCGTATGCAGCCGAACGATGAGACGGAAATATTTCGAAAAAAAGTAGGACTTTTATATTCAAATAGTGTAAACGTAATTTTGAAACTATCTTAGCTTAGAAACTATCTGTACATCTTGACACACTGAAACTCGTACTTTACGCAACTCGTTCAAAATCCCATAGGGGCTCACTTGTTTAGTTCTCGTTTGTTTTCACGGCTTCTGCTGCTCAATAATGAAATAGAAATGTTCATTACTTTAATTATGATTTTTAATTTATTAGTTGATTATTCTTTGGATATTGCGGTATTCGTGTTTCTTGATAATTTCGGTATTAAAAATTTTCTCCAAAGAAACTTCCTGTCGTGTGATTCCACATAAAAAGTACTCGTACGAATAAATATAAAATCTAATGCAACGCTTTCTTATCTCATTAAACATCATGGAAAGTATAATCTCGGTGTGATATCTGCGTCATCTCCTTTCCATCGCATTATTCCATAGGATTCTTCGGTAGCGTAATAAACTAATGATCTTATGGAAAATAAGAAAGGCAGATAAGGAGTACGTGTATAAACGGAGAAAATGAAGTAGCATTATCTCGGCGAGTTTGGTGGTTTTTCGTGTTTCGAGCCCTAGTGTGTCAAGGTCGTAATATTCCAAGCAGAACGAACTTGTTACTGTCTATCCGCTGCGTACATTATACATACACTTGGATAGCCGTGCAGCGATATGCGCAATGATAAACTAACGAATGCTCACAGGAGGAAAGTCCTTTTCCTCGGTCTCTTGGACTACCTTGAACTACACTTTTCCAGCCCTAACTGACTTTCAATCTTTACGCGGCTTTGGTTACCCACTGGAACCACGTTGAGTAATTCTTCGAGTAATTCGCTCAACATGCACGTATCCATTCTGCGAAACAGCGTTTTCCAATGAAAAATATCTAAAGATATAATTTTTATAGTTAATTATTTATACAATCGTCGTGTAATCGACGAACTTCTGCATTATTAACAAAATATTAAAATTCGTTTTTCAAGCTTGAAAGCCAAAAATGATTTCTAATTCTTCTAATTCTCTTATACAGAAACCATGAAAGCATAATCTTCAATACCTTCCGAAACAGATTTATTGATCTTACCAAAAGTTCAAAAATATTGCTTTACTTTCCTAATAAGTGTCATTTAAAGTACATTCAATGATCTATAATGTACAAAAGAAATGGAGAAGCTGCAGCTATTCGAGTGAAAAATTTTTTAAATTTCTTACAAAGCATGTTAAACTTCTAGTGCTTTCGAATTAAAACCCTTTTCTTCGTTAAGAGTATTTTAAATAACTAAAATATTCGCATTAGCTTTGAAAATAAAAAGTTTTTATCATTCTATTATTCTCACAAGCGGTAATTATTTTCTTCTTAATCTCCAAAAAAAGAAACATGCACATTCTTGGCTAATATTACAATTTTATTTAGAAATTCAACTCGTTATTAAAACATTATTCGTAAGAAAGAAGTTCAGGTTTTACGATGACATTTCAAAATAATATTAATCCGAGGATTCGTACGATGTGAATGTTTTAAATTGAACTAAATTTAAATATTTCGATTGCAGCGCTTCAACTGATACAAGAATAATGCAGGAATGGGTTTGATTAATTTGCATATGTAATTTAGCCGACGATGTATTTACACTAAGTACAGAATATCATGTATATGTTTAGGAATTTATGAAAGAGGATGCAGTCTATTTATTTAATCTTAGAGTTTAATGAGGGTAGAACTTGTTTACACATCGGGTGAGTAGCTGCACTGAATATAATCTATTATCTTCGTGCAAAGTGGGTATCGCCCCCCACCCCCAACGGCCCACGGAATCTTAGGGTGTACATTTTCGCCGTTCGACGTGTTCCGACGTCATCGGCGTCGGGAGACTAATCTCTTACGATTTAAATTAAAAATCACCCTGTTACTTGACCTGCACACGATTAAATCGATCGACTCTTACGCACTGCCTCGTGAACGCCGTTGCAACAACCTTGAAACGTGTATGTACTTTGAGTACTGAGCGTGGGTCGGATAGAAGGGAATGAAGGTGCACTTGCACTTGCGAATGAACGAATAATGGGAATTAGTATTATGCGGATATTTTTTTCGTTGAACGACAGTGCGATTATCTTGATCGGTGCTTTCTCATGAACTTCAGTTTGCGTATTAAAAGTGCAGCTCCCCTTATTGTCTATACGCGATAACGATTTATGCAAATTCATGACAATTTTGACATAATCAACGTAGCATTTCGATAATCGTAGCATACGATTGTTATCCTTCTATTCGAGATACTTAAATACTTAAAACTAATGATATCTAATGATTCGGGGAAGCTTGTTTGGATAAAAATTCTTGGGAATCGGTCTAATTCAACCGTAGTTATCTCGAAATTGCGTTCTAAAGCCTTAAATTTGAATAACCAGAAAATTGAGACTTCAAATTGCGATTCTTTAGTTCGCAAAAATTCTACTTCGTACTGACGGAAGTCATAAATTTACTTAGTGTCTATTTTATAATACAAAATTTAATTTAACAATTATTTTGTTCGCAAATGTTAATTTTTTTTTTCAAACTAGGCAATATTACATGATATTGCACGTTTCAAAGTTTTTCAAGAGTTACTTCAAGATTAACTTCTGCTCTCTCTTAGTTATCGAGTTTTTATTTTCGTTATTTTTTCAAAATTGTAGCCACTTATTACTTAGCCAGTGATGCAATTTTACTATTATAAAATAAATTAAAATGCCAAAATGCCTTGTGCAAAAATCAATCGAGTTTTAAGTCTGTCTTTTTTCAGCACGTTGAGTTATATTTTTATCGCGTTGCATAAAGAAAATTGTCACCATTCCACGGGTCCCAAAGATTTTGCTGACTGACTCCTCATACAAATAAGAATCGTTGCAGATTTGACGTATTTAACAAGTACTTTAACAGTGTACACGCCAAGAAAATCGACCGAGAGGCTTGTTTTTATCTTGTTTTCTGTTTTTCTTTCCTTTTAAAACAGCTGACGTATTTTTTCCCTTGGGTATGCTAATGACAAAATATTTGACGCAGGTATTAAATTCTTATTAGAATAATACTCCTTTTTTAATTTCTAAAACGTAAGGATTTATATAACGTTTACAAAATTTTCAGCTTATAAACTTTATAAGTTACAATATTTATTATGTGATAAATTCCAAACAATCCTAAAAATAAAATAAATATAGAGAAATGTGTAGATTGATAAATTTTTCCATCGGATAAAAGGAAAATTTTCATAGTTAAAACCTTTGTCGTAAAAAGAAATGTTTCGGCTAATAAGATATTCAGGTTATAGGCACTTTCGAAAATTCTAAAATAATTCTCGTGTAAAAGTAAAGTAATATTTACACTGACAAATTTTCTTAAGATTGTTGTTATATATCAGTATTTGGAGAAGATTGAGAAAAAATATTTTATGTATTTTCATAATTAAAATTGAAATTGAAACAGATAAATTGTGTTTATTACGGTGAAAATACTTTCTCTAAAAACAGTAAAAGTAATAAAAACTTATATAATTCCTCGTTGGTTTATAAACTAATGTTCATTAATATTTGCAGCAAGTAAATCCTTTAGTATTTTCTTTTTATCTTTTTAAGGATGATTCGATTCAAAGCCGGATTCGATAAGAGTTAGAAGACAACATATACAACAATGCAAATTATATAGATTAGCTGTTATTGCAAGTACATAGAATAACTTTTAGTTGAAAGGTATTTTCAGATAAGAATCGTTATTACATAATCATAATATCTTGCACAGGCTTTTAAAAAATATTACCGTAAAATATTTCTATATTCAGTTTAGAATATCAACTGAATATGAACTTGAGCTTGCTTGGCTTTTCTCTATAATAATGTATAATTAATCAAACAACTATTAAAGTAGTTTTACAAAGTAATCAAATCATATATTAAAACTAAAGAAAAGTTTTAATCTTTTAATTTATTCTTTATTATTTGACGTGTACGCAATAAATTGAAATCTGAATAAATTCTCGAGAAAAAGTCTGTTGAGCATTTAATACTAAAAATTAATACTAAAAATCGAAAATTACATAGGTTTGACAAAATAAATCAATAAAATAAAAAAAAAAAAAACTTACGTCACAACTCAAAAAATCAAATCTAATAATTAAATGTTCCTTTTTCGGCGAAATATAAATATTTATGTGCGCTAAGCTATAATATGTAAGATACATATTATAATACAAAAATTCTTCCGATCGTTCATTCTACTTAAGAAATTTACCAAAGAGACAGCGAATACATTTATATTGATCTACATTAAACAGTCACTGGTAGTCCAGTCAAAATTTGTCGTGCCTTGGTGTGCGACTGTGGACACGTCTGCATCTCGAGTGACGCGGACGTGTGGCTTAAAATTATTTGTTAACAGAACTTGCAGGCCGGAAATGCTGACAGGTGTAATAAACCGTAAGTTGGAAATACCGAAGTCGTAATATTTTTTCTGCTTATCGCAGTTTTGTGTTCATTTTGAGCAGATATGCTAGTTACATAAGTACCTTAATTACAAAAACAACCGAGTAAGAATGTGAGAAATGTATTTTCAATGTCTTCTGGTTACGTATATTTTATATTTTTTGATGCTTTGACAATGCTTTCATTTTATTTCGCTTTGGAATTACGATACAAAAATCATTCCAATCGTACGATTTTATTACTAATCAATGTTCCCGCGAATGTTTAGTGTACATGTTTTTTAAGCTTGTGTAATTACATTTTAATTAGATTTTTTATTCCGAGCTAGTGTGTCATTTTACTTACGTTATTGGTATACACGTTTGTATCAGTTTTATTTGGTAACCAATTTTTTACGCTTTATAAATTTGTCTGTGCGTAATTGCTCTTGTAAAACTGAGCTGTAGTAATGAATAATACGATATTGCGAAACTCGTAAGTACCGTAGAAACTAACGAAAGTTAAGTTTATAACAATTTAGATGGTCCTACACATGAACATTCTAGGATAATTTTAACTCGCATTTTTCCTCACAGGCTCGTTAAATAAATCGCACTTGTGCAAACAATGGGCATACATAATTATCTCTGCACTTTTGAAGTACGAACCAGTGTCGTTGTTTGCTCAAGTCGTAAAAGATGGCAAATTTTGCGCCATCTGTAAACGAGAAAAAAGTATGCACTTGTTACTCGTAGAACGAATTGCAGGGCGGTATAAAGGTACGAAAAGACATTGGCAATACGCGCCTTTTTTTTTTCACTATTTTTCGCTGTGCAATTTCATTTCACTAAATATCTGATTCTTCGCTCGATTTTAATTTTTCTTTACCGCTTTTTGTCTTTTGTCTTACAGGACGAGGAAAGATTCGTAAAGAGCGGAAGCTGCACGAGAGCAGAAAAGTGCTCGTGGTATATGACAAGCGTACGTAAAAAGTGAAACGAGTGATTTGTTTCCTCTTCTTCTTCTTCTTCTTCTTCTTCTTCTTCTTCTTCTTCTTCTTTTCTTTGTTTACGGGGATAAGTCTATATTTTAAGCATGTCTTTTATTCTTTCTTCTGCGGTTTTATAACCTTTTACCCGTTCACTCGATAACAGGTATAATAATTAAATTTCTCTTAAATTCTCATGGTACTAACAGTCCTTTTAAAAACTAAGCTAACTAATCCACTGCGTAGCTCCCGAAACGCGATGACTTTAAGTAAGACGACCTTGCAATTTTTTAACGGCTTATGGGATAACTAACAATCATTATTATGCTAAAAGTCTGCTTTTATCGAGTTCTGTCTCGCCTTCGTTCAAAGCCGAAGAATTAGTAAACGAAGTCTTTACATGCCAATGATCAACGTTTTAACGGCGCGTCGTTTTGTATCAAAGTCTCGGTGGTTGAAACACGACCGGCCAATAGTACGTAAAATTTTCAGCTCAAAGGACGTTTTCTCTGTCGAGGGAAGTGCACGAATCAAATGTCACGCAACACCACAACTGCCGACGACTTCCGCAAAGACGCCCTTAAGTTTTTCATTGGGTTGACTGCAGACTTAATTACAGTTCTTCGATTTACAATTACATTTTGTATCATTGTATAGCCGTTGAACATTTGCTTAGCAAGCAAACTTCACAATTTGTAAATAATCGTACTGCTTTAGCCAGATATTCTAACGCGTCCAATACTTTATCTTAATAATATTCGAATAATTTAATAACCTTTTAACGTACATTACGATTACTTTTGGAATTATTAGACGATCGGAGAATTAGCTTATAAATTAGCTTATAAATGTTATCCATTCATATCGATCTTCACGTTTGAGTAACGTGAAGTTACTCAACTTGTCGCGTCATGATTTTATTATTATAATTTTTTCTTGCAATCAACGCTGCTGCGTAAATTGCCGTTTGGTCATTTCTTTAAATAAAAATTGGTTTCAGTGAGTGGTAATTCGAAAAGCCAATTTCGAGTTAAAATGACGTTATATCTACTTCCCCTAGTCTCGTGTGGGTAATGAGTTTGTTTATCCGACGTTTGCTTGCATTAGATCGGGTGAAGTAAGGCTAGTTGTTAATGGCCTCCACGTTATTAGCAACCCGTAACTTTTTCAGCCTAGTGACGATATACATTGTGTGCTTAAACTGTAGAGACGATACCGTGAAATTTACCCGGAGGTGTAGTTACTCTTTTGTTAAGGTAACACCGTGAAAACATTTTCCCTTTTTCCAAAAGAACGTTATTTTGATAAATTATTTTGTAGAGACATTGTAGAACTCGTAGATTAATTAATTAGAAAATAAATTAATAGAATCGTAGAATATCGATGTAAGTGTTGCAGCTAATCTAACAATCGCACGTAAAAAAGCGTACAAAGTTAAAATGCACGACAATAGTTTTATTGCTTAACAAAATAGATGTTGCACAACGAAAGAAAATGTTGCTTTACTAACGATATTAAGTACTGGCTCTCGGAGCGACTTAATTGTACAAGCATTATTTGACTACCATCGCCTGGCATCCCAATATTCCCCCTTTACAAATCCCAATTCCAACGTAAAATAATCTCCCTCGTCCTCGGGGAAAGCGGGGATCACTCGTTCGGTAGCAATAATCTCCGATGACCGAGCAAAGCAAGTGCATCCAGTGGAACGCCACTGATTCGACCGATTGATTCATCTCCAAGAGGAGGACCACCACCACCACCACCACCACCACCACCACCACACGTACTCGCGCTAACACCCTGAGTTTGGCCCGAGAGAACAACATCCGCGCGAAAAATCTCGTCCTGGCTGCGGTGGCGGGACTTTTCTCCTCGCTCTTTCGTGTCCGTAGAGATGCATCATTTCGAGGAGCACTATTTACTCCTCGCAGGGACGTAACCAACGTAACTCGAGATTCTGTTGCTGTACGCGATCTCATTGGAGTCCTATATCCGCGAATTGTCGCTAGAGAAACGTTGCTTTTAAATACATAAATATATAACTACGGAACTTTTGTGGGAAATATTAATTGTCCGCATTACGCTATTCGACATCTAAATACGTTACTCGTCAGGTGAATATCGAAAAGGTCTTACCGCATTTATACTTCAGTTTCGCGAAGCTTTGAGAAACGTTAGTTTGACGAATTTGAAAAATACCTACGTGAACATTAAATTCGCACCTTTTTAAACGAAAACCTTCTTTCTGAAGCATCCATAGATATCGCATATTAACGGTAAGGACAAGTTTTATATTTTTAGCTCTCCTAAAAAATAAAGATCTATCGAAAAGAACACAAATTCAAAAAATAAAACACGAAAAAAAAAATTTACTAGTTTTTCTTGACGTTGTTTTTGTAAAATAAAAATCCTTTTTTTAATCGCAATACGTCTAAATTAACTCACGAATGTTAATAAATGCTATTTCCTCGGCAAATTGCGCAAGCCTGTGATTCTTGTTGAAATGAGTTGAAAACTGTGCGTTTAACGATATTGAACTATACTGGAATTTAATTAGCAATGAGATACCATAATACAAATGATTGCACAACTACGATATAATAAACTACGAGTCGACATTCGTGAATGACAAAATTGATTTCTTTCGTTATGAAATGTATAAATATTATTCTTATTGCGACTTTTCTTCCAGTGATTTATTTGACAAACATTTTTAAGATAATTACATGTACGCCACATTTGTTTCTTGTATTGAGTTTGTATTTTTATTGAGTTTCTATAAAAATTTTACGTGACACTCGGAATATAAAACCATTAATATAATTTAAATATAATTTTAACATACAATTTAATTTCCAGCAGTAATATACTTTTCAGCGCGATATTTAATATATTTCACCTTATTTAATATATGAAAATGAAATATAAATATGTAAGCGAACCTAGCAACATGCGTTTAAGTATTGGAAGACATCAATCGTAAGTATCAATTAATTGCACATTACGTGCATTACAATTTTAATTGGTAATTTTTGACAAGTAATTTGAAAAGTAATCAATTACATTGATTACTTTAATAATGGTACTAGACTAAAGCTAATATATTTAACAACAAATTTCATTCTATTCAGAATTCATAAAATTCTCTAGCTCAATAATTTTTGCTTAAGTAAAGTATTTATTAATTAAATAAAATTGTTTACTATGACTTACATAATTTTAGAGAACTGAAATACTGCTCGTTATCTTTAAATCGTCATCCAAGAGATTAAAATTAAGTTTTGTTACAAGTTTTGTCACGTGCTGATTCGTATCTAGAAGATAATGGTACTTTGTCCGACTTAAGTCTATTTATACGCCTCATCCTGGTATTTATTCTAAGTTTATTTCGTAAAAACTAGTATGTATAATTAAAGTTTAAAAATACAAACTTTAAAATTTATATTACAAATTTTGTATTGCAAAAGAATTGAGCACAAATACAAGATACGAAGTAGTATGAAGCAAATATTTAAATTAGCCTTTGAATAAAGTGTAAATATAAAAAGTTCAGAAGCCAACTATTCTCTGTTTATAGTAATTCCTTGCAACGGTTCTAAATGTACAAATAATTTATATAATATGTCATTTGTATTTTTGTTATAAAAACTGGAGAACTGCTGTACAGCTGAACTCATTTCTTGCAAAGCAATGCACTTTAGACGTGTTTACAAAAGGATTGAAAAGTCTATAAACACGATGAAGCCGAAGGATTTTCGAGATTACATACTGATGAAGCAAAAATACGTGCATTAAAATCATGTTATGTCATCGAGTAAGATGAAAGAATGTTGATACGATAAAACTGCTTTCGGTATATGAACATACCTAACAATCTTTCAGTTATATTCAATGCAATTTATAAAGAAACCGATGGGAATCTAATCTTATTTTTCAAAAAAAGTTTCAAATATTTCTCCGAAATATTTTATGAAAAACATTTAATTGTATTAAATTTTTTAATCGAAGATCAATTTAGACCCTGACAAATCATTAATAATTGATTTATTTATTTAGCTTATCTTGAAACAATAAAATACGCATGAGACTATTAAAATAAAAAATAAAATAACGAAATCTTGACGTGTATTTAACTTTATATTAACTTTATATCTAAAAGTTTCAAAACTATTGAATAAGTTAATTAAAAGCAATAAATGTTTACATGCGGTACCGACGAATAATTAATAAATAGATAATATCCTCATAAATGATCATATAAAGACACTAAAATATCCAAGAGCATTTGTAAATTACTTAATTTATTAAAGCACAAATAATAAAAAATTTAAAAGAATCGGTAACATCTTTATACGAAAAACGTTATTCTTGTGAAAGCGACAAGAGAAAATAGTCCTATAAATATCATAGTATGGATTCTATTATAAATTTCCCAGTGTCATGTAAAACGTCACATTATTTAAAGCATTTCGATGAGAATCCTGACAAATTTCATTAATATTTATATAACTGTAAAATTAACTGCTGCTCGCTCGTCATCTTCTTATTCTATGATAAATGAGTTTTTGTCCCCTATTGGCTATTATTTTCATTAACTATCAGTTTTATGTTGATGTTCTGCGAAATCGGTACGAGGAAATTTAACGAACATCTTCCAGATGCTAACGAATCAACAACAATCCTTCGTCACTTTCATCTATCCATGTTTCTGTGTTTATCCACCTTTAAGTGTACGCGCAAATAGAAGTACTTCCGATGTGACTCACATCGCAGTTACCTGCAGTTACCTTTTGCAGTCGGCTTCGCGATCGTCCTTTGACTCATCAACGTACTCCATAGTAAACTGGCAATACACGATTTTAACGGAAAACATCTTTATTCTAGCGACTCTTGCGTGCTAACCCTCTATTGTTTTACCTTCGATTTCTCTATTATTCTCGTTTAATGTACGAGTAACACACACGAGAGCTTTAACGCTTCAGAATTCGAAACTAACTGAATTTACCTTGTGATGTACCACCTCCCACGTACTGATGAAAACGGAAGAGTTCGTGTTTTTCATCAGCGTGACCATTATATCGGATGTACAGTCCAACAAAAGAATTTCAGGTCAACGAAAAAACTGTACTTTAATTTTTATTAATTGTCGTCGCTTATTTTTGTGGGGATTTAAACGTGGAGTGACGTCGGAAAAGGCGATAGGACTGTCCATCATTTCAATTATACTTGCATTAAACTGATTCAAAATTTAATTGAAATATTCAGCTATTTTTATCAATGTTACTTAATCCTAGACTCAAAACGCACTCGTAAACTTTTATCATGGCAATAAAGGCATAAACGCTTTTTTTATATTCTTATCATAACATTTGGTACGTACAATCGTTACATAGCCGTCGTGTAAGCGACATCGTCTCAATTAATGATCCATACTTGACGTTTCATTAAAGTATATAGTGTAGTAAAGCGTAATTTTAAACGATTTCATTAGAAACATTATATGTATAGGAAATAATGTCTAGAGTGTAACTCCTTAATGGCAGTTTATAACATCAAATTGATAGTTAAAAGATTCGTAAATGTTATAAAGTGTAAATAAAAAATTTCTTTTTCAACCGATGTGCAAGAAAATACTCAATCTTCTTGAAGTTCCAATAAGTCATAGTTTCTCCTGTAACGTTTCTTAATTATACGCTTTAAAGAATGCAAATAAGTCACGTGCACTAGGTCTGTTGATACGTAATATCGAATAAGAATTAGTATTCTCTTCGGTAAACCAAATTTAAAATTAATAAACGCCTATCCTCACATTTATAAATTTCAAAATAAGCAAGATATTTATCTACTAGTGGCCAAAATAATACACCTCGAGTGTTAATACGATAAAGTATGATTTTAAACAAAAAACAATAGTTGTGATACCTAAGCACAATAACATCATGGATTAAATTATAATTCTTGCTCGAATTTAATTTATCGTTATAACGTTATGAAATATTTCATCAAAGTACAAGATAAAATTATAAATATCAAAGAGCCAAATTAATTATAGTTAGCACACGTGAGAACTGACCATCAACATTCTTATTGAATTTATTCTTACTCAGATATTTCATTGGCCCAAAAGCTTCTAAAAGGAAGAATTAGAAGATAAGATTTTTTATCTTTGGATAATACAACGACGATAGTGATGCAGTAGAAATAGAAATGTATAGAATATATTAAGCGTACAAGAACTGCGTAGAATTTCCATCAATTCATTACAATATGCTACTCAAATGCTGGTCACATAATTATTTTTATATACATCATTTAGTTGTCTATTTATTTTATTCTCGTTATAACTAATCTACATTTTACTAAAATTTTTCACGCAAAGGCGTAGAAATAAGTATTAATTAATTGTCACTGTGAGCTTAAATTATTATAGTTAACAACGAACAGATTCTTTTATTGCCCTTCGTGAAAGTAAGACGGAAACAAACTCCTGAAATATATGATAATTATCTCGATTGATTATTTATGATTATTTGACATATTTTTTTTTCTGCTTTTGTCTACAACTGTACAGCCAATACGATTCTACATCGGCGAGGGTGTTGCACTAGTTGCACATTCTCGTAACAACTGTTCGTCTTTTGTCCCGCGTCACGCGTGAGTTTCACGCTTCAAGGGTTGACACGTATCCCAACAAAACTAAAGTGTAAATATTTTAAAATGTTTATTACATGCTATTTAACGCGTCAAATGTACCGAAAATACTTTCTGTTTTAAGTTGTTTTACGGGCATCATTGTATATGCATTTTTCAGGGTTTATTAAATGTGCAAAATTCTCTGGTTTTTCCAAGACTTACATTAATTGTGAATTTTTTTCTTTTCTAAAAGAGAATTTTTTCAAAGGTCAGAATTCATATTAATTTATTGTAATATTTTCAGTCGAGTCGATTTAAACTGACTCGCGCATCTACTAGAAGCCACACGTTTATTTTACTTTATAAAATGTATTTTGCCTCGCTTATAACTTACTTGTGAATTTTGTTAAAAATTGAGATTTACGAACAAATACGTAAAGTTATTTGGCACCAACGAGGTACAAGTGTATAGTTATACGACCGTACAACATATTTTTAATAACTTTATAAATGATATCACAATATAAAAACGAAAACCACTAATCACAATTAATGCGGTTATTTATGGAAAACCTTCTTCCAAGTGTATTAATGAATTATTTTTATATTCCTTTCAATTTTCATAAAAAGTTGTGTAAAGGAAATATTCGAGGAATAGCATTGTCGCTTGTTTGCGTGAAAACTCGAGACAATGTAATAATTCCGATTATAAATGTCAAACGAACGTACCCCGGGATAATCGAAATAATCGAAATAATCGAAAAACTAAAAGACGAAAAATCTCTCTTATTACCCACACTAAGAAGTGTCCAGGCAATAAAGTCTTTGTATGCATCCGGGGATGCTGTAACTTTCGACTAACAAGTGCACATAATTGAGTGTCTCATCGTAAAGAGTAATATTAGTTGAAGAATATTCAATTCTCGACCATTCAAGATAATAATAACAACAATAATAATAATAATAATAATAATAATAATAATAATAATAATAATAATAATAATAATAATAAAACCTCGACTTACAATTTACTCTCTAAATAATGTAAAAGTTATGCTTACCAAAATTGTTTTTCATCGGTATTGGCAATCAGGCTATTTAGTTTTCTTCTGTTCAGTTTTACTAAATTATGTACTACTTACGGTTAAAACCATCCCAAAATCCTTATATTAATAAATAATCGGCTAAATTGAAGCTTTGCAATGTAATGCAATAATGTAATGATGGTACTAAACCTTGATTTGTACGATAACTGATAATTAAATAATACAATTTTTTAACTGCCGTAGAGTCGGTGCGAATGCAGTCTTTAAACGTATCCACTGGAAGAACAATTGGTAGTTCTACACAGGTGCAAGTAGCGCAATAAAAAGATATTTGACAAATGCAGCACTTAAAAAATATCAAAAGCCGGGATAATAAAAGAAAGTGTAATTCAAAATAAATTAAATTAAAAAGCTATATAAACCATGAATTCATATCGCAGAGATGAGTTTGAGGAAAGAATTTTTTTTCAGCAGCACTGCGGTTAGATGCTTTAGTGTACTCGGAATAATAACGTACTCGGAACTCTTGCACGAGTTGAACGGAAATCCGGTATGTCGCGATACGTTGGCTCTTTCTACGAGGATAATGCGCTCGTGTGTTTGAAAAATTTGTTCCACCTTTCTCTCTAGCGCGGAATTTAAAAATAAAAAACGAATATCATAACTCGCCGCCGACCCACCTTCACTGTGTATATAGCAACATGTCCCGGTAATAAGAAGCGTCGAACGTTCGAAAAATTATTCCAATGAAGTTGCGATATTCAATTATTTAACGCCAATACGTTTGAGTGTTCGGATACGTAGACGACATTCGAAATGTGAACGACATTGAAACTTTATCAAAAGAGATTTCGTTTCACAAATAATCATTTGTATTAAAAATATTTTCACCTACAACAAGTCCTATCGCTCTATCGAATGATTTTATAAAGCTTCCGAATCAAAAAAACGGTACAATTATAAATCACTAGGACTAGGTTTACGTAAATTATATTGAGAATAATTATAATCCTAATTGCTACTTTAATTAACGCTGATTCATCATTGTAAATAAATATAAATTAAGTACCTCGTTATAAAGTAGTATAATTTTATTTAGCACCTACCTCAATTTATACCTTTATCAAACACCAATTTCTTAAAAAATCTTACGATACATTATTATTGCTGTTGTTATTGTGGTTATGTTATTGTTGTTAATGACTATTTATAAATATTTAAAAGCTCGGTCGGTAGCCTTAGTTTATATTTAGTTTATATATTGCGTTCGAATTGTTAATAAAATAAAACTTATATTTATGTGTAAATTAATTTTGTCGCGTGTGCGTCGTCTAACGCACACCCGTAGAAAGGATATAAATGGAATAACTCGAGATTTTAGCTTCATTTTAACGAAGCGCAGCCTTCCCCATCGAGTACACAATTTAAAAAAGAAATCACCAAACTGCTTTTTATCTATTTTTTCGTTTATTTTCGTAACGGAAATAGTAATAATTCTAAATCACGGAGTACCTTGCGAACGTGGATTGGCCTCACACCGAGGAATCGCTCATAGATCGTAAAATACAACAATGTAAAACAATGTAGAAATAAGGCTGTGCACTCGTAATCGTTAAGTATATGACAAAAATTATGATGTATAAAATTGATATAATTTAATAAGATACGCGTGCGTATGTATTATATTTCGAACAAACGTACGATTAATAAAATATTATATTGTCAGGAGACCATGAGATATATCGACGAAGTTATATTATTAGATAATGGATTTGCTAGTTTTATCGTAATTTAATCGCTATCAGAAATATAAGCAACTTTACGATCAAATTAATGCTCAATTTTTTAATTCGAAAACATGTTGTTACGATTAACTTGTTATTAGTATTAAATGAAATCGTATCAGCTCATAATTTAGCTTCTATAATTATATTAACATTCTAATAATAATCATTGCACGTTTATTATTTCAAATGCACGCAATCCAAGCGAACATTCTTTATAATTTATAATTTTAAATTATTGTACATCGCTGGTCTTTAATATTAACGGGTAAATGAATTCTTTCCGCGTAAAAATTAAATGTCTTTCGTTGAAATTTCTTTAAATCTTATCTTAACACAACCCGTAGGCATGAAAATTGCAATTGATACTAAAATTTTTTACAACTAAAAAAAGTTAGAGATTAAATTTTATCACTGTGATCCAGAATCATAAGACTTCTTTATTATATTCTATTTTGATTTATATTCAATTTCAAACGAGAATCTGAAAAAGTACGTAATTGTACGCGTGAGCTAGCGATAAAAAAACTCTTTTAGTTTTCCCCAAGGTATTTCATAAATAATTGAAATTATTACTTTACGAAAGCTTTACATTTCTAAGTAATGCGTCAATGCGTAAAGCAACAATTGCATGAGAATGTTTTTTGGGCCGCTTAAGCCGAAAGAGAATCTGCGACGCCTATCCGATAAGAATGAGAACTTTTGGAATCGAAATAATCCAGAAGTACGCCGATGGGCTTTCCCGATGTCCTACTACCCGGCTAAGAATAAACGAGCATAAATCATGTCGAAATATGCCACGCCTTAGCACCGCTGGGGCCGGGGTAAGCGAACGCGTCGGATGCCAGACTGTTGCGCTTCATCGCCAACGCATCAAGAGATTTCCGATGCAAATGGCGATGAACTCGCACGTCAACTGCCTTACGAAGTCGCTAGAACGACGCTCGACGCGTCACTCGGGCTACAAAAGCGCGCTCATCGGACTTAATTAACGCGGCTGCGATCGAAGGCGAACGAGAAGAGCCCATGGTTCGCCCATGGACGCGATGCTCGACCTTTCCTTCGCGAAATTCCTGTTAGGAATGTTGGCTGATAGAAAGAGGTACAGGAGCGACCGAGGAAAATGCCAACTTCCGCTAGATTATTCGCGTTCGCTTAAAACGAAGTCTGTTTATTTGGACTTTTGTTGAAATCCTCTCGTCATTGCAAAACTACTACTTGTGAGTTATTGTTGAAGAGGGAGAGGGAGACAGAGACAGAGACAGAGACAGAGAGAGAGAGAGAGAGAGAGAGAGAGAGAGAGAGAGAGAATAGGAAACGAACGAGTG
This sequence comes from Wiebesia pumilae, assembly GCA_018907045.1. Lineage (NCBI taxonomy): Eukaryota > Metazoa > Arthropoda > Insecta > Hymenoptera > Agaonidae > Wiebesia > Wiebesia pumilae. Next base: position 1,700,690 of record JACCHZ010000181.1, on the reverse strand, counting down.
GGACGGCAAAATGGTAAATAATACGGTGTGCGATCCGAGTCTCTGTCCGTCTGTTGGGTTGCCCATAGAAGCCGGTCCCTCGTGTGCGTGTTCGGAAGTTGCGGAGGAGTGCGCGTCCAGTACCGAAGGTAATAAGCACCGCTTGGTAACGCGCAAATGTTCGGGGATCGAGGATGCAGCTTTCGAGACGAGCTCGCGATCTCGACGACATTTCGTCGAAGCGTTGGATCGACGCGAAGAGAAAGGTAATAACGTTTCTCTTGGATTGCATTAGTCGAGTGGGTAGCCTATTAGAAAAGCTAACATGGCTATATAAGTGGGGAATTTCCGTCTGCTGATTAGCCATTATTTCCAGCGTGCAATTTCCATCCGTGATGTGACAAGCTCCTCTTTTCGAGCTTCGACTCGCCTTTACCAGAGAGCAATTCATTTCGCGTAGAAAGCAACTTCAAGAATCTGCTTGTTTTCATTATGAGGGGAAAATCTCTGCAACGAGAGATTCATCTGCGTCTTCTTCGGCCTCAAATTTGGCTTCTCTCGACGTTAACATTTATCTGTATTACGTATTGCGTTCAATTATTTACAATGAGAAGAGACCGAACACAAGGAGGAATTATTTGATCGTTCACGCTGGCCGTGTACAATATTCTCCACGATCTACCAAATTTCTAGAATCCACGATCGGGTCGAGGGAAGCAGTACCAATAGACACGAGATGCCTGTGAAGCGTAAATCCATTGGCGGATATCGAGCGCAACAATTGCTTATCCTCTCGCGAGAAAATCGGTTTTCGCCTGCAATTCTCTTCAAGCGCTTGTGAAATGACTTTTTCAACCGTAAGCTCAAGGCACAGACGTTTGTCCGCACATTTTATTGGAAGCTACTTCGTACGTTATCTTTCGTATTAAATTCAATAGAATGGGGACGTAATTTTTTAGTAACACGCGTGAGCAATTTCAAAGAGTTATTATTAAAAATTAACTTACGTCACGATATGCAAGTCCTCGTAAATCGTCTTTGGAAATTTGCCTTTTAAACGTTACAATTCGAAGTATTTATAACTGTTCCAATAGTTGCAAATAGTGATAAGATCCAAATGAACATTATTAGTAATACGATACTTTTAAAATTGATGTAGTATTTAATATCTACTTTGATCATAAAAATTATGCAAATTGCACTATCGTTTAAAAATTGATAAAATCGAATTAATTTAAAATTTGTTTTGCATTTATCTTTAATTTTATTACAAATGAGTTAAACGAATTGCACATAAGCTTTGCAATATCTGCAATAGCCAAACAAAATATACCATTTAAAATTATGAAAGTATGATTGAAGTAATTCTCTGAAACAATATTAATTATAAATTGCTTTCTATTCGTTAATTAAGTTCTAAATTAAGCATCCACTAAAATTAGTACGGTCCGAATAATAGGATTTATTACTACCCTGGAAATTTTGCCAACATACTAGACGCGTATGTGTGCGTCACATTTGAGTATCGTTATTCAGGTTGCCGTATAGTAATTTTCGTAATTAAAGTTGTATTTAACATTTTGAAACTGGAGCTTACACCCCACCTATTCCACGTTTAAAATAGAAACATCACGGCAACTTCGAGTACTTTGCTGAAAATGTTCGTAAATTAATATTTAAAGTTAGCGTTATCATTCATTTATCAGGTTGCATACTAAAGGGCTATTTCAAATTTAATCAGTAACGGAGCAAAGTAAATTTTACACCTTTTATCGTTACTCGCATTATCAACGAAAGAAATAGAAGACGGAAATATACCGTTTGAAGCCATTCCTAGTCTTCAGACTCTCGCAATCGTCCATCAAAAGAAAACTTTAAATATCTTATTAATATGACTGCTCTGCTATCCTCTTGAAAATTATACAAATTTATTCGAATTCTTTTGTGCGAAATAGAAGCAACAAAAAGTTTTCTATTAATTCCAAAAAATTAATTGATATTTCAGAGAAATTGTGCACGTCCGGGTAACGTAATCCTACGTAAAAGAAGCTGAGATGAGATATAATATTAATAGATATTAAACATTAAAATCGATAAAATGAACTGGGGCAAAGAATGTAACAATACAGGCGAAGTCTTTTCGGTTCCAATTATCACGTTACAATGGTACTTGTTCTAAAAAATCTTGAATTTTTTTTTTTTTTTTTTTTTTTGAAAACATATTTTATAATACAACAAATTTGATCCAAGTTGGAAAATTTTCTAGCAAGAATTGATCCAAGTTAAAAGAACGCAAAAACTTGATCGAGAAAAAATCTTTTACTTTAATTTTTTACAGGATGATAAGACAATTTTGATATTTTAAGTAGCTGTAAGCGATAAAACTGGGGAATATACTCGAAAATCTGTTACAAAATGAAAATGGAAATGGAAGTCAAAGAAAGATTTGTACTTCATAAAGATACACGATAAAAGCCATGTCTGTAACAAAGTCAAAAATTATTTATGATTTACATTTTATCGTAAAATCAGTACCGATGTCCAAGTTGTTATATAATGTACAATTCGATTCAAAATATTTACATCGGGGTCGGAAAGAATTCAAGATTTTATAGTAATTGTCTCGGAGGATAATAGTGCTACATTAATAATACCATGATAAATATAACACTTCTTGAAATATGTCTTTTGTCGTAATTCGCCCAAATCTATTTCGCACAAGCTAGTATACCGCTTGTTTTACGCGAAGGTAGATTTCTTTATGACGCATCGTTGCTTTCGAACAGGATTAAGTCTACACAAGAATGTGGTACGTACATATTGAAAAAAATTTCACCGTAGAATATTATGCTCGGTTTGCACATAAAGAAAATACGCGAAGCAGTTGCATTATATGTTTAAACACTTGGATATCTAACTAAATTAGGCTCTAGGCATTTAATTTACATATTTGTTTTTAAAAAAATCCCGTTGACTGCTTGATTTTTCTTTTATTCTTCCGAATGAGAATATTATGTAACCGAATGCAAATATTTATCGCACCAATGTTTTGTTTAAAATGTCCGAAAGTACTCTATCTTACTCCTATTTTCCGAGAAAAAAAGTACACAATCGTGTCACATTCTTTCCTTATATTCTACAATTTATGATATTTAACGTTGTTGCTTTAAAGTTGTTGCTGTTACTCGTATTCTTTTATACGAGTAACCCATACGACAAACGCAACTTTCGAGTACTTTCCCAAGTACTCGTTGGAATTTTTTTTCTCAAGCAACTACTCTACCTCTACTATAGAAAATTTGTAGCATAAAGTAGATAACATTGTGATTTTTCAATACAACGTCATCCAAGGCCAGAAGATGGACAAACTTTTTGCCTTTGAATCAACGCAATACGTACACGAACACACACTCACGGAAAAGAAGTTGAAAATTTGTTTCCAACAGTTTATAAATTATTTAGGCTGCAAATAATTACCATTGTAAAATACTGCGTGATCCAAAGATTGCGTAGGATGTCGATTGTATAATTTTATATCTACCTTCGTTTCAAAGTTGATAGGCACTATAATAATGTTGAAAATGACTGGAATTAAAATAATTCAATACCGAGTGTCAGTTGAGACAATTCTCTCAACTCTTCCTCTCAATCTTCTAAAACTCGATGCGTCGTATTTCGTATTTTTTAATAAAATATATATTTAATTTTCTTCTAAACTTCAGTATTTTCATTTATTTACATACGAGATTTGGAATTAAAGAGATTTTTTATTATTATTAGTTAGGCATTTCTTACTTTAAAAGGAAAAACGTATTGTAGTTCAAAAAAAAAAAGAATCGTTTCATTCCCTTGAACAGGAACGTTGAAACTACGAATTAAAATGTCTCTTAGCAATATTAAACTAAAACCCTTAAACTGAGAGAGCTCGTACGATTGATAATGACTATTCATTCATCTCGTTTGCTTGTCAAAGAAAAACTTTGTTTTTCGTTGGATAAGCCCAATCGCAAGCTTCGAGCGATTCTTTAAAGCTTTCAAACTGAATTTCACTCGCACGTCATTTCATCGGAAAAGTCTTTTAGAAAAATCTTTTCGATGATCCCCTAGCCAACCATCAAGCTTTTTACGCAATATGAAACCATGCAAAAACCGATGAGATTATATCGACAGAAGCAGGAAAAGTCCATCCTTAACAAAGCAATCGAGCGTGCGCGTAATACCCGGGAACTTTGAAAAACTTAATGGCGGTAGCTAGTTAAAGCTAATGATCCGCGAAAGCTTAATCTTCTCTCGGAAGCCACTCGCAAACAGTTCTTCATCGTCCATTGGAATCTAGCCATCCTCCTCCCGTCCAAGGCTCATCCTAGTCCAGAGTAAAGCGCAAACGCCCCGACCTCCACCGAGTAGCGACTCCCGTGAGCCGATTTAGTCTCGCGAATCGTGACCGCGAATCCTGCGCCCGAACTCAAGTAGGTTGAGAGCCTTTCGCGATCCACGTCGCCAAATTATCCTCGTCGCTCGAAGCGCACGCACGGCAATTAGACCACGACCGCGCTAATAAGCCCCCCGGCATTTGCGAATCCAACAGCCGTTGGATTTCTTTCCCTCTCTTTCGTCTCGCTGAAGAAAAGCGTTTCGTCGGATGGAGGCACAAAGTCACAAAGTCACAAAGTCACAAAGTCACAAAGTCACAAAGCTAGGCCCTCCTAACTATTACGAAACCCGAGGTTCGGGGTCCCGTGGCGTTCTGCTCTATCCCTTCGAGGGTGCGAGAAATGTGGTTTGCGTTGTATTTCCATCAACTAAATGCTGTTGTGCCGTTGAAGATTCCACTACGACCATAATAATACGTTGCTTATCGGGTTGCTTATCGGGTTGCTTATCGGGTACTCATAGCTTTACCATGGAATTTCATACGAAAGCCTGCGCATTTTATTTAGGAATCATATTTAGAAAGGTTTTCCTGATTTCTGACGATTATAAATGCTTACCCTTTGCAGCATGAGAATTATAAAACAATGTAATCTTAAGCGCAGTGTTAATACTTAATAAAAATCTTGTGAAAAGTGAAACAGCCTGAGATTTCGATACGTATTATGTCAATTTTTTACATTTAACGTGTGATATTTAAGTCTAAATATAACATTAAAGATTTCGACTCTGTAATCGACTAAGTATTTGTAATCTCTCTTAAATTCTTCCTTCTGGTTTAGCAGTTATTATTAATGGTCTTTTAAGCATACAAATTTAGCCTCGTCCAAACAAAATAAAAAATATGCCATTGCTTCATTTTAACGACTTTCTTCTTTCGTATTTGTTCTAGTCGAGCAGACCTTCAATTACTTTGTACTATATGGTAAAATGCTTCGAAGAAGCTAGATAACGCGCATTTATTTTAATCTTTCAAAGATTCATAACAATAATTAACGACGCAATAACTTTATGTTGTTACGTTAAGGATAATTTTTCTGATGATCCCATTAACTTAATTTAAAAAACTCAACTATCTCTTAGCAAAATAATCGTTATTATCATAACGTTTACTAATGCGCATACAAACTACAGTCTTTGTGATAATGTAGAGTTACAATTTTAATGATTTTATGCTTTGTACGGTACGATCAGATCGTTATATACGTACATTCGAGATCATTTTTTGAAACGAGAATTTCCAAACATTCGAATACTCGATTGAAGTTACATTTTCTGTTGAGTTCGTGAATTAATTAATACAGCATTGAACCGTCCTCGCAAAAGTTCTTATACCTATTCACAAAAGCATGATTAAGATGAAAACACGCAACTATACGCTTTAAATAAGATCCCAGCTGAATATAATTACAAACCAAATTAAAAAATGCTAATCATTATAAATTACGAGATTTCTCAATTTTGCGTGAGACATGCCAAATTATTGAGCTCTCAATATAAAGATGTAAAACGTAAATAAAAAAATTGTAAATTAATAATCTATTCTTTAAAGTATTAATGCACTTTTATAACTTCCTTTCTATTGTTAGAGAAACAATTGCACTATTCATGAAAAAAATTCACCACGTTATTTTCATCTCTTGAACTCCTTCCCCATACCTTCAGCGTTCAAAAACAAAATATATTCAAAGTAATATGATTTATTTAACAAATGATAAAATTACATATTTTCAATATTATTTGTCTGTATTACATATATTATTGATATTAAAAGTTAATTGTCACTTAATTCGAGAAATATCGCAATGCGAAGATTATATTCCCGTAAAATGTGCAATTCAACATCGGGCTAAATAATAATTATTTCTCTATACATGAATTTGCCAATTTTTCTTTGGAAAAAGTGTAGATTCAAAATCAGTTCAGTTCGTATTTTGGTAATAGCAAATCATTTATGAACGTGAATTGAACCTAATAATACTTTTTTCATGAAGTGAGCTGTGTTGGAATGTGATATAATTGAAATTGCGATTAAATTTAATTTAACAAGGACCACGTTCGTACGTTTTGTAGTAATTAATTTTCTAGTCAAGTCTTTTGTACACTTATGCATCTTCATACTTTATGTACGTATTTAGTATTTTTATAGAGAGGTCTACTTTGATTTAACGAAAAGTAAGACTACAATTTTGTATCCAACGTGTTTAGAATATTATCAAAAATTAATAAAATATTTTATGTATATATAAAAATAATATAATAAGTATTGAGATAAAATTTAAGCATTATGTCGTAGCGCCTTCTACACGATTTAAATGTTTATTAATTTCATACTTGAGCTTTTTAATACTAAAAGATCTTTTTGAAAAGTATTTTCCATTGACATTTTTATTTTAATAATAATTTTGCTGTACATTTAATTTAATCTTTTTTTATTCCAGAACAAAGTAGTTTTAAAGAAATATTTCAAATAGAATTTGTAGGTACGTTGCTTTTAAGGTATTAATATTCATTGTAAATTCTTGAATACACATTCATAATATTATTTACAATTTCCATGAAAATACCATTTACGAAGGAAATAGTTTCACCAAAATGATGCAATATCTATAAATTATTTTAGGATTATTACTCCTTCGTGGAGATTTTATTAATAATATAACTCTTATATCAATTTAATTGTAGTTAAAAAATTCCTTTCTATTTTAAAATCTAGTACACCAATTTTTCTAGCTATTATATAATGTTTATATTTTTAAGCTAAAGAGAATTTTCAAATCAAATGTCAAAGATATTTTGTTATCTGTAAGAGTGAATTCTTTGAAAGGCTATAAATAATATTATACGAGGTTCAATTTTACAATGAAATTTAATCTTCAAATGTTCCTGTGCTCTTGATTTTTAATTGATGAATGTTGCGAAAGGATTCGTGGAAAACATACGATTTGATATTTCGTAATTTATCGAATTACAGCCAAATTATATGAATTAACAAAAAAAGTTTAGAATGTGCACATTTGCTCAACGAGTTCGTACTAATATTAGATCAATCATTAATTGGTTCTTTACTGTAGCAGATGCAGATTTTAATTAAATTTGATTTTTATGCCTTACTTAATGAATTCATTTCTCTTGCGTTCAGCAAGAATATTAAGTTCGAAAAGTATTTGATAATAAAGTAAAACTAATCTATGCAAAAAGCAATTAAAGCGATTCGGATGAATAATATATTAACAATATCCATTCAAAGTTCTAATTGAAGTACGATAAATATCTATGTGAGCTGAATTTATTGCAGAAACGATAAAATTCAGGTATTAATTGAATATATATATATATATATATATATATATATATATATATATATATATATATATTCAATATCATACGAGTACGTACTGTGTACAAGTATGCGAGTATACTTGCCGATGATAAAAATAGGAAATGATTGAAAAGTGTTGTAGGTATTGATATTATTGATATTATTATTATGACGTTTTTTAAATGTCTTGCTTTCTGATGCTTATAATATTAAGATTTCTTTTATTTTTATTAACAATTGATTAAATATATTCATGTATTTATTACAATAATCCTTTTTATAGTATTTGTAAAAAATAGTACGAAATAATTGTTGTTTACTTAATTAGAATCAACCATTCGTATTACATATTTATATAGCCTCTATCAAATGTTGTATACGATGTAGTTTCATAATTTACTTACCGATGATGTTTTTGTCTTTGTCTCTCCTGTATCCATAAAGCATCGCCCAAATTATGTGTTCCACTTTGGACTCCACCCATAATTAATGTTTGCCAAAGACCTAAAAAAATCAATATCGTCAACTATTAAGTCGCGTTCAAACCGTGAATTCAAAAAAATTTACTCATAATTGGAAAATAATACTTCTAATAAGATTAACTTATGCATAATTACACACATGTTATTTTTATACAGTACTGACATTAATGATTATATTTATATATAATTCAATTGACCTATGATCAGTTATTTTATTTGGCGTGTAATATTTCATTCGTATTTTTAATTTGAAAGTTAAAATATATTTACAATACACTTAAAACATTTAAGAAAGTACATTATGCTCGATTATATGAAAAGAATTTCTTTGGCATAGTTAACATTTTATCTCACTGATTATATGGGACAAGATACGTTCCCGCTTTTCGTTTGAAAATTTAATTGCTTACTTATCCGCAAGATGGCAATATACAGTTACAGAGCATCGTATACAGAAAAGCGTATCTGCAGTTTATAAAAGATCTAAGGACGTGAATACCGTATCTCGCAAGAGACAAATGAATAGTTTGTTCCTACGTTGATTTTTTCGAGAAAGGGTCTTGTCCGTGAGGATTCGACCCACACGATCATGATGAAATGCAATGATTCATAGTTTAGAAAAAGTATTCATGTAAAGAAAGTTTGCACGAATGATGATGTTTTCGTTTTAACTTATTTCAAAATTGACTAAAATGACAAGATTAATTAATGCGCAACGGCGGTGTTACTAGATCGAGTAAATAAAAATTTCGTTACGTTTTTCAACCAATAATATATACGCGCTCGCTGGTTAACGAGAAATGTAAAAAAGAAGAAAACAGAGTTACTAACACTAAACAACTGGTTTATAACAAATTACTGAGAAATTACATACGTGTTGAGGTATGGAGAAAGAACTACATAAAAATCGGAAAGCAAAGAATAGCGAAATCACTGAACAAGGAGGTAGTGGTAGTAGCCATCACCGAATCACCGAATCACCGAATCACCGAATCACCGAATCACCGAATGAATCTTCAATAGGTGACGGATATGACTCGTTGCGTGGACATTCTTATCGACTCGGCTGCAGCCCGGGAGAAGGGGTTGGTAGACGCGAAAGCCCTCGCGAGTACTTTGTTCCACCCTTGGGTGATCGCAGGACGGTTGAGAGGACGGTGGAGGTGGGTGTTGATGGACAGGCACCCGCTCGTCGCGCCGAGGGGGAATCTTACTTATTAATTGGACGAGATCTCACGGTGGACTGGCAGGGTCTTCTGGCTCGAGGGTTTTACCGTCGCGTGCACGTGGAGGAGCAATGTGTGCGGGAGTGAGAGGGAGAGAGAATGACGAGGTAGCGGAGGTGGAGAGAAAATCTCGCGTCTGCCACCTCTCTTGCGTGGCGAAAGAGGAAAAACGCGCGGGAGGTGCAGTGCGTGTGTATTATGCAAACCTCCTTGGGAAACGCTGAGAGAGAGAGAGAGAGAGAGAGAGAGAGAGAGAGAGGGAGGGAGGGAGATGCGAATTCGCAACGGAAGAATGGACCGCGTTCGCGCGTGGCCTACGGAATTATTAAGATCAAGCCATAAATCCGTGCGATCGAATGCACAAGACCCGTCGAGATCCTCGATCGGGGGGAACGAGGGCGAGGACTTTGCTCGTAAAAATTCTTGGTCGCGGTGCGGAGGAACACTTGTGGATCCTTGAGGCATCGCGAAGGGATGTTTTTTCAAAGTCGAGTAAAATTTGCCTAGTTTTCCTCGATTTTACTTCAGTTCGAATCGTTTATATCTAGAATTGTTTTACGGTTTGAATAATTTGCAAGTTAAATGATCTGTCATTGAACTATTGAAAAGGGAGTGTCAAATACTTTTGCGAGCTCGAAACAATTTAGTATTTTGAAACGTTATTTTAAAAAATTGTCTTGCTTTACGTACGGCAACCAATTAAACATTAATATATTAAATGATAAATTCACTTTGAATTGCTTATTATTTTTATAATTCGCTCTCAAATTTCCTTCTCATTAAATAAATAACTGATTCCAAATGTACATTAGCAAACTAAGGGTAATTTCTCTATTATATACCAAGTTCTCAGTTGTTCTAGAGATGGAGTAAAGAGAAGTAACATACTCCAAGGATTTTAAGATTTAAATTTTACTTTAAACGAATGTTTTATAAATAAATTTTGTAAATTTAACGGATTGTAAGAATTCGGTGAATTTTTTTTCGTTCCATCGATAGAACATCGATAGAACATCGATAGAACAGCTCGCGCGTAACTTTTACTTTTTAAAAATTCGAGCTCACAATTATAACAATGATTGTGCTACACGAACTATATGAACGTCTTAAGATTATTATCGCTATTATTTGTTTTCATTGAATATCAATAAAGACGTTTTGAAAACTAATTTTGTGATTGAATCTTTATATCAGTTTGGAGATGAAATTAATATTTGCGAAACTTTAAAAAATACATTATTTTATTTTTTCGTGCATCTTTATACATGTTTACAACGATCGCCAAAATCAAGGCAAATTAGCGTAAACTGGCGCACAACGAAAATGGTCATTAACTTGATTTTTGCATTGTTTTAATCGATTTATTGCCTTACAACTTCTCTTTGTTACTCGACAGTTGATCCTTTAACATTAACATGCGAATTACTCTCGAGGGCCGTGACTAGTAAAATTTCGGATATCAGAAGAAGCGTCGAATGTCCGCGTTATACGCATATTTCAATTGAAACGTATTTTCATGACATTTTGAACATTTTAGTATTCCGAGATTGTTCCAAATTTAATTTTGAAGTAACACAATAAAATATGAAATATTATGCTTAAAAAATCCGAGTCAAAGCTTATTCAATGTTGAATTTTGGTTTTATAAATACTAGTCTTGCTTATTATTTATTTAAACGTTGATACAGAATTTTATAAATCCTGTCCAAAAAGTCTCACTGAAATATGTAAAACTATTGAAATTTTCACTTGTACCTCGCAATCCGATGATTAACCACTATTAATCGGTGTAATACAGGTGTCTTATGTCGCGCCAAAGGACCGTTCGAATTAGCAGACGTTCGTAATTCAAATGTACGAACATTTGATAATTACTTTGCACCGTTAAATAAATTTCCGGAAAGTTCGAGGCGTGATCGTCCCTATTGTAAAAATCACGACACAATTGCAATGATATCGACGACAGTAAAATAAGTTGATCCAGCATTTCAATCGATGTAGGCTTATTCAATTTTGAAATTATTCAATGACGTTATTCAATTTTTAAATTAATTTAAACGAATATTTGAATGTACTCGTATTTATTAAAATATAATCAATTCTTAGAGCATCGCCAAACATCGGAGCGAAGTCGTAGTCAAACTTTATCTTACTTTACCGATAATATACCGATTGGTTTTCTTTTTTGCAACGCACAGCAACGCTTGCGGCTCGTTATTTTCTTCTTTGATATTGCACCTGAGCGTTATGTTACCTGATATTATCGAACGTACGTTTTATTCGAGTTTTAAAATCTTTCAAATGTTATGTTTAATTTGTAGGCAGTGGTTCAATAGCAATCGTGCATTTTGTCCAGCATTATGATAAATCGAAATCTTCCATTGTGAGTGAAAAAACGAGTTCTCCCCCCGGAATTTACTCCTTACAACCGGGGCGTGTGTACGTGGCGCGTGGGCGTTACTAATTTTAATGAAATATTGCAATCGCAATGAATTAAACAACTGTCACAACCACCTCGTTAAATATTCCCGACGCGAATGACGACCGCCATTGAAATGCAGGAGCGATAAAGGCGCCTTACCCCCTTCCACCCTAGACCATTAATGCTTCATCTTCGTTCGAATTTCTTATCATTTTCTTATCGGACGGACAGGCGTTGAATTAACCGTGTGACGCGTTGCAAAATAGCTGCATCGCCTTCCCCGCGAATGCGCCCACATTTTCGCCGTCGATCGAGGAACTCTTGCGTCGCTTCTCGTTGCGAAGTGAATTCGATTTTTCACGGATCGCCCGCAAGTAGACGAGAGCGATTGGAATTTCTCGCTCTTACGAAGCAGCAGTTGTTGTTTTACAGTGATTAAGTGGTTAGTTCGAGTGACTTTTCATGCAGAATTGAAATTGACGTGCTCGCCGACGTCACTCGTTCGATGTAACATCCGCGGTAACTCGAGCAGTCTTCATTTTCGTTCAATTGCGTTCGATGATGTACATTTTCGTTCGCTCCCAAACTAGTTTCAGGCTGCGATTACTCTCTGAATTATTTTCACAAATTTTGGTTTCTCTATCAGCAGAATCTAGACGGCAAAGTCGCCGCGGCTAACGAGTTAACGACGGAGAACAATTCCACTGACGAATTCTTATAGTAAAAATCTAAAGTAAAACTCTACGATTTTTACTATAAGTAAATCGTAGTTCGAGCACTGCTCAGTGACGTAAACGACTACACTATCATCACTTTTTCAATCGCCGTCCTGTCAAAATTGCGCCGCTAATTCCTTCGAATGATTCAACCTCCTCCTCCTTCCGTCCGGCTCCCGTCCAGGACTTTCCTCCTTTTTCATTCTGCGCGCAAAAAGTCGAATCCTCGATCCTTGAGAAATGTGCGCGGATTAGCGCGTTTTGTTCCGTCCTGCTTAGCGCCGCACAACAGATGCCGCGCATTTTTAACAAGGCTTATTCCGCTCTCCGCACTCTAATACCCTTTTATTTACACGTGTATGCGTGTGGGCGCACACTCGCAGTGGTTAACCAGGTTACGAGGCCTTGTGTGCAGTGCACTTGTACGCCCCGAGGCACGATTATCGCACGCGAGTCTTCGGTTCGCGGAAACAATCAGCTTCTGCTTATCTCTTTTTCTCCCTCCCTTATTATTCGACCGCTTTCTCCGTTTGCACGGCTCTCTGCGGTGATTTTTCACATTGAGCTGTGATGTGCAACGAGCTTCCACGGATGCGGATTTTCAATTATCGGTAAAATTGCGATAGACCGAAGATGTAATGGTCGATTAATCGTGGGGATTTTTAACTCTCTTTATCGGAGACTTAAGTTATTCACCAGACTCACGCGCCTGACATTTACTTTTCTAAACACAAATATGCATTAAAACGCCCGTTACGCTAAGCCGCCGTTTACGTAAATTTAAATGTATCATACTTATGAATGCGTAATCGTTAGAGATTTTGCAAAGAATGAAATTTTGAAAACAATCGAAAATCTAGAAAATAATTTACGGCGATCCATGAATGTCGCGGATCATTGGATTCAATAACATTGATTAAATTATAGTAACGTAATGAAATTTATGTAACACTTGAGATGAATACTCGATATCCGAGGAATAAATATTTTTCATACATTTTCCCTTTTTCCATTTTAATTCTGCTTCTTTACTGTCGTGTTTCGGTACCAGCAGTTGTTGATTCATTTCTGCCACTTCCGAGGTCATCTCTTGCGTTGATCTACTGTTCCGGATCTATCATTCCGGAGAACACTTAAATAGTTTTACAATTTTCTGAACTTACTACTTTTTACTACACTTTTATCGTTATAATTTGCTCATAAGTATTAATTATGTATTTGCGAGAGAATTCAAATATTTTGCATTAGACGTAAATATATTTGTTGAAACATTTATTCTTCTACGCAGATCATCGATAATTGTGAACATTGTGAACATTTAGTTCGTTAAATTTTTATATTTCAAATTAAATAATATTCGGACAACCAAATACAGTTGCTTTAACTTACAATGTAAAATCTATACTTTGGTATTAAAACATTTGAATGCACCCTCGTGCATTCAAATTAGAATTTTATCTTAACCTCGTTCCTCGTGCGCCTACTTTTACGTACATGTACAAAAGAAATTATTTGCAATTGTGAAAGTTATGATCAAGGTTGAAAGACCAGTCTACATTAATGAGATTTCCTAAAACTGTAATTCGGAAATTCACTTTACATTAGAGAAATTGAATCGATTAATTATAATAGCTAATACGTTTGCTTGATAAGAACATTTCATTTAATACAATTACTGCATTGATATCTTTGGTTCCTTTCTATTATTTTTACAAATTTTCATTATTAATGAAATTAATGGTAAAAATCTTTGTGTTTTTTTTTTTTTTTTTTTTTATATCGTGTATTTTTAACTAGTATCTGAAGTAAAATTCAATTTCGAAAAGAATAGTTGCTAAAGTTATTTCAAATTTAAAAATATATGTTATTCTCACTGTCGTGACTTCAAACGGTCAAATGACTCTTTTCCATTTTTAATTATTTTTAATTATTCTATTTTCAACAGTTTCCAATAAATTTATTAGAGATTTTGGATCCTCTCGTATCGTTCTTTAGATATTTATCCGTAATCATTTTAGCTTAGCATTACTGTCATTGTCGTTTCAGTTCAGTTCAGTTCAGGGGTGTTTCAAACCGATGAAAGTTCTCATTTGCGCTGATTACTGACTATTATTGCTATTGATCAGTGACTAATCCAGTTATCAATTACAAGCACAAAGTAATGAGAATTCCAATTTATTTTATTTATTTGTATATCTTTGTCTAGCACTTTTATCAATTAAAAAAGTATCCACACGAGCTTTGTATGTCAAATTTTCAAGACATTCCACGACCGTTTTTCGACGTTAAATTTTGTTATTTTGTTAAATTGTTAAATGGTTAAATGCCTATGGACAGCGTTGTTTTCTTAAGAAAATATTAATTTTTAATTTGGTACTCGAGCCACTTATTATCGATGTCATTGTATTATTGAGAAGGATTTCCCGAACAATTATTCAAGTTCATTGGAGAAACCGTATTTTATTACTAATTTGCTTTTCACGGATCGATAAACATTCACAAAAAACCTACTTATCCGTTAACCTTCGGTAATTATAAGCGATAATCCGCCATTGACAAATTTGTCCTTTATTACGAAGGCTTATCAATAAGCCTTCTTTGTCATTTGCTTCACTTAACATAAAAATATCATTAATTTGACTAATCTTACATTTTTCCGCTCTCGCGTTTTCTAATCACGACATGTCTACATAATCTATCTATCAACTTTATCAATGCTGTTGCCTAGAGATCGAGATTTATCCAGGGAATCCCAATGGTGGATTCTTATTTTAGCTTCAAAATATTTTAATCGAATCAAGTCCACGATAACTTTTAAGTTCGCTTACGGATCGTTAACGCAACTAAATCCAACTTTAACAAACCATCGGCGACTCGTTTCCTTTATCCACACATTCTCACTTACTCTTGTGACATCTCTCTCTAGAATTACGCGAATCCATGTTAAATCATTGTTACTCGAGATGTCGCTACATTTACTTAGCTTGTATTCAAGGTTCGTATAGGTATTCAAAGGTGACTTGTGCCGTCGGTCGACGGACCTCGCAAAACCTCTGCCACCTCCCGGTGCACTCGTGCTCCGACGGATACACGGATCACGCGATTGTGATCCGTACACGTTGATACTCGACAACGGACGATAAAACTTTCATCTCCGCGGGTACTGTGCAAGAAAAATGCGCGCCAAGCACGAACAACGTGGCCGAGTCTACCGTTAACGGGGTTTTCGTCGCTGCGTGTCCTTTCAAGACGAGCAATTCGCGCGTAACCGTCTAATGGCGATGGATAGGTGATGATAAAAATAACGCTACTTACGAGTCGCGTGCAGCGCTGCTCTCCTTTTCTTTCTTCTTGATGCCTTGGACCTTTGTATCTTCGGATCCTCCGCGTTTCAACCCCTTTACGCCTTCTCTCTCTCTCTCTCTCTCTCTCTCTCTCTCTCCGTCTCTTGCTGTCTATTGCTCGCATCTTCTCGGCCAAAACTCTCCTCTCGTCACTCCTCCTTTCACCTCTTTGCCCTTGATCGATGCGCGGCGATTCGTCTGCGTCGCGTGCCGGTCAATCTTCCCCCTTACGCCCCTCTTTTGACGCATCGCGCCGTTTTCGTTTCCACGAAATTACTGGTAATCAACTCTTCCAACGATTTGACTGTATTTCAAAAAATTGCTACAATGTGTTACGAGCGTTCCTGGAATCTGCACATCGTAAAATTATATTAGGAATAAGATAAGAAACGCAAAAACGAAAGTTGAATATGTAATCATTCGAGGTTCTCCTTTCTTATTTTTCCCGAAGAACGTTTGCGTGCATTACTTTTCTTAGCTACTAACTCTCTAATTAAATCGATAAATTGACAAGCATATACGTGAATTACAATACGTTTTAATCGTAAATTCTATTAAATATTTTCAAAGTCACGACAATTATTCTACTTTTCAATGTAAAACAATTTGGTAACATTTTCACAAGAGTAAGTACCTGTTTATGCAATACTATTATTTATAAATTTTCTAAATTTTCTTTTAATGAATATACGACTTACCTAATGTAGATATAATATCGCTATTTTATGGTTTGCTTAATCCGAATATCCAAATATGCTGTATAAAATAAATTTTTTGAATAACAAACTGCTGTTTATGTTCAATTCGAACAAACTGTTCTATTTCTCCAATCGAAGGAATAATTGCGACGGTTTATATTACATAATATTACATAAATATTACGTAAATGTATGGCATTAACGGTGCTAATTTTTTGGGTTACAGAAGTCGTGGTCGAGTATCAAAGAGGACTTCCGAGGATCACAGTTCCATTACCCTCGAAAGCAAAAAAGTGCGTGTTTACATTAAAACCAGTCACACAGACCGTTGGTGATTTTTTGATTATGATCCAGCAGGAGGATCCCGCTGTTATTCAAACGAGCATCACCACGACGGGTAATAAATAATTAATTTTCATACCATCGCTTAACCGTTATACTTGCAATTTTTTGTGACATTGTTTTACTTTATTTATATAAATAAATTTAATACCCGTAGAAGAACCCATTTACGTATTAATAATTTAAATTTTCAAAACTATGTGCTGACTTGTAATGAATACCTATATGGTAGCGTTACAAATACATATCTCTCAAGACTTTTTTAAAGCACGCAATAGTGTAAGATTTATGGAATCTATAAGTGATAAAATACTCGTTTTTTTATGGCCTCTATAAAGCGAAAGAGAATTTTAGATGGCGAGTAAAGCAGTAAGTCTGGAAATACTTAATAAATATTTATAAAATTTATATAATTAAGCTGAAAAGCAGTTAAAAAGATATATATATATATTACGACGTATTTTACAAATACCGAAGAAAAAAATTATGTTCACTAATTAATTATTTAGAGTTTGACGAATGTATATTAGCTAATGGTACAAATCAACGACACGGAGAGAACCGATTTTAATTCCGTATGTGTAAAATATAATTGACTCCCTTCGCTCTGTCAGATTCGAACAAGCTTACTTAAAATTCTGATCTTTACTCAAGGGATTATACAAAAATCACATGCTTCTTATCCCGTTTCATTAGCTATTAATATTATATTGATACAAACGAGTTTTTCACGTGTCCTTTTTATTTCCTCTTTATTCAAGAGATATTCTTGCTAACCAGTTATTCTTGAAATTGTACTTACTTGGCGTATATTCAAACTATTCATCAAAATGTTCATTCAAAAATTTTCAAATGCTAATGGTATTATGATCACCCAAATTTATTATATATTATTCTGAATATTATGCGCGCGTAAAGTTTCATTAAAGTTTTTATTCAAGGTAATATTTTTAATTTATAAGCATTTATGACTTTAATGTCTAATATAATTTAAATGAAGAAAATCACAATATAAATTCATTCGTTAGAACAAAGGATAGAACAAACTCATACTAAATTGTGAGAGAAATACAATTTAGAAATAAAAATTTTTCTTAAGATTCAATAATAATATCACATTTATATTAACGATAAGAACGATAAGCAATATACAATTAATATCAATGTGTACATTTTATATGAAATAGTGCATAAAAGATAATTAAATAATAGTTGTTTTAACGTTATATTTATATTTATAGACGGTATTAAATTGGCAGCAACCAATAGGATAGAAACGATGTTAATAGATGATTTTAATTTAGTGATAAATGAAAAAGTTTATCCAGTCTCACCTCCTCCAAACATAGAAAAACCAAAGGTATGGTTTACTACACTAAGAATTTGTACGTAATGAATTCGTATACTGACATGTTTATTGATAATTATTTTAACCATTGCAGATATTTAATTTTAACAATGAATATTTTTGCTTTTTAAAAGCGTATAAATTTATTGTCCAGGATTAATCTACTTTCGTCATCGATACATTTTAAGACATTAAATATTAAACTCAACATAATTTTAAAAAAATTATAAATATAATTATATTTTATTACATTATAGAGCTTCTATTACATTATATGTGACTAATTGCTTTTATTTTCTATTCTTTAAATTTCGTTGAAATAATTTAATTGTAACATTTAAAACCACAGCTCTCAAATAGGTCGAAAGAGCATTAAAAAGCAATTATAACGTAAATGCAAGATGAATCTTAACCTTTTAATATTAATATAAGATTACTATTGTTTTTAAATCGTAGGAGAATTTGCGACAATTGCAGGATTTGCAAGCTTTAGTTAGTACACTGTATGAAACTTTTAATGCTCGAGAGTATCATGCCGAATTGGAACATCAAATAATGATACAATTAGAGGAAATTAAGATGGAGTTGGAGCCAATGGAGCAGGTTAATATATATTTACTTAGATTTTATTTTTAATTAGACTTTATTTTATTTTTATTTCACGGTTTTATTTCTCGCAATCGAACTTAATATTTTAGGTGTCCATCGAAGATGATTTTAATAAATAGGCACGTATAATATGAAATCCATCATTCAGTACATTTTAAAGACTCTTAAATATAAAATTCTCTACGGTCTAAGCAGCCAAGATCTTTGTTTGTTAATATTTATTAAATACTCGAGTATATACAATGAAAATAATTTTAGTTATTAATTCAACCGCAGAAAATTGTATCTCTATTTTGCCAAATTAATTAAATTATAATAAAAATGCTTCTGCAAACAATAATATTTTTAATATGTTCAAAGGATATTTTTCTACTCTGTGTTTGAATTTTTTTTAACTACATGGTAATGAATTGCAACAATTATTTTTAATAATATTTTGAATAACTTAATAAATTCATTTTAAGTCTTAACAATTATTTTACATATTAATTTTATAACATTTCGATATTGTACTTGCGATATTTTGTACGTTCAAAG
Source organism: Wiebesia pumilae (assembly GCA_018907045.1). Lineage (NCBI taxonomy): Eukaryota > Metazoa > Arthropoda > Insecta > Hymenoptera > Agaonidae > Wiebesia > Wiebesia pumilae. The sequence continues at coordinate 1,681,234 of JACCHZ010000181.1, read as the reverse complement.
TTTAAAGAGAATTAATTTGAACGAAAGGAAATTAATTATGTTTACCACGTGTAAATCTCTTATTTCAATTATATTTTAATTAATCTATTGAAATTTATGTAAAATAAACATCTTCCCTGCTTCTTTCAAATTAAGATCTTTTATATAATTTTAATAAAGTGTAAGAGGCAATACACTAATAATACGTAAAATATTTAGATAATGAATTTTTTCATTATGATTTATCTGCAATATGTAGTGAAAACCAATGGATAAACTCAAGTTTTTTAATCACTATGCCGAACTTAATTTGACTAAACCTTATAAATAATTGCTTAATGCGAGGAATAGACATTTTATTGTGCTTTTAATATTTGCTTCTAAATTAGAAAGAAAACCCTCATCGTATGCTGAGATCCTAACTTATATTTTATTTCAGTTACGAATTCAAATCGAAGGAGCAGCAGCTCGAAGATCTCAGTGGGCCTCTTGGGGAGTCCTAGTATTAATGTCCATGCAGTTTGGATGTTTGGCACGACTCACCTGGTGGGAATACTCGTGGGATATTATGGAGCCCGTAACATACTTCGTCACTTACGCAACGGCCATGGGGTGTTATATATATTTCCTCATAACGAAGCAGGTGAGAGCAATTATATCACCATCGAAGAAATAACTTATAAATAATTACTTGTTATTACATTTGTTTAATGTGTACATGCGAATGAATATCGTAGTTTTAGTCTTGGAGTTTTAGAAGGCTCTTAAATATATAATTTTTCTTGCATCGTATGAGGATGACCACGATATCACTTTTCGTTTAATCGTAATTTTCACTATTATAGTTACTGTATTTGATACTATTTAGTTATACTTAGTTATTTATGCTAAATGCTGACTTAGCAAAAACCTAGACGATTTCGAAATTCTTTGAAAGAATTTACAGATATCAATTTTTAACCAAAAGTTTAGGTCTACAAAGAATAAAATATCTGATAAATAAAACTAATTAGGAACATACAACACGACAATAAAGTTGTTTGCAAGTAATCTTACAAACATTTTTAAGAAAAGTCGTTTGACTTTCAAAATTATCTTATCAATATGATTTTATAAATATTGCTAACATCCGTTTCTTCATAAGTAAAAACAATTATGGAACAATTCTCGTAGACCAAGCTACTTTAAAATAATTACGTTTTAAAAATGTTAACTAAAAACTTTAAAAACATTAATATGGTGGTTATAAATTTTTTATTTTAATTTTCGAGATTTATGACTATAAATAAATCGAAATAGTTGCTCAATAAATATTTTAAGAATAAAACAAATTAAAAAACTGTTGAGAAAAATGTTTAAGATTTTCAAAAATTATCACTGTATATTTATTCAAATAAAATATCTATTTTATTATTCATAAAATCTTCATAAAAATTTTGAGAACCATTGAGTGGCTACAGAATAATTTTTTAAGTTTATTTAATTGTACAATCTTTAGCGATTAAAAATTTAGAAACGAAAGAGTGTTATAATTTTAGAATTTTTTCAACATCTGACTATTCTATTTCAACAGAAAGAATCTATTTTATTAAAGGTTACAGATAAAATTGAACTTTAACTATTTATTTTTTTAAAACGTAAGTAGTACTTTTAAAAAAAGATTTAAAAGATTTTATTTAAAAAAATGTACTTGTAATAATAAACGATTTAAATTAAATGTATTAAAAATTAGTTTCCATATTAAACTGTTCATATTAATAACTTCTCAACCGAAAATGATTTTCTGTATTTGCATTGCGTGGCTGTGAAAAAAATATTTATTCCAAGGAACAGGTAAGAAATAACGTTTTATGTAAGCCTAAGGTAGTCTGCTTATTTTTCACACCGTTTTATAAATAAATGATACCGATACAACATTTATTATTTTGAATATAAATTTTGTTTTAAATTATGAATTTATTTTAGAAATTAATTTCCGTTTAACTATATAATTCAAATAATTAATTTTTTTGTAAGTGAAACAAAAGCATCGAATAAATGCGTTTTCTATCAGTTTTTAAAAAACGTTTCATTTCTTATAAGGAAAACTCACGTTTTAAGAAAAATAATAAAATTTGAAAGAAAGTAACAAATTTTTATGGCTCGAATTAACTTTGAATTTGTTAGATGTCAATTTGCCATTGTATAATAATGATTTTAATATTTTATTAACGTTTATTTTGTTCTTGTAGACGATATATAAATAATTAATATATGTATTGGGAACTTTAATAAATTTAACGAGCATAGGGTTAAACTGAAGTATTTTTAAGAATGCAGTTTGTAGCACCTAGATGATTTAATAGAAAGTGATCATCTGTTCACTCGCACCAGCCATGTAACTTATTCATGCAAGACTTTTATACTTAATATCGTATTTCTATGTTAAATTCGCTTCGTATCATAAATATTCTGATTACTCAATCTTAAGAACAATTTACATTATTTTATATAATTATTAAAAAGTAACTTTAAAAAATACTTAAAAAATCTTAAATTTCGCTTAAAGGACAACTTATATTTAAATATTTACAATATCGTATATTATTATTTCGTAATCATCATTTCCCCTAAATAATGAAATTCAATGTACTTGTCTAATGTGAAGTGAAGAAAATTATTTTACATTGTCGGAATTATAGATTGGTTATTTCTTTAGACATAATTTATTAACCTCTAGCTCCTCGAGATATATATTTTTTTATAAACTCGTCAATGGAATATTCATGCTACGCGTATCTTCATACTAATGATAGAAAGCAAGAAAACAAGGCTCCTCATTGCTAGTCGTTCAACGAATTTGTCAATGTTCATTGGTTCACGTAAAATATCAAGTGGTACGGTATCGTCGACGTACTAAATATTAGTAAGGCTGCGTGGACTTTAAAATCGGATGAACGGATGGCCTTCGGCGATAATCGCATTTGGCTGAACGTAGTGTGCTTTTTTACATTTTTCGCGTGTTCTGGTTCCCCTAAAAAATCTCCTCGTTTCCTCACGCTTTCCTTCACGCTTCTTCGAGTTTTCAAGTATTTTTTACTTGTAAATATTTCTGGAGCTTTAACCTAAATACGCTACATTTTATAATATTACGCGAAAGACGTCATTTTTTCAATCACTAGTATTTATTGCGTTCAATGTTACAACATTAGATGCATGATTTTGTCAGATTAATTCAGTGCAATACTTTCCAATAAGTTTCTTCATATTTATAGTCCGCTTGCGCTGAAAGAGTTCAAGGATGTTTAAATAAAAGCAATAACAATACGGTATAATCGCTTTTTTCTATTTTTTTTTTTTTAACTTAAGAACAATAGTTTACAATCGTATTATACATGATTTCTCCTTATATTTCTATATTCTGTCGTATTATACAAAGAATATTTACAAAGGCATTTACAAAGAATACGAGTATTTTAACTTGTCTCATCTTATATAAAAATTTGAAAACGAATTAATTTTTTTAAATGCATTAAAATGTTTTCAACATTTATTCCTTTTATTAATACTTCGTTTAATATAATTTGCGTATTTTACACTTTATTTCTAATAATTTCATAAAAATACATGTTGTTGTTACAATCGAATAATAAAAACGAAGATAATAAAAAGTGTAGAGTTGGTTTTCTTACCTTGAAATTTTATTCTATCTATATTTTTGTCAAATTCCTCAAAAGTTTCATGATTATTTTATGTAAAATTATAAAATTTAATTATAAAACTATTGTAAGAAATTGATGTCATTTTGTTATATAAATTTCAATTACGGTAATGAGGCAATAATAAAATGTTAATGGTTTTTTCTAACAAGATGATTTATTTTTTATGTCCTATTTACATGTAGCATGTTTGTAAAAAATTATTAAGCGATTAGTTTAAAATTATGGAAAATGTAAAAAGTAAAACATTTCCATATAATAACTCTAGCTGCATTCGCTAATAAAGTGAGAGTAAAAAGAATTTCTCTTGGTTTTGACTATTTTCGTACGTGTAGTTATGTACACAGGCTTTCATACAAATGTAACTAAAAAATAAATTTTAATATTCGCGTAATAAAATATTATACAACTAGAGGATCAATAACTTTCGGTTTTACAACATCAAAATACTTTTTTAATTATAATGCTTTTAGAGCCAAAACTTCGTAAATAAAATTAACATTAAGATGAAATACGTTTGAATCCTTCGAACGTCATTTGATGATGATCGCTATCTTGAAAAGTTGGCAATCCGTAGAATCGCTTTAGCACACTTTTGTGTGTATTCACCTGCTGCATTGTTTTTTTGACATATAATCTCACATTATTTATAAATCAGTTTCCGGTATAAGCTCTGCAAGTATCAATAATTTTCTCGACTTGTCGTCAAAATGATGGAATGTGAATAAACATGAGATTCCGGCCCGCAGGAATACATGCTGCCGGAGGTATTCAACCGCGAGCACCTCATCGGCGTGCACAAGAAGGCGCGGAGGCTTGGCTTCGACCTCGAGCGCTATAACAGACTCAAGGAGGAGGCGCACGAGCTCGAGACGATGCTGAGGATCATCCGTGGGCCCCTCCATACACACCAGACCCTCATCGAGCAGAAACGCCGCGAGCGCGTTGAAAAATACCGATCCCCCAATAGCAACACCAACATCAACAGCAGCAGAAACAGCAGAAGCAGCAGCAGCAGCAGCAGCAGCAGCAGCAGTTCCTCGTCGCGCTCACCGAGTTCCTCACCGAGTCCCTCGCCGAGCCCCACTAGGACAGCAACTTCGCGGCAGGAACAATCGAGCTCCAAAAATGTCAGTGGGGCAACCAAGAATGCGCCCAATCCGTCGACTGTGATTAAGAATTAGTTGCGCTTTACAAACGAAATGCGAAAGAGATTTATTGTAGCGATGCGAGAGAACTACTTTTCAAACGGCTCACATATTTTAGGCTTAGAGTATCCGATGCTTTGTGGAGATATTTTGCGTGTGCGAGCGCGCGTGTGTGTATAAAAGAAATTGTGAATTATCAAGTGATTATTCAAATTTGTTTTTAAGTTTACGAAATTAATGAAACAGATGAAGGAATACGAGCGCATATACTTTGGTTGTTCGTTACTATTTTATTTCATTTTAGATTGAGATCCCTTTACGAAAGAAAAGAAAAGCGTTACTTTATTTATACAAATGTTTTTCATTATTTTTATTTGAGACAATAGTTCTCGGATATTATGCGCACAACTATCAAACCGAATGACATTTTGACTTGGTCAGTAATCGTGACTATAAGCTTTGTTAATAAAAACTATTCACTATTTATTGTATCTATCGAAATTATTGTTTCACTGAAGTATATAACATAATTCGTAGCTTCTGACTCATGATATCTTATATATTTACACCAAAACCAAAAACGTGCTCTACAGGCATATTGTGCAGTTGAGGTATATTGGATGTCTAGAAAGTACTTAAACGAGTGATCATCTAAACAGAAATATCGTGTTCGATATATATATATATATATATCAAATGCACACAAAAAATATTTAAAATTAGGGAGTACAAGTATTTTTAATAAACAACGCCAATTGTGAATATTTTTTTCTTCTATTCAAAACTTATTCGAATAATTATTGTCGTCCTTTTAATAGATATCTTATAGAAAATAATTTACAAAATAAGTACAATACTATATTTATCAAATTCACAACTTTATGTACATAATATCGAATTTAGATATTTCTTCGAGACCATTGAACAAGATGCAGGTAACTATTGTGATCACGAACAATCCCAACGAAAACTTCAGAAAAACGTTACTGTTTAAATTTAACTTACATAGAAGATAAAATGTATAATATTAATTTTCTCGTGTATTCGTGGCAGAAATATTGTACGCAAAAGAGTTTAGAAGAACTTTTTTAAAAACTGTCGAGACATTGTTATGTACAAGGACATAGAAATTCAAATATCGTACTGGTGTTTTGGTATTTTACTTTATTTTTATTTCAGATAAAACTAAATCATAACTCTTTATTGCACAATTTATGGAAAAGATACGATTTAATATTTACACACATGAAAATCAAAATTAAAAAAAATAGTAACGAATATCTATAAAAGCAGTTAATTTTTATATTCTCGTTAACAATTATTTTGCAACAAGTGTTGATTGAGTAAGATTTTGTATTCATAAAGTGTTTCCATTTCTATTCTGATTTTGAATATTTGGGATATATTGCTATTCACATACACTTACAAATTTATTTTAACCACGAATAGTACAGAATCTCGGAATTCGCTCTTGCGATACGCACACACCTTACCAACGATTACTTAAATGAAATAAAAAAAATCATATATTAATGAAAAGTTTAAAAACTAACTGCTTATAATACTTACATTTATAAGTTAAGAACAAAGAATGTTTTCAAAAGCATTACAGATATGCAATTTAGTGTGCATCGTAAATTTTACGTCGCAAGAATATTAAATATTTAAAAAGACTATCCTTTATAAAAGTTATAAAGTCACTAGTAATGTAAGAAAATAAAGTGATTATTGTAAAGTCTTCGTTACCGTCATTTAAATATAAAAATTAAAATAAAATTTTAGGTCAAACGCTTTGTTAATGTGATCATTAAAAAATTTCTGTCATTTATATTTATTATTTATCGAGCACAGATTTTGTGTTGATAGAATGTTAAAAACAATATCTAAAATTATTTTATAATGTAATTGAATCAAATAAAATCCAACATTTTTCTTTATGTTTTGATGTTCTTGAATATTTTTCAAAATGTATTGTGCGCTTGTAGATTTTCCATTAATTCTCATAAAAAAAAAAATGTACAAAGAACATAAAAGTAATATATTTATTTCATTTACTTAAACATGACTTTTGTGCATATATATTTTTAATTTCTCAACAGTTTGATTAATTTTAATATGACTCAATTTTATAAGTTCCAAACGTATTTGGATATTTTGAAGACCATGGATCCTATTAGATCGTATTTATAAATCTCATATTTTATTCTTGACATTTCGTTGTTGTTTGTGACACGATAGCTATTATACGATTAATCACTTTATTGCTCTTGAGAAAGAAATAATTTTCACTGGATTTATAATATATATTTTTTATATTTAATATTTTCACAAAATATGCCTTAATTAATTTTTCTTAGTTTATAAATGACGGCCGTGATAACTGATTATCACGATAAACGATGTCTTGTACCTTAAATGGAGATATTTTTCAGCACTCTAGAAGATTATATATTTAACTAACAAGTCAAAGATTCAAAAGAAAGATATATATTAAAAAAATGAGTGCTTTTAAGTGAGTAGTTCGGTGCTCTTGAAGTTTGAGATTTATGTTTCGTGTTATCAAATTACAAACCTATATTTGCTGTATTTTTATGTACAAAATTTCATTATAATTGGGAAAATATCAAACTCACATATTGTAAGATTATAATAGTTTATGTTTTAATATCTTATTGTCCTTCAATATATTCGGAATAAAATAAAGTTTTTATCGCGTGCGTTAAAATTTTTTTCGTAAATTTACAACTAATTTACAATATACATGTATAACGTTTGAATGAAATTTCAAAATACATGAAAATCAATACTGTGAGGTTATTGATTATATAACTCATATACTGATTATTGTGAATTTGAAGTGAATTACTAAACAGTATATTGGCAACGTCCATTGTAATATCAATTGATTGTTCATTTTTCTTATTTTCTATGAAAAATTATGCGTAATCATAATATTAGAATATTTTTCAGACTAATGATTAAAATTTTCAAAGTGTTAGACGTTGATAAGTGTGTATAGTATTTTTATTAAACAATAATACGATATGTGTATTAAATAATTACAGTTAAAATTACGAGAATGTTGCAAAAAATTGTAATTATTTGTTATACATCTGAAATTATAAGCATGAAGAATGTACATAAAAATTTAACTATTATGAATATTTAATTTCATCCGAGAATCCATAAAAAAATAATAAAAATTTATTTTATTCGCTAAGTACAATGAAAAACACAAAATCCGATTTAAAATATGAATAAGGGTGCTTGAGTGTTTTTAAATTTTCTAAAGTTAGAGTGCATAAATTGCAAAATTTATATAAAATGGGCTTTATAAAATTTACATAAAAATAATAATGGCATGAGTTCAGGCCGAGTTCGACTATCACGCCAATCTAAGCGACAGAGTCGGCTCGTGAAATTACATACGAATTAGAATTATAACTTTACTGGATCTTTGTTAAATACTCGTATAATATGTATCACTTTATTTTATAAATGAATTTAAACTATAATGTTGAAAACCGAGAAATTCATGTGTTTTACGTTATTATGCTTGATTTTGAAGTGTACGATCCTGCTTGTTTCTATTATAAGTCTCTCTACGAGAGTCATAAGATTAACAATATTTTTCCACCAGCTTATAAGCAATTTCCAGGAAAAACCAAACATCTTGTACAGTAGTACTCCATTTTTAAAGGCATTAGTCAAGTGCTTTTAAATATTTATGATAATTCTAATTCTAATAATCCATGATATAATACTTCCGAAGTTTAATAACGTGCCGTAAAAGTTGGAAAAAAATTTTGTAATCCCTAGATCAACAATAGTATCATAATCTTCATGAGATAGTAAATTTAGTCTTAATAATGACATAGGAAGTTTCTGAAGATCTTTTCATGTTCTTGATATAATTGTGGTGATTGCAGAATTTTCAATTTGAGAAACCAAATTCTAGGCATAGTCTACAATATTCCAAGAAGGTAAAGGCCTTTAATTAATAAATCACCAATATTTATAAAACTCCAATCTTCTGCTCTCTTTATGTTGACATTGAGGGGAGATGATATTTTTATCAGATGATCTTCCACTATAGACCAGACTTCATATAATTTAAATATTGCTGGAACATTTCCAGAGTATTCGACTGGTATTCCAATCCTGGTCCAGCTAGGAGTTTTTCGTTGTAAAAAATGAATTGTTGTGTATCTATACTTCTTCCACAATAAGTAACATGATGATCTATTTCTATCAAACATGCATATGTTTCAATTGGTTTGAAAATTCGAGGCTGTATTTATTGTAATTTTATGGTTGTTTGATTAGTATCACGACTATGACGGTTATAGGCAGAAATAGATTGACAATTAGACATGTACATAAAAATTGTTATAAAAAATGAACATCATGTTAATTATTTTAAAATATCATAGTTGATAAATTAAAGTATGTATTGCTGTACTATTGCTTTGGCACAATTAATTTGTCCATTTCTTTTTCTAATTGTTCTTGTAGTGCTGGTGGATATCTGTATTGTTTTACTTTAATTTGCTTTTCCTCCTTTATCTTAATTTTACGTGGTATTAGGTGGGCCGCTGGTAACGGTTTTCCTTTGACCTAAATCGAAACAGTCACGATTAAAAATTACAATTGTGTAAAATTTAATGCTTTTACACATTTATTTTTCTTTAAAAATATACAGAAAGAACTTTTATTTTGTATACTAATATATAATCGAATTTTAAAAATTTCATACGATAAATTAGTCATACGTATAAAAATAACTGCTATTAATAATTAACATACATGTGTTATGATAACAGGTTGCTTATTTAATTTAAATTAAGTTTGATTCACATTGATTATCAAAGGTACAATCAAAAAGTTATAGATATATTTAAATCGAAGCTTATGATCCTAAATTTGTAAAATTGTACGAATGTAAATTGTTAATGTTTTTACGTTTAGTAATAAACTATAATCTCTTGTATGAAAAATAACTTCAGAAACAATCATTATTGTACGCAATGAAATTTGTTCACAATAGACAAAGCGATATAATGTGAAATAAAAGTAATATAGAAATATAGCAAACTTATAGGATTTGATTCTAGTAAAACAAATCTCTCTATACTTCATTCTTATAAAACAAACAACAATATATAATTCGTTCTTATTTTATTTTACATGAATACACATTAAGATTGTATGTTTCATAATTATGCCGAGTGTGATAACTTTATAATTTGTTATGTTCATTGAAACTATATATGATATATTTATATTTGTAGATTAAAAACAAAATATTTGTGTACTACGAAATTTTATTCCGATAAACATGCGTTTGTAAAAAATTTTTTTAGCAACATGTAAATAACGTAAACTACTTTACTAGCTTTATATTGTCTTTTCCTATAAAAAAAAACACTTATTTGTTTGTAATAAACATGCATAAAACTTATAATTTTTTATAAAATATTTGGCTTAATTATCATTATCAAAACACGAGCTTGAGAATTTAGAAATAACAAGTCTAATATTTCCAACTTACTTTCTGAATTTTCAATTATGAGAAATGATTTCTTTAAATGAATACTCTAATTATGAATAATAAAGCTCTACCAATAAGCACAAAAGCTTCCAAACTTAGATAATAGAAAGTAATCTTTATAAAATAATTTATAAAAAGTTATAGAAATGCAAATTTACTGTATTAACAATGCCTTTCCACACATAGACAAAATACTATACTAACTTAACTTTACATTAAATTAAATTAGCCTTAGAATTATCCAAGTCTAAAGCAGGTTAGAACGTTATCTACACTTCTATAAAAGTATAATAAAAAATTTTACCAAACACCATAAAATCTAATATAGAATATTTTGAGGTATACAAAGCTTAACAAAAATACTATTAATCTCGTATAGAATACCAAAAAATAGTTTTTCTATAGAAATTATTATTTGATGTAATTTTTCTTTTACTTATACAGTTGTAGATAATGAAAAAAAAATCCCGTCAAAATTCCATCCGACCGCTGAATGGTTCACTTTAGTCGCTATTTAAAGTATATGCCTAAAAAATTTGTCTTTTTAACGCTATCAACGTATCTTTATAGAACATATGTCTTGTATAAAATATAATTCTAAAGGAAATGCTCTTAAAACACAAAGTATTATACAATATACCTAGTAATTAATATCGGAGGTGATCTATGCTAATTTAGAATGATATTACTGGCACAAGTTTCAATGCCATCGATAAAAAAAAATTTATTGAAAAGCTACAAAAATTACAATCTTAGCAATTTCTGCACTATATATACCTGATCTTAAAAATCATATTTAAACTATCCGTTTTTTAAAATTTATCCAATGCTTTTCCTAGTGATAATTTTGTATCTGTAATTGATTCACGTAATATTATGATAAGTAAATTATAAGATGAAAAATATCATTAAGTATGAAATTTAAAAAAAAGAACTAGTAGTAAATAACATGAAAGAATTATTTTTTCGATGATTTCGTTTTTTAATAAAACTACTAGCTTTAGCATAATAATTACAAACTTATGAAAAAAATCGTGTTACATTCATGAATGTTATGTTATATTCATAAATGTTTAAATTTCTTATACATTCATCTCATAAAATTCAGATGTTTATTTTTTATAAAGATATTTATATTCGAATATTTCATTATTTATATATTTAATTATTAAATACATATATAATGTCCTGATTTAAACTTTTGTAAATATCTGAAGCATTAAAAGAATTTATTCATTTGAAATCATTTAGAATACATAAACAATGTAGGAATTAAATAAACATTTGTTTCTTTTACCTAACCAAGATCATTTGCCAAAAACTTCTCTAACAAAAAGGAAATATTTTTTTAATTATGTAAATAACAAAGATAAAAATATAAATTATACAATAAAAATTATAAATGGATGTATTTAATTTATGAGTAGTACTTAATCTGAATCCTGTTCTACTTTACCGAGCTTATCAAGAGATGCCTAAAAAAATTTATTTCTTTAATAATACCTGGTGAAACATTTCAAATAAAACTTGTTCGTATGTGCATGTAAATTATATAAACATATTTCTGTATTTCTGTGAACGTGCTCAATAATGTTATTTAAAAATATTAAAATATTACGTTATAAGAGACAAAATACATATATATTTTATTACAAATGTCTTTCAAAATTCTGCAACATTACTTCGCTATGAAAAGATTCTTATTAGCAAATGTCAACAATATTTAATGTAGTGAGAACATTCAACAATGTTTACATTTTTTTAGAAATTTATACATAGAAATTTAAAAGAAATTTGTTAATAGAAATCTTTCTGAAATCTTTTAGCGGATAATGTAATTTAATCTGAAAATGAAATTAAGCTTTTTATACTTGTAAGCGACTACGATATTCATTAATGTTTTGTTCGAATTGGGCTAAAATTTTAATTATATAGTAAACATTTAAGGAACATGACCGTATATAACTGTGAATAAGTTAATAATAAATAAATTAAAATTTTGGCTCTAAAATCATAATGTAAAAAAAATAAACTTATAACAGATGTAAAAGTAAAGTTTTCCTACATAAGTTTTTGGAATTGTTATGAAAAAATGATTTTTTTTACATCGTTGCTATTCTCACATGGTCATACTTAAACAACTTTATATCTTCTGTATGTAAATAATTTTAAATAAATACATATTTATTCAGTTTATTATTATTTATTATTCCTATCTTTTCATTTGTATTTGTGAATATTTTCATATCTTATGCCTTGATGTAAACAAAAAGTTGCTATATATTATCCTCTTCACAAGTGTTTACGTAATGTCGAATAAATAATTATCAATTGATCATTATAAATAAACAGGTTCTTAGTTCAATTATAATGTAATTAATAGTTTGGTTCTATTTATAATTGATAACTACTGTGCGATCTACGTAACATATAACGCTTTGATAGTTAAACACATAACTATGTTATATTCTTAGTTTAAATTACAAAATGAAACAAAATAAGTACTCATAGAAGAATTGCATTACGATAATAGGTACTGTGATTCCCGTCATAAGTAATTCTTCGTTAAGATTGTGATAACGTGCGTGTCTCAAACAAGTGCAGCGCATCAAATGTTTCATACCAAATTAGGTTAGATTTGACAAAATGTAAATATAATATACGTTACTAGGCTTGAGTCTTGAACCAATCAAAATCAGCTTATCAAATATATGTTCTTCTGCATTTGCGCTTCAACGTTTTGATAGGTTAAAATTTTGCATCTTGTATCTTATTTATTAGCCAATCGACTTTATACATCCTGAACGTTTTTCGCGCCTCTTATGTGTCAATGAAAATGTAAAATATTGTTATATTAAAAGTTCTGTAAATATTTAGTAGGTCGTAAGCATTAGGATTTTAAAATATTTTTTCAGTATACTAGTTTCAAAATTGTATAAAATCATGTCAATATCCTTACAAAAACTTAAAAAGAGAACACCACCGGCTGTAAATGGAAAAGCAGCCAAAAAATCTAGTAGGTTTGATGGCTTATCTGAAGAAGAAGTAAAAAAGAACACCCTTAAAGATATTTTAGATGTTGACTTAGACTTAGTTTTTGTTGGTATTAATCCAAGTTTAATGGCAGCTCATACAGGAAGATATTATGCTGGTCCTGGAAATCACTTTTATAAATTACTCTACGAATCAAAATTAATACCAGAACCTATAACTTATGAAGAAGACGATAGATTATTACAATACAAAATTGGCTTAACAAATATAGTAGCTAGAGCAACAAGATCATCAGCAGATTTAAGTAAATCAGAAATAAGAAAAGGTGCAATGTTTATACAAGAAAAATTGAAGCGGTTCAAACCAAAAATTGCTATTTTTAATGGCAAATGTATCTATGAAGAATTTGTTGATAAATTTGATAAACTATCCTTTCGATTTGGTTTGCAATCTCATAGGGTAGGAGATACCGCTATTTGGGTTGTACCTTCAAGCAGTGCTAGATGTGCAAACTTCCCAAGGATGCAGGATAAATTACATTTTTATACTTCGCTTAAAAAGTACTTGGCTTTTCTAAAAGGTGAAATTGAAGATGTGGATCTCAATGAATTTTATTTTGAAGGTAAATGTAAACAAGCTATTCCAAGTACTTCAAAAATGTGGAGGCGAAAGGATATATCTGCATTTGCTAATGGAGGAAGAATCGTTAATAAAGAGACAATTTGCATGAATACGTCAGAAGAGAATTTATTAGCCATTCCTCAGAGTACTGAATTCATACTAACAAATTTGAACAAAAAAGAAAATAATGACTTAGAAAAAGATTCTGGAATTTCTACTAGTCAAAGTGATAATTCTCAAGAATTATCTCAAGATAACGAAGGAAAAACAAATATAACTAATTTTAATCACAGAAGAAATTTACGAAGAACGCAAAGGCATAATAAAAAACTTGATGAACAAAAAGTTCAAAATTCAGATAGCGTAAGCATACCAAATAAAGCAAAAAAACAAACAACTGATTTTATGAGTTTAATAAAGGAACGAGTAAATAACAGAAAACATAATGTAAATAAATACGAAGAAAAACATTGTGACCAAGATGCATTTTATTCACAACCCGATAATGTTAAGAAATTAAAATTTTCAACACTGCGCTCAAATAGATTGAAAAAGAATTTCTAAATAAAGACATTGGTCGATGTTGACCTATCTAATTAATTTATAATATAATTATATTCAGATAATTTTATTAAAGTGTTATATATTTTTTGTACCTGAAATATTAATTACATATATTAAAGCATGAATAGTATTTTATATTAAATAAAGTTTTCAACTTATAATTCATAATTAAAAATATTATTATTGCAAGCAAAAATTTAATCCTAATATAAGAAAAATTATAAATTAATTTGAAGATCTTATAGGTAATGACATTAATATTTGTAATTTAGTCATTCTTAAATATTATAATTCAATACATGGTAGTATATCATGTAATTTGAAAAACTATAATTTGTATAATATTATGTTACTATCTTTTTTATTTTTGTATATGTATATATGTCAAAGCAGCTACAGAAGACCTATTAACCATGAAATCTAAAATTGTAAAATAAAACAAAGTGCTCTTGCAATTTAATTATTTACTGGCTCTTAAATTAACAAATTAAATCTTAAAAAAAAACTTTACATAAGTTAAGTATAAGAACTTTTTTTATGTGCATTTTAATTATTTTAATTAATATAACAAAAAACAGTATTGAGTACATTTTTATAAGGTGAACAAATTTTATAATAAATAAAATGAAATAATGCATGAACAAATTATTCTTTTGTATTCAACAATGATCTTCAATATTTATTTCGATAGATATTAGCAGATTTAATGTTCAATCGAACTATTTTCGGTTAAATAAACTTATTTTTGTATCATAAATATTTAACAATGTATTTACAAAGTAGACTGTATTCAACCGAGAAAAAATAATATTAAATATTTATGATTGTATTATAATATGAACAGTGCTGCTTCTCAATGAAGGCATTAAATTTAAAATTTGAAACGTGAGATTTAAATAATGCTTTTTTCGAAATTCGAAACTATTAAAGCACATTATACATATTTATTTAAGAAACTACTATATAAATTAGTTGTTCGCGCATTCATATTATTTAAATATTAAAGAATACGATGCTATGCAGAACTCAGAGTAAATGAATTATAAATTCGGACATTATTCTTATGACTTAATTTTTTTATCCGCGAACTTCTTATAATTATTCTATTAATTTGGTACAGAGCATTGAGAGTTATTAAAAACATGTGCGTTTAAATTATTTAATTTAAAGGAAACGTACGATTGTTGTACGAAATTTAATAAAATAAAATTACGAAATATAGAATTAACATAAATTAGTATTGTCGTGATATTTGCGTATCCAATAGTACAATTAATTTAAATTAATTTATTATATGGAAGAATTCAACCGAACAACGAAGTTATTCACCCACAGTTAATATTTTATGTAAATTCTATTTCTAACAATAACTATTATAGTCTGTGCACGTATAAACGAAGTTAAATTTAGAAAACATTTATTAGATACGTATTTGATAAAGAAATAAATCTACCGATAAATTTATAAATTTTTCTTATTAAAAATAGCCGTGTAAGAAAGATTTTACAAGGCTCACAAGTATCGCTGAAATTCCCTTAGTCGAACAAAACTTTAGAGATGCTAAGTAAATAAGACTCTTCGGTTTTTCTATGCAATTCCATCCATCGCGAAAAGCGGTACAAACTCTGGCAAACTCGACAATAATTGATTACATGCTAAAAACATTTCAAAATTATTTAACTATTTCAATGCACAATCTATTCAGATTGTATAGTTTTTTTATAATCTGTAGGGGGTAAGATAAATATAAGCAAAAAATAAGCAGTTTATACATTTTTAAAATATTTTAAAACATTGTCGATATTTATTGATGTCATTCCTACATGCGTCCTAACACGAACAAATTAGATCTATAAATTTTCAGTTTCACGTTTCACACTTCATATCTCACAATCATAACCGTCTCTGCATTTTCAGTGCGAAATTAAATTAATTTTCGTTATTTAGCCGCATCTACTATCTTATCTGTTATCTTCCTTGGTTGGCTTACCTATTCTTATTTTTCTTCTTAAAATGAAAAATTGATTTATTTGAGTTAAGTTTTTTTTCTTTCGTTAATTATTTTCTTCTGGGCCGAACATCTTGAGGGTAGGTGGTGGTCCATCCACCTAAAGTACGCGCTCCGCCATCGGCGTTTCGTTTTTGTTCGTTTGTTGTTCTTTATTTTAAAACGTCGCGCGTATATTTGATTCCTTCGACTCTTTCTCTCGTTCGTACCTGTTAATTACGCTTTTTCGGTTAATTGTACGAACCTGTCGGTTTTCCCGTCTCTCAAGCCAGCATATTACATAGATTTGATAGTTTTGCCGCTAAGAATGTGGAAGATTGTCGGTGCTTGGCGATTATTACTTTATTACTTGCGTTTAAATAACACGTAATTCAACAAGAGGCGTAATCTTGCGTGCCGAATTACCGAAAAGAAGTTAAGAAACGTTGAGAACAGAGTCGCCGAAACGCGACATGTTTACTCACCTTTTCCCATCCTTTACGTATGTGTACATGTTTTTCTTATTATTCTCATGATATTTAAACGTTCATCTTAGCGTCGTGCACACCTTTGACGCCTGTCCTTTTTTTCATATTCATTTTTTCTCTTTGTTCGGTATTTCATGAAATAGTTTATACGGATGTCAGCGAGGAAAATGGTAGCGGAATAGTAGCGCAAAACGAGTGAATATCGTATCCGGTAATAAGTCATGCAAATTGAACGAATGAAGATTACCTTTTGTTCTTCATACGTTAGTTATTCTGTAGTCTCGCTTGCGTGCCGTTTTTAGTTTTTCGCGAGTTTATTTATGAAATTGTCGAGACGAGCGTATGTCTGCATGTATTTTTTTGTCAATGATTGATAAAGCCGTGTCACTCGGTGCATGTGTGTGCGTTTTTCCCCTAAGTACTTATACTTTATTTACACGATGACGTGGGATTGAGATACGAGGCAGTTTAAATTACAGAAAGCGTAACTTTCTCATTTTTTTTTACATTTTTTGCATATATATATAACGTTTCATCGATACTACGTTAATGATATCAAATGAAAATGACTCTCTAAAGAGTCTTGAAGGAGAAGATTTTATTTCAACATCATTTATAAATCAATAAAGAATGTACAGTATTTCTAGATAAATACATAAAGTAATAGGAACATAGTAATTTGGCGAGTTGAATACTCAATAGTGCATTCGGTAGCATAGTAAAAATTACAATTTAAATTTATATCAAGTATATATGATACCTATTCGGTATCGATTCATTTTTTACGGAGTAATTAGAAAATACAGTTTCTCGAACATTCTTTCAAGTTATCGAAGCGTAACGCAGCGGCAATTTTCTCTCCACAAGACTGAAAAATATGAACTGGATTTCAACGAAGCTCATCCATGTAGTGGAGGAACAGTATAAAAAGAAAGGGCTGCGCAACAACGACATTTCATGCAGTTACGACAAAATCTGGGAGGATAATTTGTTATTTTAAATGCGTCGCGTTATGAACTGTACCATTGAATCTATATCAGGTAAAGGTACTCAAAGTTGTATAACGTAAATTAACGCCGATTGTTTCACGATTGTTTTTTTTTTAGAAAATCACTAATTGTTAATATCGGGATTGTTCAATTTTAAGATATTAGCTACTTTACAATAAACTGAGACTATATTTGCAGTATTAAAAAATGTAATTCATTAAAAGATGTAAAATACGTTTTAACTTTATACGATATCGATCTAACTCTGTATTGTTATTTTATATTTTTTATGCTTTTTATGCCATCTACGAATAACAATTTCTTTGTATTGGTAAAAATGATATTCAAGCAGACAATTAAGCAGACGAAAGGAAAAAATAAATAAGTCTTTTGCAAGTAAGTATATCGAGTAACATATATATAACACGAAGTTTGATAAAATTGATAGTTTTTATTTTTATTATTATACTAAAAAATCATACCACGAGTTCTTTTAAATGTAGGATATAGTGTTTACACACTTCATTACTTATAATTATGAAATCTAAAGATTATATAGAATGTGAAATAAATGCGCGATAATTATAAATAAATACTTACGAAATGTGATACATTCGAGGGAAAAAAGGACTTTCAAAATATTGGCATTTGAGAATATATTATGCGTAATTTTATGCTTTTATTTTTATTATCTTTTACCTTATTATGATCTTAACTTATCGACATTTACTTTGGTATTACAGATAAGATATGTATAATTGTACGTAACAGTACGTAATTATTTATTACGTTAGGAAAGTTCAATTATTCACTTTCGTGCTTCATTTAATTTTAACATTAAAAACAATCGTTAAATTGTCAGTTGAAATTATCAACGCGTTGTAAATTAGTATTTATTATAAATTGCATTTATCGCAATATTATATAGTTACGATAAACGTGCGTTATAAATTAAGCGAGGTACATTCTCTGATTAATTTAATATTGTTTGATATAGAAAAATGTCGATATAACGAAATCGATAGAGTGAAACATAAACTGGTTCCCATTCAATACATAAATTTGTCGTTATCGTGAAAATGAGAATTTCATTTTAAAGTTTCGTGAAAATATGAAATTAGATGGACGAATTCACGGAGCAAACGAAATTCAGATATCGAATTTTCCTTCCGAATTTCGTAAAAAATGATTTTGAAACTTATTTGAATTTTAATATAATTTGAATTAATTTTAACAGAAATTTCAAGTTGCGCGTAATACTAAGGCAAAATACTAAAGGCCAGTGTAAGAACGGGCAAATTTATCGGATAATAGGAGTTTAATTGGTTGTAATTGGCATTATTGTAAATAAGGAATGTAAATAACGTACGTTGTAAACGCATGGAAAGAACGCAGAGCGCAAGATGATTTTTCATTTCTAAGAAGAACGTTCCTCGATTTCCCGCCTTCTCGTCATCTTTCGAATGTGCTCATCGAGTAGAAAGTGAAAGTTGACCGTCCGCTGGAGCGTCGGTACCAAGAAAGAGGAAGAGTCAGTGGCAGCGGAAGCGTAAGAGGTGGTGCCGGAGGAGGAGGAGGAGGAGGAGGAGGAGGAGGAGGAGGAGGAGGAACATTTGGCTTGTCCGTTTGTTTGTTACCGAGTACTTTAGCGTCAAATAAGCAAACGAGTGCTCGCATTACGGGAGGCGCCGCCGCGGACGGTCACGCGTTGGTGACGACGGCGAGCGTAACCGTGGGTGCGACAAGGACAGGGTAATCGGAGGAGTGGCGGCTTGGCGAGCGAGAGATGGAGAGAAAATGGCTCGTTCAATAAGGTCGCACGTGCGTGCCTGGTGTTCCCGTATATGCGCCTCGCGGTGCTCCGGCTATTCAGTCGGAAAGTAGTCGCGGCTCGGGTCTCGTGCTGCTATCTACGTATTTCACGGGGCATTTAACGCTGGCGCTCGCGCCAACCTTGACCATGTGAGTACAACACGAATTCCGTCTTTTTTCCGGTTGACATCTCGTCAGTAGAGCGTGAAACCGATTCTCCGACCACCGGTAGTGTCAGTTTGCGTTGTATTTCAAATTTTAAAACGTCGAACGCTTGTGGAATATTTTTTTCAACATTGTTTGTTTTTTTGTTTTTTTTTTTTTTTTTTTTTGCTCGTTCGCCTCGCCGGCAGATTTGAACTGCGTGTGTCGGTATTTGATCGGACAGGCGTAGCTTTGCCTTTTCAAGGACGTCGAATGTCAAAATGCGGAATTTCAGTAGTATTGCGTTCGACGCAGAACGACTTTACTGCCGAGATCTTTTCAAATAAACAAGTTGTTGTTTTGTCGAGCCGATCGGATAAAGTTAGGTTTTTGCCGGTTCTGCGCTTCGTTATGCGCCTAAAAAGCGCCTCGTAATATTTGTTGTTGTTGGAACGTCTCGTTTTTATTACACTAATAATGTAATAATCGCTTAATTTTAATGGACGAGTGAGCTTCGTAAACGTAAGCGGAAAGACCTCTATATGGGATATATAAGATAGCATTTTACCTTGAATCTCGACTATTGCAAAGTAAATCTCTTTTTAATCACGTAGGTGACGTTAATTGCAAACTCAGAAAAAACATTTAAACAGGTCTAAGGAAATGCACGCGCAATGCATTTTCCAGTCTAAAAGTCGGTAAGAAACGTTAAGGTTTCGCTTCTAGCATCGATAAAT
The DNA here is from genome assembly GCA_018907045.1 of Wiebesia pumilae. Lineage (NCBI taxonomy): Eukaryota > Metazoa > Arthropoda > Insecta > Hymenoptera > Agaonidae > Wiebesia > Wiebesia pumilae. The sequence goes on along the minus strand of JACCHZ010000181.1, from coordinate 1,660,522 downwards.
CGTTAAATGATCGCCCAAATTTTTCATTTGATCGTTGTTAAGAAGATAAGGTCCAATTCTAATTGTAATTCTTGCATCACTATCGAAGTATTTCAATTGTCCGGCACCGATTAGTTTCACTTAGGAATAAGTTTCCTTAACTTGAAAACTAAGTGACACTTACGTTTTATCCGCGGAAAAGGTTTAGAGATCTCGATTTCTTTGACATATGTTCCTTGACAAAAATAATTTAAAAACTCTCCTTGAATCGAGGAGTAAGGATATTCTAGCGATAAAATAAAATAAAAACGTCGACTTTCTTGTATTACGAAAAATTTAATTGCTATTATTTCTTTTAGTACGACTGATATCCAATTTTTGGATTGCGCCTTTGTCCCTCCTCGGAACATTTTTTGTCCAGATGAAATGAATATGTGCCACTTAATTTCCAGTGTCCTACAAGTAATATCGGTACCAGGCACTTGCGATATCCTCTACATAAGTCATTACACCAAATGATATCGATTAACCGATGCTTCTCATTTCTTTCCTTAGGTAGCTTCTACATTCATAATTATTATTTTATTTTGTTTATTAATTTCTCCAAGTAATTTTGTTCTTAAGAATTCTCTAATTAGTCAACGTGGATACTTCTCTTATATAATCTATATCGCGAATAACACACTACTTAGACTTTCATTTTTTTTTCAATTATATAATTGCTTTTGTAGAAATAAACACCATAATAACAAGAAGTTAAATTAGAATTATTCCGAAAAGATTATGGCCAAGAAAATTAATTGATAAATATACCTTTTTTGGAAAAAGTAATTCTAACGTATAATATGGAAGAAACTAATTTCAAAAAGACAAAGAGAAATAAAAGTATGTCGATGTTTTCAACAAATTTGAATTTACAAAAGTTTATGTAATATTATATAATGTAACGTAAAGTATAACGAGTAAAAATATAAAATACCGATTATCAGAAATCTTCGGTACAGATTATATACCTTGTGATTCGTACATTCTTGTATTCATACGCTATTTTAAACATTAATTATTCATTTCTAAATTACTTCATCCAGTTACAAGTAATAGGTTATAAATCGAATAAATAAATTTCTACTTTATATCATTAAATTAAAAGAAAATAGATTCTAGTAGATTTTCTAGATTATATTTTTTATGAATATATATATATATATACATACACACGTGTATATACACACGCGCGCACACGTACGCACACGAACACGCACACGAGCGTTACGACATTCGTATCCTAAAGTATTTTGAAAAAAGTTTTGAACAAATTTTATATTAATTTTAAATTAATTTTAATTTTTAATTTAGACAATGTTTTATTCTTTTGTAAACATCTTTGAAAATAATTTATCAAATAAATAAATAGTTTAAAAGACAATGTAGATAGTTTTTCACTTTATCCTTTGTACATCATAAAGAGATAGAGTATGAGTTACTTATAAATAACTATAATATTATTTTCGACTTAAGTAGATTTGAGTTAAATAAGAAGGCTCGTAGTTAATACGTACAATCAAGCAATAAGTAGATTTATGCCGACCAGTAGTGTTAGTACATTTGATAGTTTTCCAGAATTTGATAGTTTTCCCGTCTAAGAATGTGGCAGATAATCGGTAATAAGAACGATGTGTCGCGTGACTAATCTACGTACGTAGCTCAATTACACGAATACGCTCTCGATTGTTGCTGCTTGGCGATTATTACTTTATTACTTGCGTTTAAATAACACGTAATTCAACAAGAGGCGTAATCTTGCGTGCCGAATTACCGAAAAGAAGTTAAGAAACGTTGAGAACAGAGTCGCCGAAACGCGACATGTTTACTCACCTTTTCCCATCCTTTACGAATGTGTGTATGTTTTTGTTGTTTTTGTTGGGTATTTCATGAAATAGTTTACACGAACGTCAGCGAGGAAAATGGTAGTACCTTTGCACTAGTACGTTGCATAGTACCTTTCAGCCGAAATAAGTTTATTTTTAATTGGTTAGTTTGGACGTCAAAAAAGCATAAGTCATAAACTTTTATCGTATTTTAGGCAAAGCATACAAGTTACTGGTTACAGAAGTGAAAATTCGGGTAAATTATCCTTTCATCTGACGGTAAAAGCAGTATATTTAATCTTCTTTATAATATATATATATATCCGGTGTTTATAAATTGAAATACATAAAATAATTAGTTTTGTTATTCGGAGCTTAATTTCAAGTAGTACTAAAATAACAAATACAATTATCCTTAAAAATATGTCTTTATTTCGGGGTATTTAACGTTATAAGGTAATTTAAATGCATATTTTCATTAAAAAAAAAATTATTTTACTGGCGTCGTCTCTTAATTAGCGTGATAAACCGTAATAAAAATTGAGATCATGTAAAATTTCTACGTGTTTGTTGATTACGGCATATAAATTTAGAAACGTCGATGACAGTCTTGAATCGTAATTTTGAAGAATAAGAGAAATTTTAAATAATAAATTTAAAATCAGTTAGAAAACTCGTAAATGAAAGTCCCTTAATAGTATAGAGAATAATTATTTTCAAATGCGCTGAACGTACATAAATCTAACAAAAATTTTTGGTTTAATAAAGATATAAAATAAATTATTGTATAATACATTTTTTGCGAGAATAAATAAATTATTAAATAACATCAATGTTATTTCAAATTAGAAATTTATGCAAATATATTTCGATGAGAGTTTTGAATAGTTATTGCATTACTTTATTAAATTAAAAATATCTGAATTCAACTGGAAAAAATATTCATGTATATGTCGACATATTTAAGGGGAGGCAGATACATATTCATTTCTAGGACTCGATGCCGAAGTGCTATCAATAATAAAACACCGTATGACAGTTGAACTTTTATAATTATTCTTCAATATTCTTCAATATATTACTCAGAAATGAGAAGTTAAATTGGCTTTACCATTTTTAGACGAACTTGTTTCATTTTATTACCTAGCAAATAAATCTCAAGGCTACGGTTACGTAAAATTTGCGGAAATAAGAGTACTCGGGTTAATCAACTTCTAACGTTAAAGTTTCCTTTTCACGGTCTTAAGTACTGTTATTTTCATGCAGCAATTGTAAGTAAGTAAGCTTGCCTATTCATTGAAATTAGTTTATGAATATTGGATAATCGTATGAATTATTAATTCTTATTGTAAAATTTATGTATAATAGTAGTGCTTGAAGTACCGAAGATTTAAAATATGAGAAATACAAGCAGCATTGAACAATAAATATTTACTTTTGAACCTACTTTAGTCAGAAATGAATACTCATTCTGTTATTTTCTTGATTTAAAGCTGATGGTTTAAGTATGGGACTGATTAGTCATGCCTTACTCATCTAAATATTCTATGCGTAGATACAGTTATACGTAATAACTTTTTTCTGCATTTTCTTTTATTCATTTACAGTTAACAACAAATGATAAATCTTAAAATCCATAATAATCTGAATAACTTTTCAATTTATTTTCAGTTATGAGTTATTCAAACGTTTTTTACTACCTTCTTATTTGGTCGAATGTATGCTGATTTTATTTATGATTCATGTTTAGTATTAAAAATGACTTTAATTATAACTGTATACGGATGTTTTGAAATATAAACTGTTTAATTGTGCAATATGAAAAAGCAGGTTTGATTCGCATTTAGCGTAAAAAATCCAATTTACTTATTCGATTAAAAGATTTATAATTTTTTTATATCAATTTACTGGAGAAATACGTCTGAAAAGGATAATATCTTATGTTATTTTGTATACTGATTCTTGTAAATTTCAAGAATCAATTTAAAGTAATTACGTTAACTGATAATTTACGCCTATATGTGTTAAAAACCAAATTACCGAATATTAAATGATACACCAAAAATAATTAGATTTTTGTTCCAATCCACGAATGCTAAGCTCTTTTATGTCGACGATTATAAAGTATATTGAACGTAAACCCATGGAACGAATTTGATTTCCACTTTTTTCATATAAAAGCTAGTACATAACGACAGTAAAATAAACTGAATTTTCCTTTATTAACTCGACTTCCGTTGGAAGAACAAGAGAAAGGTGCGTACGATTACCAAAGTCGATATGTCGACTTTCTTGGTCACGATAAGCGGTTAGGTATTTCTCTTGTGATTCATTTTAAGGTATTATTTGTGGTAAATGATTATGGCTAAAAATGACTTATTTTTTTACGATAAGAAAGATTTAATGTACTTCTTTATCAGCGATATTTAAGATTCTTATTGGTTAATTTGTCGACTTCCCTAAATTACGTATCAGCAACCACTTGGTAATCCGACGCGTACCTTTTATCGATGTGAAATTCTTTTAGATTAGGAAATAAATTAAAGTCTTATGACTTTCTATCTGTTAGAATGTGGTATAAGCTGCACATGATAATAACTCAAAAATTATATTTCATTCATCGCAATAACAGATATTTGTGTATTTGAGAAGATGCCACCAGATGACAATATTCTTTTTCGTCGATGCATAATATTCTTTATGAATTTTTAGATGCAACTGTTTAGATAAATTTAGTGTTTTATGTATTTCAAGATAATCGATAAAGGAATATCGTTACATCCATACGTACTGTCGACATTATTCCGTCAAGCTATAAAGTTGATTCGATCTTTTTCGAAATTATTAATACATTGTATTTGTTGTAGATCCACGAGTGCTCTGTTGATACTATATAACTTAATGATGAATCCGAATGAGCTCAGCAATTTTTAATTGATGTCTAAACTAATGAAATTACGCCGTAAAAAGTTTAAAGTTGTTTAAAAATAGTCATGTCATTAATTTATTCGTGCCTGCATAAGTATCTGTTGTGAGCTGAGTTCGAAACTCGAATGAAACGTGTTATTTGAGGTATGCTATTTCATCTAATTCCATTAATAATAGTTTAATAAAATATTACGTCCTTTTGGATCATTTTCTCAGACGTGCGTATTCACTTATCGTGATAATTTTTTACTTTCTCGCTTAGGCTAAAAAACTTATATTACTAATTCAATCTTCATCTTTAATTCAATAGATTTTATTATTCAATTAACTTATTTAAGATTTTGGTATCAAATTTATATATCAAATAATACCTTTTAGAAGCTTATGCCTTTATTAAAAATTCTGATAATATCGCGAATCACTTGCATTGAAACAATATGCATTTATCATTATTGTGAAAAAAAGACGGAAACGTAAACTTAATAGATATTATAACGGACAGGTTAATTAATAAAAATAATTACATAGATATAAAATATCATTATTTCAAATATTATAATAATTCTTTGTAACATAAAAATATGTCCTATTTCCTCTAGATTTATTTTATAGTTGTTATTTTACTATTGCCTTGGAAGCTGAGAGACTTATTATTCTTAGATTTTATCAGTAAAACATGTATTGATATACAATGTTATTTATTCATTAAAGTTCAATTTAGTAATAGAAAAAGTCAGTTCTATTAAATAATTGTGCCTATTAATAGTACCAAGGATTGTCAATGTTGCTATTTTGCTATTTTGTACTTGTTTATATTACATAGTCATCGAAATATTGTAATTTTCTTAATAAAATAAATAACTATGTTTTTTCAATTTACATATTTTATTTTTTGCAATGTAGATTCTACTTGAAAAATTACGTATTTAGAAAATGTAGAAAAGCTTAAAAGAGAGATTATTATTAGTTTTGTCGATAGCTCATTCGTTTTTTCAATTTTTTCAATCATTGACATTTTAAAATGCATCTTATAGTTTATCATTGGTTAAATTAGGTTTAATTTGGATTTTTGTAATTCATTCTTCTGGTTTAAAATATTAAACTAAAAAATTTTACTTTTGTATTTGAAATCATTGATTGAATCAAGAATCTTGTAAACAGTGTTTTATTCGACTCTTAATATTCTTTTTTCGAGATAGTTCGCATCATCTGTTGCTACGGTTTAAAATATTTATGAAATAGAGTTTAAAATACGTGCCCTGAAAAATTGTTAGCAGTATTCAATCAAAAAATTCAATAAAACTTTAAATTGAGTTTGAATAATAAGCTTTTGCGCACGTAGTGCTTCGTTAACTTTTTCTACCAAAATATTCTTAGTATATTTAATGTTAAGAATCATGAAACATTTTGATTGAACGATAATTAAAAAATAATTCTTTAAAATCTTCCCAATGGTAAAAAATCCGATCATACAGTTCAAATTATTATTTGTACAGCAACAAATTACGTTCAATTGTTCTTCTGATCATTTTAATTTAACATATGTAAAATATTTGTTATAGATAATATTTGAAATGCAGCTTGAACAAAGTTTAATATTATTATACAGAAAATTCTTCTGCTTTTTTATCCTAATTTCATGCACATAATTAAACAATGTAATTCAAATCGTCGTCTTCGCATTTGTTATGTTTTTCCATTGGGTTCCACTTAGCGATAAATCAGAAATGCAATAAGTCAAAATAACAGGAAATGCAGTTCGAGTCTCATTATCAGAAGAATTGTACCACGCGTGTTAAAGTTTACGCTGCTGTTCTTTATTCATGCTCAATGTAAATGGAATAATCGTCATAGTGGTCGTGGAGCGGAGTTTGTCCGACCATTGGAGAAGCGTTTGGTCCGACTTTTAATTGGCCGGTCGACTAGGACAATAGAACGATCTAATGAAAATTTTAATTTGCCTCGACAATAGAAACAATATAAAATTTGATTTTACAGTCGTATTATTTTTTTAGGTCTTTTGTTTACGCGTTACAATCTTGTTTGAGAATTGTCCAACAAAACGCGAATTATAAATTTGTATTCGAAATTTATACGATTCATTAGCAAATGCTTAAAAATAAGACTTACGTATGGGCTGTAGAAATTCAGATTCAAATAAGAAATTTCGCTAATGATAGAAAGAATAGTATATTGAATAAATATCAATAGTAGAATATACATACATTCTGCATAAATCACGCCTTGGTATGGAAAGCATTCGCGAACATATGTGTATATGTATATGTGTGTGTATATATATATATATATATATATATATATATATATATATATAAAAGTGACTTCATTACCTTTGTTTTGAATGTAAACGTTATAATGAAATATGATCAAATCATACATAAATGCTTGACGAATTTTACAACGTTATTACTACTCTAGAAGATTTTCATTTACTGATCTTCAATTTTAATTTGTTTTATGCTGAATTAGATTGATAAAATAAAGCTTACCAACAATATAAGAAACTATAAAGTCTCAAGAAAATGTACTCTACCTTGCATATTTCAGTTCGAGCATGTATCTACATCATAAAGTAGCTCAAGGTCACAAGACCAATTTCCTGTTACTTTTAATACCTTACCTACGAGATTGTATCTATGAAATAAAGTACATCTACGTATAGTTATGCAGTTAGAAGGGCTGAAGCAATGCTTAGGCAAAACATATTATAATCCAAAGTTACCACAAGAATAATTAGAAAACACATACCAAGTGTCTCTAATGTAATTATACCATTTCTATGCTTAAAAATAAAGTTTCTAATAATAGTAGTGTTTTTATAAGTTTGTGTATTATAGAATTGAGTTCAGTCTACTTTGTAACTATAAACGGAAATAACTATACAGCTATTTATATTGAAACGGGTAAATTACAATAAGAAAACTCTCCGTAATTTTACGCACAATGAAAATATTACGATTCAAAGTATTTAAAAAAAAATATTCATTTAAAAAATAAACTCCTAAATAACTACTAAATAATTTAATATATATTTTTAAACCTAATTATGCTTTAATAAGGTATGCTTTAATCGAGCCTACTTATCGTAAAGGCTCCTTTACGATATATAATTTCGTAATTTACAATATCTATAGTAGAACGTTTGCATTTAATAGTTTAATAATAAATGGATGAACTTTGATAAAAGGTACTTGTGAGCACAGTATTAAAGTTTGTCTATTTTTATCAACCTAGATATTCCCATTCAATTACTGTAAAACCTTTCGTTGCAGTGTGATATTAGAGTCATCGTTACTTTTAAAGCTAGTAATTATTTATCATAAGTTAAAGTTAGAGAGAATTTTAAATAATTCTTGAAGCATTATTTTCCTGAAATATTTCTTTCTCAAAATCGATCATTAAAATTTAATTATTCTAGGGGATACTTCAAATTAAAAACAGAGGAATTACTTTAAATATTTTAAATAACTTTTCATAATTTTACTTTTATGTAAAATTTTGCCTACGTATACAAGCACGCATATATATATATATATATATATATATATGTTCCTTTGTATGTATAATTGATTTAACTTCTATCTCGCAGTAGGTGTATTTTTTTCTTAGTAAAAAATACTCGAGTCAAATTGCTCGAATAATTTAAATAATTTAAAATATTTCAATTGTTCTGAAAAATTACATCGAAGAATTCCCTAGTGTTTTTACAAAAGAAATAAATTTTATAGTTAGTGTTTCATTTTTTGATTTGTAACGCCTCGATCCTCGACGTTCGACGTGTTTTAAGTTACGTGCAGGGCTCCATCCCTGTCTATTCGTCCTTCTGATGGTGGCGGTGACTCGGTTCCCCGATGATCCCTGACTGTCCTGTCCAGGATGGCTCGAGGTCGGACCAGGTTCGTGGAAAGAGGAAGAGGAGCGAAGAGACCGGGACGAAATAAACAAGGCGTTTTCTTTTACTTTGTAAAATCTAAACTTAAGCTTATCTTTATTTAAATAAAACTACAATGACGTCTGTTTTGCGGTGCGCTCACCGCTTACAAAGGATTCTTAACAGTCTATGTTTACACGACATTCCTTATATATTGACCAGTACAACATAATTTTTTTTGCTCACGAGAGTTGTAATATATACCCTTAGAACTATTCGGTCGGTAGTTAGCTATAATGGAGAGCAAAATAATCGTGAACGAAAGAAGAAACTATGAATAAGAAAAGTAGCAGTATCATTCCTATTTTCATTTCATAATCGAATAAGAGAGGGAAAGCGAGCTTAGCGTTTCTCCGCTGCGCGCATCTCTTCTTACGTAAGAAAAAATTTTTCTACGAAAAATAAAGAGAGAAAGTTCGAAGTTGAGAGAAAGCTAAGAAAGAGAGAAATCGAAATATATATTTCACTCGCTTATACGATTTACAGTTTATTCAATTTTATGTAACACGTAAATTAGATCGTACCAAAAACAGAACATTTAAGAACATGCATACTTTTGTCGGATCCGAACTTAAATCATAACGTGTATATATATAATTTTGAATTATTCATGTAATTGTTTCATCTTGGTCGACTAAGAAATAGGTTGTAGAGAATATATTAATATTTCTAATATTATCTAAAAATCAGTTATCACGTTTTCATTATGGTGTTCAAATGCTTTCTATCAATACACTACAAAAAAATATAAAAAAAGAACATCGTTTTTCTCGAACTCCCACGCATTTGTAACGCATTGATCAAAATAAATCGATAGAGCTCTTTTTTAATATAAAAGTAATTGATTCTTTTCATTCGAATAATATTCATAAAAAAATGTTTCTTATTGTAAATTAAGAAAATTAATATATCATGATAATATATCAGCTTACGCAAATTTCGAATATAATGAAATTATGTACTTGCAACCCTTCTTATTAAACTCATCTTTGTTATTATAACAGTTATTATTTTTGAAGTTTCTCTTTAATTTCTTTTAAGCTTGTTCTAGTAATTGTTATTCATTCATTATCTTGAACGAAAGTTAAAATTATTGAAATGATATAATCAATTTTATAATATAATATAATATAATATAATAATTTTATATATAATATAATAATATATTTATATATAATAATATAATAATTTTATAATATAATACAATATAATAATCAATTTCTTTCAATTACTTAAAATTAAACTGAAATTGTATGATTTAAATTATACGTGTTAAAAAGAAATTATTATGTGCAAGACGTTATAGCCTCATAACTTTAAAATTCTCAAATATGAAATTCATTTAATTAAAGTTATTAGTATCGTTATAAATTATTACATTACGTTATTATAAATTATAAATATATATACTATCATATATGAAATTTTGCTCCTTTTTATTAATATCTTGTTACGTATATTAAAAGCTTTATATAAATTTATTTTTACTATCTTTTCAAAATTCAAATGTTTCATTGTAATAATCATTTTGAAAGTTTCACGAAATAAATTATAATTTATTTAAATGTAAATGGTATCTATAATTGTCTATAAGCTAATCTAAATCTAAACTTTTAAAGAACTAATTATTTTTTATAAATTCATCCGATAAACAATAGTAATTTCAAGTGATTTTTATATTATTTATATACATTTCTATTATTAAGATTTTTAGGATGGCAAGTTCAGTATGTTTAAGTGTGCTTAGTTAATTAACAATTTTTTATAACTATTATTTGCAGTCATCAACGATGTAACTGATTAAAACCTTATAAATCCATATGGTAATTTTTCCGGTTTTAATAGACGTTTGTGTAAAATGCACTAAAAAATGTAAATTTTCCATTAGGATAAAAATCATTTTTACACCTTTTTTATTAAACATATTTGTTCATTCGCTAACAATAATTTTAGTATAGTGAATTTACTAGAATATACATTTTACAGAATAGAAAATGTAAATAAAACTAAATGTTTAAATATTTTTTTCTTTTGAAATAAATGAAATTTTCTGGATCTTTATCTTCATACATCGATTTATACTTCATATTTGTTTAACATAGGCAGATATGAAAAGAAATACGTAATCTTATTAGAAATCAATGCAGTGATCCTATCATGTTACCCAATTATTTCAGTTCTGTCTACATCACTGACACAAGGTCGACATTATTGGATTCGAATATTACGTGCATAAACATCATGTAAAAACGTAATATTTATATTTTTGTCAGTTCGCATATATCAGCATGTGAACTAGGTTTCTGAATAGTATTTTTACAATTTACATGAACTCTAACACAGGCTTTTATCGCCCATTGAATATTCTTTTATAATTTAGTAATAAATTTTGCAAATGTTCAAGTCACCTTGACAGTGTCTTTAAAAGGATCCTTAGTTTCTCATCCAATGTGAAACGGGTTCTGATGCAATTACAAAGTATTCCAAGCTTTTGAAGAAGAAATAAATCATACAATACTTTGTATTTTTAATAAAAACTCTAGAGATATGAACATCTGTATTAAATTTTATTCAATTACAATTTCGGTTTATATTTTTTATTCACGCATGCACGTACATGAATTTACAAATTTATATTTTCAAATACCGAAAATTAAACTGATATCAATAATTTGATTACGGAACTTCGGTATGACTTAGACTGTTTAATAGAAGGATAACTGACTTAGTCTTGCAAGTCAAGGATATAATTAAATTTCAATACCCGAAAAAAAAAATATTTATATTTCAGAATTGAGTTACAAACAATATAACTGCAATATGACAAGAATTATCAAATTTTTTTCATATAAATGTGAATATAAAAATATTATTTGAAAACTGCATAATCAGAAACGTGATTAATCTTGCATTAATAATTATGAATAACAATTTTGATACAATTATGTTACATTAAAACTGAATAATATTGAAGGAAAATTAATATTGATTTCAAGAATTTTAAAATCACACCTTTTTCATTTTACAGAATTTTCATTTATTTTATATATTTATTTAATAAAAACGAAGAAAATATAAGTGAAATTTATTTTGAACTATTTTTATAAATCCTTTACAATACCTATATATATATATATATATATATATATATATATATATTATTATTATATTTGTAACGATTACATTTAGAGTATAATATTGTAAAAGCATTTTTCTTATAAATTAAAGCGCAAAATTATTTCATAAATATTGGTAAAATTTTTAATTTTATAAATAAATGTCATTGTCAATAGAACGTCTAAATGCTAAATACAAAAAACAAAATGTAACTGGAAAAACTGAGTTTTTAAGAGAATGTAAATAATACATATCCGTTTTACGTACAGTTAAACTGTTTTTCGATTTAATTTTGTACTTATTAGAATATGAAAGAACTTAAAATTATACGAACTTTATTCATGTTTTGGAAATACATATTCATAAATTTAATAACAAATGCAAACGATGCATATTTTAACAATATCTATTTTTATATACATATACAAGTCATCTCAATGATTTTCTATTTCTTATTTTTTGGATGATAAAATATGTTAGAATTTTTTATGCCACCTTTAAACAAATTTATATTATTATTCAAAAACTACAAAAATAAAATTTTTAGTTAAGTTTGATCGATCACAATATTTTTTCCTAAGTCCAACTGAAAAATATAAATTAAATATAATGCTCACAAAAGATATTAAAAAAAAAATTGACAATTAAAAAATTTAGTAATAACAACTATACAATGCTAATTGAAAAATACTTATATTACAAAATTAATTATGATTGATGATTCTTTGTAGAATATTTAAAGAACTGAGATGTTTTTATACGTATCTAACATCAAAAACGTATGTATGTAAATGTACTTTATATCATGTAAATATATCTATTAAGAAGTCTAATGTACATTAGAGTGTTTATTACTTCGAGAAAAATGAAATTATCTTTTATAAAGTTTAATGGTACCTTAAGTCAAACTGATTATAAATAGTGTTTTTGAAAAACAAGTTTGAAAATTTCTCAAAAATTACATGATATTTGATACAGTAACTAAATTTATAATCGATCAAGTTATTTATTATAAATTTGCTAGACTCAAGCTAATGAAGTTTTAATCAATTAAGAAAGTTTTTATATTCAAATTATGATAGATAAATATACAATACAACGGTAATTAATTAATTTATTATTTGTCTATTAATAAATTTAATAGATTATCAGTCAATACTAATACAAATGAAAGTGATAAAAATTTTTTCTGGAAAATATAATTTCTATTGAAATGAAAATAAAAATTGACATTTTAAATGAAATTATACTTTAAGATTTTAAAATTCGGTACTAGATAATATTTGCCTTAGTCCCATCAACACAATACATGAAATGTAATTTCTAGTACATTCTAAGAAGAGTCTTTCTAAATTTGTGATGCTTAACTTCAATTAATTAATTTAGCTTAAATTATTTTCTTCCGAATTAAACTATCAAATAATCTTATTAGACTAACTTAAAACTTCATTGATTAATTAATAGACTTTTAATAGCAAGCTGAACTTATTGATTTTGTGTGCAATCGTACAATTTGGTAATCTAAGTTGTAATATAAACATATATATTCGTATTTCAAATATACTTTAAAGTACATAAAAGAAAGAGTCATATAGCGATGATGACCCAGCATAACAGTTAAGCTACAATTCCGGAGACTATAAAAAAAACTTATGTAAAACATTGTACTTGTGTCTCTGTATGATGTATTTATTTTACTCTAGATAACGGTTAAATGGCATAATTCATGAAATTTCTAATTCGGCTTTATTTCTTTTTACATTCGGGTGGAATATTGTTAAGGGGCATAAAAATATATGCATTTAATAATGATTGTCAAACACATTAATCGGATTATTTTCTCATAAACATCAGTGAAGTAGAAAAAATGACAAAAGCATCTATTGCACATAAATACATAATTAAATAATACACCTTTCATTTTTCTCCAATGTTTTGAAACGGTCAGTTTAATAAAAAAATATTCTTCTAAAACTGTTATACAAGTATCTTATAAGATTCCTTCTAAATAATATTATTACTTTCATTTTTTATCTTTAATTTTGCCATTTTTAATCATAGCTTACGATGCATTCAAGGATTTTTACCATGTATTTCTAAGGAAATTAATGTCAAAATTATTCTATCAAATAAAAGTTATCTTTCCATTGAAACTATGTTTTAGTTTAGGTGAGTCAGAAGGTATCTAAACACTTATGATTTATTAAATATAACCAATTTGCGTATTTTATAAAACTGTGTACATGAAACATAGTTTACGTGAAGAAATTGTAAAATAAATTTCCTTTTAAATTCTTGAAAATTTTTTACACTATGATTTTTATTTCAAAATTAATATTTTTCGAAAAAATAAGTATTGGAAACTGTCGAAAAATTACAAAAATCTAATATTTAATTCTCTGGAGCCTCTGAGTAAATAAATTTATATTAAAAATTTTATAAATTTTTCTAAATAAAAAATATAATTTTTCTGTTACTTTTAATATTAATCTGATTGGAAACTTATTACATATGAACTCTTTTTACGTAAGTTGAGAATTAAATGTCAGTCTTTTAGAGTGACTAATGTATTTCAACTGATTCGTAATGTTTTCAATTAAATACTTAATTTTTAAACTAATAAATATCTGAACTGTTATTATCGAAGCTCTTCGTAATTAAAAGAAAGCAACCTTTAATTATGCATAAGTTCATTCCCGTATATGAGGGATGACAAAAACTGTTGAAACATTGATATAATGGTTTTGACGTAGCCATTCATTGTCAGTAGGTGTATTCGTTTTTTCTTGATTTTAGCATATATATATATATATATATGATGGAATAAATTTATATATAATAGTAGTAGTGCCATCTTTTCTACATAATCTATAACAACTATAATAAAAATATTTTAAATAACTAATGACGTAATGCTTCTAATAGCTTTACTTTTGTAATAGTTTGTTTTGTTTTCAGCTGTTTTTTCACAATAATCGTAGTTGCTTAATTCAGTTTTATTCAAGTTTGCGCGAGCTATAATACTTTGATAACATTCATTACAACTATTGATTTGAAACTTATATCAAACCTCATTATGTAGAAATATTCCTTTACAAGGTTGCACATACATTAAATTGAAATTTCTATTTCCTGGTTTAATTCATGAACCTTCATTTTACTCTGAAGCTTCATACTAACATTTTATATATGAAGTATTCATATATTTCGAACCGATGCTATAAAACTCTTTATTGATATTCATTCGGTCTATTTTAAATAAAATAATCTTACGTCTAATTGTACTAGAGAAGAGATATTCTCAAGGTTATATTCTTGTTGTTTGTTTTATATGAAATTTCATTAAAATTTTTAAGCAATAGAATAATACGAGCACTAATTATTTAGATAACAATTACTTAAAAACAATGTTTTAGAATTACTTCAGTTTTCAATGTTTTATTAATAACCATAAAAGTAGTGGACAATATAGTAATTATAAACTTAAAAATAAGCAAGACTACTTCGTGAAGGCACTATTAAAATTTTAAACTTTTTGAAATAATTATAAAAGTGGAAGAATTTATTTTTATGATTTTGCATTTTCGAACAATGGTTCTGTTCTATATGTAATTGAAGTGAATACTTGCAACAGTATTGTCGTGATAAATAATTTGGTTCATTGTAAATAAATAAATTTTTGTAATAAAATCAAAGTATTTTACTTCATTGATTATTTTAATTTGTAATTACTTAAAAAGATTTATTATTTAAACCTAAAAGAGATGGAGAATATATAAGTTCATTTTTTATTCAGAAATTTGATTAAGATTTCATTATAAATAAAAGTTTATATTCGTAAAATGTATATCTAAAAATAGTAATAAAGCAGTCACTAAAATATAAAAAGTAAAGTGAAAAAAATAACTTTTTATTCAGTGAACTATACAAATTGTTATAAAAATTATTTTTTACACAAGTTGGAATTATTCTACAAATTCAAGAGATTTTATTTAAATTTAAATACTTGTAACGACTTTATTGGTGTAATCTTTTTAATTTTCTAACAATACTTACCTCTTGGAGAGCCGAGGAAAAAGACAAGTCGGCTATTCATGCACGTATAATTTCTTAGCTCATTAATCCCTGCTAATTAGGGTTACTTTCTGGCGCATTTTCCTTCTTTCTGTGCATACCTATTACAATTTTTTTTTTTTCATAATATTCGTAAAACATTTCATTATTTTTCTACATTTCGTATTGTTTGGATTATTGATTTATTTTTTAATTACCGAAATATCTTATAATAATCACCAATATTATTTTACTATCGCTATAATTATGTGAGTTAATATAGCATTACAATTCCTTATGAAAACGCTCTTTTAGATGCTTAAGTCAACATTTCTTATTGATATTAAATGCTTTTATCGTTCACATACCCACCGTTACTACACATGTACACCAGCAAACTGAATTTTGCAAAAGTTATTTTTGTATCTTTATTTTATTTATACATTTGCCGCTTATATCAAGTATCTTACCACGATCAAATATACTCATGTCATCATTAATAATGATGTCATTTATTACAACACATTAAAGGCGTCCTTATCTTTGAATTCTTTTGGGATTATAAAGGAATATGAATATTTTTAAATTAATACTCTCTTATATCGTTAACAGTTATGGTGGTTTTAAAATTTTTACCTGAAAATACTTTTTATTTTCAAGAAATTATCAAATTTACCTTATACTACCTTATTTTATGATTTTACTTATAAGCGACTAAAAGTTATCAGATGAATGAAAAACGTTATTGTAAAAAACACGACTAACTCTTACAATTTACAAAGATACTGTCAAATCAATTGCGATAATTTAAAAATCTCATAAACCGGAAAGTTTTTTTAATAATAGATTATTATTAAGTTCTGAGAATATGCATTATGATATTTAAAGACATGAGATTCGTAATAATATTTTTTCAAATCCATTAAAATAAAAGATTATCATAATTCTTTGTAATAAAGTATTACAATTAATTAATTAATTAATTATATATTCTAATAAAGTTGAAACATACTTCAGTTTAGAATTGCTTTCCTATCTAAGTACATAATATATTTTATTTAATTTAAGAATACGATTTAAGTAACAAACGACATATTGCACACGTGCTGAGGAAAATTACAAAAAACACAAATTAAAAACTTCCACTATAAGAATGAATGAATTGCAATTCATATGTTTTTGAAAGAAACAATAACGTCGATTCTCCTCTATATTTCAACGTTTCATTGAATTTCTCCAAGTACAATGGATTTTGAATAGGATTTACAATTTAAAAATGAAATTGATTACTAAGTATCATAAATATATAGGAACAGTCTTTCTAACTTTTTTTTATCCATTTGCATTGATTTATCGTTTCACACATTTCGTTTCAATGCAAATAGACTTACATCGTTTAGGTTAAAAATAAAAATATTATCATTCAAAATAATAAAAAATTGCCTCGATTAATATAAAATATTTTTATACGTAAAGTAATGTACAATTTAGTAAAATGTAAACTTTCTCATTTTTCTTATTTACCTGCAACTTAAAAAATACTTCAATCCTTATTATATTTAGTAATAGTTATTATAAAACTTATTAATATTAGGAGAGTTTACAAAAATGGGAAAACAGAAATTTGATTAGAAGTAGCTTTTAATCGCATTGAAGTATAGATATAAATAATGTTAAAATTTGTAACTAGGCTTTGCAAATTTACTTTTCAAATTTTCATACATGAATTTATCGATTAAATTGAATGCTTTGTAAATTAGTCGTTTAATGAGCACATAAATATCAAAACTATTAAAAGGGACGTTATTAATGTAACTTAAGCATTAAAAGAATTATTAACCTTTTAAATGTTTTCTGTGAAGTTGTGAAAAATGTTTAATGGTAGATTTAGTACAGCTAATGAAAGCCACTTATGAAGTATAATTTCTCGATATAATTTGTAAAAGTTCATTTAGATAGTATATAACTGAATATTGTATTTCTTTGTATTTAGAAGATCTCCGATCTTATAAATATTAATAAAATAATAATAAGTTTAACATTTAAGATGAAATCTTAATAAAATTATTAGACTAAAGCTCAATATTATAGAAAAATACTCCATTTCGAAAAGCAAAGTAGATAGTCATATAAGATTTCATCTACAGTGATACAAATTTAATGTTTTCTTCTCATCTCTATCGCATTCTTTGTGTTTACCAATTGATTACAAATTTATTGATTTATTAAGCATAAAACGCAACGATACTCACCAAACGCTCAAGACATCTTATTGCAATTTAGCCACGCCTCTTGTCCATACGTACGTTATATATATGCTATGAACATTTCATTTGCACATCGATGCTACTTTCGTTATTTGACTATAAAAGCGTTTTATTTAATTAACCTTAAATGCGCTATTTTCATCATCTTTCATCTATACTACTTTTTAAACTTACTTTAGAAATTTAGAGTATCGGTTGATAATTCCGAATGAAAAGTCTTTCGTTAAATTTTTGTACCATTCAAAAAGAAATATCTCACGTTTCATATATAATCATTCCTAAATTATCATAAAATCATAAAATCAATTTAATTCTTTTACTGAGAACGCAAGCGATAACTTTAAAATAGTATAACATCACCCTTCCCACATAAGAGCAGATTTTTATTTCATTCATATAAATTCATGCATTTTCGATTGAAGTGAAGGTAAAACCGAGTAGTTTTTACAAAGAAAGTAATTTCACGATATATTGTGAACATGGAACACCGTAGGATATAGATAGGAAACAGAGAAAGAAAACCTAAAGCCTCACGCTCTTTTTCCCAAAAATACCAGTAAATTTTCTCTATTTCCGATCTCATGTTATCTCATAAATATAAAAACGTTACCAGAGAATTCGTTTTAAATAATAATAAATTTAATGAATATCTTTCCAATTGAAATTAATGACGAAATATTATCAATTTTACGTTTAAATAAGAATAAAAATAAAATCAATACAAATGTTTAATTAAAATAAAGAAAATCTTGAACGGAAAAATTTCATGTAAGCTCCCCTTATCTCGTGAGCTTATATCTCTATAAGTAACCTTGAAATTATCCATTTAACTTAGCATTTAACTTAGTCATATTGACATACTGTCACTGACATGAGACACATGTCATCCAGAGTCACTCACTGAGGTCCAAATCGTTTATACAAAAGAAAAAGTTTAAATTTCAGTTTTCATTTAATAATCCTTCCCCTAATAATATATATAATAATTATTTAATAAATAAATATTATATAATATTATATATAACAATAATTATTTGAATAATAATATATATGATAAATAATAATTTTTTATTAATTTATCTCGCAATCAATTATTTTTTTAACGGTGATTCTTAATCTCTCGTTACGAAAATTCAATTATTTCACAGTCCAATTGCATAAGTTTTGATGGTTTACTTGTAAATCGTTAAAATCTATTTTAAAATTTTTAATTATATTATTAACCATTTAACTTACTACAGTTGTAGCCCTTACAAGAGATCATAGTTAAATTTATGATTATAACAATTGAATTTAATATTTTTTACGTACATAAAACTATTATTTCGTTCTCTTCTTGTATGTCACAAGAATTTTTCTTTTTATGGTTTTCTCAAGAAGATAAATTTGCATCGTCAAGAATGTTCTAAAGTTCATGAATGCATCGTCAATCTTGACCCCAGATGATTATGCAAAAATGTAAAAGTCAATCGAAGAAAATTATGTAGGTTGAGTCTAGTACGATCTGAAAATATCATTAAAATGCTAAAAATTATTATTTATTAAGAGAGTAGTAGAAATAATGTTGTATAAAACGCTAAACATTAACGTTTTATTAACATCGTAATAAAGATTTTGCAAAGATTCGCGCGATTGCAAAATTTGCAAAATTGACAAAACGAATGTTCTGCTTCTCTTACAAAAAAAGAAACGACCAAAAATAATTCCATTCACATACATAACAGAGTGAACGTTAGATAATTTTAAATAAAAAATTGTTAGTAAATTATAATTTCGATAAATGCTTATCTAAAGACGATTTTACTAAATAAATTGTTATTTTATTTGCGTAAGTAGTATAATTAATTATTAAATACATCATGTAACAGTAATAGAAAGGGATAAAATATAATCTCGAACCGATGATTGAGAATTGATCCTAAACTAAGAAATTTTTCCCATAATAACTAGCATGTAGAATAAAACATACGTAATATGCTTATTTATCAATTCATCTCATAATATTTTCACAAATAAATACTTTATTGATGATATTTAATAATCAAATTTTTAAATAAGTTAAGAGACTAACAAATTCTAAGTTTTATACGTATGTAACATATAACATTTTTATAATAGTAAGAATTATGTTTAATAAATTATAAATCATAATTATTTATTGTACGTACATTTAATTCAATCATGTCATTTTGGAAACTTATTGTCTTTAAATTACAAAAGAGAAGAATAATTTAGCAAGCAAAACATTTCAAATGCCTAATTTCAATTCGTTTCAGAATATATGATAAGAAATTAAATACTAAATTAAAAATGTCAAGCATCAACTTTATGGTTATAATTATAAAATAATAATTTTTAACAAAATAATAGAACATTGCTTTTACAAATAAAAGTAGACTTTTGTGAATTAAATAAAAAGAACATTCATGAGACGTAAAATATCCTTGCATATTTTTACGAATTATTTGGTGAACATAAATTGAAGAAGCTGATACAATCAATATTACACACTATTTTCTTGGATATAAAGATATTTTTCAATATGATTTCATTGTCAATTACTATATTTCTATAGAAAAACTATAAAATTCATGCTTTGAAGTTTGACGAATGGTTTTACTACCTTTTATACGAGTCTAAAGTTTCCAACGCCGGAAGTCCAACAAAAAATATAATCTTTTAAGGCTTGAAATTTCGTCAAAAAAACTACGCAAACTAAACGTACAACTATGATACAATAGGAACAAAAAGCGATATAACCCGAGAAATTGAAAAATTTCAAATTTTCACCAACTATCGTAAACCACGATCATTATCACAAAGAAACTTATTATAAACAAACAGAAGAAGGCCGCCTCCTACAATAGACTACTTGTCAGTTAAACGTTTTATCCGTTAATAATTTGTTTGATTAATTTTTATAGTATTTATTTTTAAGTTGAAAATTGAAGGTCGTATCTTGGAAAAAATTGATTAATCGTGTAAATGTAGATGAGAAACAGAGGGAAATATACATCGATAGAGCGAGAAAGAGAGAGTCGGTAAAAACGCTAAGTTTGAAATTTGTACGTTATTTCTTGTTTTAAAAAATTAATGATGCTTTTTAACCAACTGAGACAGAATACCAGAGGCGATGGTAAATTGTTCGAATCTTTCACATTTTTCGAAGGGTAGTAAACTCTATTTGAATTCGTGTTGCCGTGTCGCAAAGTCGTGGAGTTGCGTTTTCGACTCGACGAAATCGTAGATTTACGATCTCCACTTAATTCGGACGTCGGACGTACAAATGCACATTTCTACGTACGCTATATGCGCGAATACAAGTGTACTCGCTCGCTTGGAGTGTTTGACTCGGAAATGTCAAACACAAAATGAATTGCAATTTGTTCAAAAACAATAATGTTCAAAAAATTTTAAATTATCAATTATAAATTTGTGCAATGTTTCTGTAAGAGTTGTTACAAACAAATATATGGCTCCGAATAAACACCTGTGTACAAGAGTCGTATGCATAAATTGTGGCATCACGAAACTATATGTATTGAGAATTAGTTGGATACACAGGAAAGTATAGGCATTGCACATGGTTTTGTTTAACAAGCTGTTCAACGATATTCTGGATCGATTTTAATATTGGAAAAATATAAATTAAATTCGACTTTACATAGGGAACGATATTACGGAATGAAATTATGTTGAATGCCATAACTGTGATTGTTATTAACAATAACCCACAGTACAAACGCGTATTTGAACGATTATTTCTTTGTTTAAGAACAAATTTGACAATGTACCGCAACGATTTTAATATTGAAATTATAGTGGTTTCGTTTGGCTTGATATCGAGAACGATAATCTGAAAAAGCATTTCTGGCCAAAGTAAAACTATTAATGTTTTAAACATTTAAGTAAATTCTATGTGAAGTCATTGATTCGCATATGATTTTGTTTAATAATGTATAAGATATTATTGTTCATCGATTTTTGTTATAAAAATTTTAATATATTTTTAATTTTATTTTATTAATTTAATAATTAATATGCTGTAGATATACTGTTATGCGCATAAGAATAAGTGCGCTTGTAGTAGACTCGTATCGTGGCGTTCGGAATAACGTCGTTAAAAGCAATGTTTCGGATGAATTTTGAATAAGAAATTTCTTTTACCTATAGGTTTGTAGGTACTTAATATTAATCGAAAATAAAATTCTTGCTCATCCTAATAATTTGGGTCTTATGATTTTTTAAATTGTTCAACCCCTGTAGAGGGTTGAATTTCTTAGAAAAAGAAATGTTATTCTTTTTATAGTGAGTTAATTTTATGAAATAATTAAGTTATGAAACAATTTATTTCGTAAAAAAATATTCATTTTTCGTTGCGACCTAACCGATTGAAACTTCAGACACGTTCTTTTATCGGGTTTCCTCGGATGAAAGTAATACGTGCTAATTCATTTTCAATAAATTACAATTTATTTCAAAATTAATGAAATCTGTGCGAACCTACAAATATCTCAATTACTTTAAATTTATTAATGATAACCTATTTATGGTATTTGAACGAAAATACTTCTGTTGATACATACATGCATATTTTTCAAAGCTATTTTAAAATAACAACTATAAAAATGATTAATCTGAATTAAATGAAAATTTATAAAAAATATTACATCTTTATTATCTTAATATTTAAATACTTATTCCATTTACATTTTTTAAATAAGCTTTAAAATTATATAGACGCCTTATGCTTATTGATAGAATTATTTTTAAAATTTAAATAACTTAAGAAGTACTTTGTATTTTACGTATTGCAAGATACACTTGTCCAAATTGAGTAAATGCATAAGCCTTGAAGTTGAATGCGTGAATATCCAAAAGAAATTCCACTTATTACTTATAAAAATAGATTTATTATAAATGCAGATGTATTACATTCATAATTATTCGATAAATCATCTTTTTCACTAGAAAATTTATATAATTAATGTAAACTGTACCTTGCGGTTTGTATTTAAGAAATGAAATTGGACATTCAAGTTTTAAAAGTAGAAAAACCAAAAATAATTGTAAATCAATTTTCCGATAAAATGCTAAAAAATTAATTCTTTTCTTAATATAGCTCTTAAGAAATAATTCTTAAATACCGTGTGGTAATGTAAAATGTATACTTATTGAAACCCTATAATTATTATTACTTAATAAAGTCTATAATTATTAAAGCCTTGTCATGAGTAAAATCTTTAGTTTTATGTTCAGAATGTTTTAAGTTATATTTTTCTCAAAAGATGAATGCAATAATCTAGTTGTAATATTAATTTTGAATACATTTTACCCCATAAAGAAAATTTATTGGAATTAAAAATACTTTACAGGCAGTAAGATAAAGTAGTTACATTCATGTTTTTAGTAATTAGATGAAACAGTTTAAAAGACTTCTTTTTTAATATGTCATTAACTGCTCTAGACGTGCTAACTTACGTCTTTTTTCATAGCCCTATTATAAAAGAAATAAAGATGACGATCGATTGTTCAATTAGGTCTAGAATAAAGCTTTAATTAATTTTATTTATTGTTCGTTACTATAATTTAAAAGTAACTACATTGTATGAAATTATTAACGTTAAAATACATATATTGTTACGTTCTACTACTTTTTAAAATAAATAATAACAAATAAGATTAAAAACGCATGCAAATAAATAATACTGTTGCAGTATATCTTGGGTTTGTTTTTTTAATTTTTAATTTTCTCAATTGAAAATTTTTTAAAAATAAGAATTTCTAAAACGCGAATTATGAAAACTAAATTCATTCATTCTCTCTTATATGTTTACTATATATTTTATATTTTTTTCTTTCTTTGTACTATCACATTTTAGCTTTTTTCTTAAACTTCTACCTAATACATATGTATTTAAAACTGTAAATTAGGTGATCTACAGTTTTTTGTACAATTATTTTCTATATCGTTTTAACTGCTTTTAATAATTCAGCTGAATGTCAATATTTTTTTATTTTAATAAAAGTTATAAATATAGCAGGACAAAATAAAGCATCTGCTACAATCATGTTTGTACACAATAATGCGTACTTGAAACTTTTATGTACTCAGTACGTGAAAAATATACAAATTAAAATCTAATAATTGTTTTAAAATATAAAGATAAGACAATGTAAGAGAAATATTCAATAGTCGGCAAAAATAAAGAAACCGAAGCTTTATTCTTCGTCGGTGCGATACACTAATTAAATTGTTTGCTTTTTAATTCGGTAAATTTTAGATTTCCGTACGAAAATAAGTTATAGAAAAAGATCTCAGATTAAAGCAAAGATAAACCAGCAAATTGTAAAAATGAAATAAGGTTTTATCGAAGCAGGATATAACTTTTATGAATATAGTAAAAATGCTTCTAAAATATAAAATGATTAACTTTTTATTATTGTAGAAAAGTGCATTTTCAAGAATTGTTTACGAATTTTATTCATAAATCCAAGTTTAAGTTATATTCGGTAAAAACATACACGTATGTGAGGTGCTTCTAAGTGTTCTTACAAGAGGAATAATAATAAATTATTATTATTATTATAAAAATAATAATTCTTAAATAAGAAATATTTAAGAAAACTGCGCTTGTAGTGAGGAGTCTTGTCGTTAAAACACTTAGCCTAGCGTTGATTATTCTCATATGTAGACGTTAACAAAAGTTTTTTATATTATGAAATCTCAGCATTTTTCAAACTATACAAATGATTGTAAATTACGAAACGTAAGATATTTTATTGTAAAATGAGTTTAATTTTATTAAAGCAGTGGTAATATATCCACATGATATGCAAAATATATTATTCTTATGGTACTCTAAGTCTATATGTGTAACTGTTCTGAAAAAAATTAATGTTTCAAAAGATGCGATGTCTTAAAAAGCCTTTTTATAGTTGTTCGTCTGGATACTTAAAAGCACTTCGCCATTTGAGACGGCAAAGTTTTACTGCATTCCAGAATGTTTTCGCATAATCGTCGATCAAAAAAAACAAATTATATATATATATATGATACTTAAAAGTATGCTCGTCATATACCTCAATCTATTTTTATTAAAATTCTTAGCAAAGAATTCTTGATGAAAATTCAATATCTGAATTCTCACGGAAAATTGATAGGATTTTTCAGAAAATTAGTTGATTCTAAATAGAGAGCACCTCCACATTGATAATACGTGCACATATTTATCAACCAAAAGAAAACGAAGTTTTTATAAAAAGTAGTTGGTAGGTTAATAAAATCATCCACTGAAAATTTAGTACAGTTTATACACGATTGTATGTAATATGTTATATAGTGCTGCTTCGAAAAATGTAACGGACATTGAACTAATCAAGTTATCGTTCTTATGGGTACAAGCTCTTATAAATAACTCTTATGAATACATTATTCAATCAATTAAAATGATTTGAAATGTTTCTGAACGACAATTTTAGTATATGCAGTCATCGATAAATTTCTGCTCTATTTTAAATTACAGACAAACTGATGTATATAAATATCTCTAGTCTTCAAGTCTATATATTCTAGAGTAAAGTTTTAGGCTTAAGTAGGTTATGGAAATGTTATCGTTGTAAGACTTTTCATAATTATTTTAAGAAAATAACTGAATGAAAACATCTAATTCGAAAATTATAATGTATTCATGAAAGTATATAATATATTTTCAAAGATCTTTTCTTTATTTATAGCTCTTGTACATACGAGTACTAAAAATATCTTAAATAAAAAATATCTTACAAAGACCATTGTTTTTAAATGCTTACTTTTGCTTTGTGCTTAAAAATTAATCGAACAAGCTCATCCAGTTTAAAAGATTTAAAATAAGAATATTAAAACCAACATTATGGCAATTAGAAGATAATTCAAATAAGTTAAATATATTAAGTAATATAAGCCGATTGATTCAAGCTAAATTTTATTTTATTTTTCATGAAGTATATAAATTAGAATAAAATGTAACGTTTTTCTTCAAGACTAACTAAGGAAAACATGAAAAATAGAATTAAATTTTTAAATACTAACTTCAAATGATATTAAACTCATTGTCAGCCGTGTGAAAAACATTTAATTTTGATTATCTACGATTAAAATTATGTCTACAATTGTTTAAAAAGTTAATTACTAATGTTGAAAAATGTCATGAAAAAGGGTGTATTTGATAAAAGTTGAAATTAACAAATGTGCATTTAAAAATACTTTTCACGTGCATTTTGTATACATTTATACTTGAAAATTAAAATACTGATATACACTATAAAGGTAGGCATAAAATAAATTACTAATTCAGTCATTTCTAGAAAGTCATTAACTTAAGCAAATTATAGAAGTTTATTTTTTTAAGATAGCATTAACACTATGATAAAGTAAATCTCTTGAAGAATATTTCGTAACTATAGATATATTATTATTAATTAAATATTATTATTAAGTAAAATTTTTAGAAATATGAATGCTGAAACAATATATAGAGTTATCGTACTCAAAGAAACATACGTATTATAATCTTAAGAAAGTAATCAACAACCCAGTGAAAAAGACTATTGTAAGTTTCCTTTAATCCCTTCGGCTGCCATAATTTTATAGAATTTTTATGATTAATAATATCAACATTGAACAGACAAAGAGTTGTTCATTTTTAAAATATTAGGAATTACTGAAGAGATAAACATACAAATCATATGAGTGCCTGATAACAATAACAATGAGATAACAATTTTACACAAAATATCTATTATTTGATTTATAATAAGATTGATTGATAAGATACTTTTTTTCGTTTTAATATAAAATATCTCTCAAGTTCATCATTTTATATAGTGATTAAATTTTTAAAATTAGTATCTCTGAAGATTAATGTTTATTTGAAGCTATTGTGAGTATACTTCCAATAATTACTCTCTTCTATTTATGTACTAAAGATACAAAACTATATTGTGTACAAAACTATAGGTAGATAAAGTACCCTTTAATTAAACCGAAATATCTTTATAGAGGTGAAATATTTTATCAATAACGTTTATCATTTAACATTGACTTATACTTATAGCTTATAATTTTAATTTTTCAGGATGCTTGGAATGTCGTGCAGTAGCATTGGAGTAGCTTTCTTTATTCTCTCTGTAGTGATTTGTGCAGTAAGCGAAGTTGCCAGATACTTTATCAAACACTTAATTTTTGTGCTTTTTAGTGTAATATCAGCAACACTGCCAATTCCATTGATGTTCTTCAGGATAAGAAATTGGCGAAACGCTTTGTAAGTTAAATTTTTATTTATCAAACATTATTATATAATTAAATATGTTACACTCATTTCGAAAAATAGTTTGTAAAAATAGATCGGAAGTACTAATTTTTTTTCAAATTCAAATAACGATGAAAGATATAGTTCTGGGTACTTCGTGTGGTGGATAAAAACCTCGTTTACATTGCTCTGTGGAAATTGGAATAATAAAAGAGTCAATGTTACAAAATTATTAAAAAAATCATTTTCTATACATTTTTATATGATCGAAAAGTCGCAAGTATTACTGGTATTGCGTCTTAGTATAAGAGACCTCAAATACACTTGTCATATCTGTGACAGACTTATACAGCATTCGCAAACAACGTCAATCTTCGTGACGGTTTGACATATATTTCATTAAATTACCTACGAGAGGCTCAGTGTCGTCCTTTCATATTTAATACATCCTGGTCATCGAAAGAACTTAATTATAAAGATCGTAACGCTTGCTTATATCTACACGTCCATGCGCATATAAAATTTGTATATACATATACATATACATATACATATACATATACATATATATATGTATATATATACTCAACGATCCAAATAAGCTTTTTAATTTTTCAAGAATAAATTATTATAAATATTTTAGTACGACTGTATATTTTTTAATAACGAAAAATCGAATCAGACGTCATATCAGATGTCGAATGAATTAACGAGTTACTCTAAAGCAATGCGTAGTACTTTCGATTGATTTTATTCTTTTTGTCCAGAAATTGAATATATTGGATATTGCTCATTTATTTAATTTTGAAATTTTTTGGTTACAATACTCTAATAACATGTCACAAGTAATAATATCAAGATTAGATAATTTGAGTAAATTAAATGAGATCTAGCTTAAAAATTTATAATTGAATACGTGGCATATATAATAGTATATGATGAAAGTAATGAAATAAAAAAAACAAACGAGATTGATATTTTCTATTGAAATGTATATTTAATATATTTATGTGAGATAGTTTTGATTGGTTTTATCATTTAAAAAACACGCATTACTAGATCATTTATTTCTTATATCTTATTAATGAATTGATATGAACTTGATGAAAGATTATTGAATATTCAAGTTGATATTTCGTATAGTCTTCAATTGAGTACGTACTGATTACAGCGAATGAAATTATAGTTGCATCTGATTATTGATCTTATTATTATTATTCTTATTGTTTCAAAAAATTATGGCAAATTTTGACTCTTGTACAATGAGTGTACTATTAATAATTTATAAAATATCTTTGTTAAATAAACCAAACCGACTTTAGTTGAATAAATGTTTTCAATAATTATCCATCTTATCAGTTTAAATAATAATTATCATTATATAATTATTCTAAGTAATAATAAAAATATCTATATAAAGAATCAAGTACTTGAGCTAAAAACAAATGCACAAAATTATGTGCTAATGTCATACTACATCACTTCAATACGTTAAAATCTAAGTATTATCAGGACAATGAGATTGATTGCAAGTACTAGATGCAAATCTTAAATTTATTCCAAATACATTGAAATTCTAATTTTTAATTTTGCATCAAAGAATAGTATTTCAATTTATAGTTAGCTTATATTATTCACTTATATCACTTATATTATCTTAGAAGTGTAACGAGATATTAAAGAAATATTACGTTTTGATAAATGCTTTAATGTTTTAATTATCGCAATTATTTGCATTCACAATTTTTCATTCAAAATTTCTCATATTTTCTTATCTTAGTAATTGATATACTTTTACATTTTGATATAATTTTAATGTAACTAAATAACAAATTTTAATTGAAAAAATTACATTTAATACGTAGACAATAAAATTAAGTATGGTACTTTTTTAAGGTAAATTATATTAAAACGCATCGATGATATTTATAAAATGAATTAAAATAAAATATTTTAGTTTTACATATCGTTTTATAGTCACTAAATTAAATTAACTAAATATAAATAAATAAATACCAAGACTTACATGTTTCAAAATTACGTAGACTGATATCATGGAGACCATTTTGTATAGTTTTATTTTATTTAAAAAATATTATTTTGTTTTTTATTACTTAGGATACCGGCATGGGGTGGGAGACAAGTTGCGAAATTAATTGGTATTAACTATCAACTTCGAGGAAAAGAAAATATAACAAAAGACACTGGAGCAATTGTGTTCATCAATCACCAAAGTAATCTCGATCTCTGCGGTAAGATTATTATTATTATTATCATTATTATTATTATTATTATTATTATTATTATTATTATTATTATTATTATTATTATTATAAGTTTAAGAAATAAGTACGTTCTGCTTATGTTTTATAAATTTTTCATACATGTTTTATAAAAATATTATATTAAAATAATTGAGATTCAATTAAATATTTATACAAATTATCTAAACAAAGGTGTTACTATTATACCCATAAAATAGATTTATGGTTTTTTTAATTTAATCCATTTACACCGAAACATGAAGTTCTTTAATTTTTATTTTTTAAATTCTGTTTGATATATAAATTATTATTAATTTTTAATACAAATATTAAAGTTTTAGAAGCTTCTTTTTTTATTTCTTAATTGAAAAAGTATGCGTAATTAAGGTGTTCGTAACATTCAGTTACGTAAAATAAATATAACGATAGTAGTAAAGTTGTAAGCAATACATTAAAGTTAAGTTTAGTTTTATCAATTGTATTTTCATAAAAGTGAATTATTATAGACTTGTAAATTTTGATTTATTTTATGGAAAAAAGGATAAATATTTACGAATATATATATATATATATACATGCTGAAATTTCTAATATTTTTCTTTTAATAGTTCACTTTTCAATTCTCTTGTATATTGTATTATATCGATAATGAAATATAAAACAATGTAAATAAAAACATTAATCAACGTTTAGGCTCTTTAATTTCATTAATTTCATTGCTTTATTGTGTAGTGTTAGCTGAACTTTGGCCTGTACTGGAAAGATGCACCGTCATTTCGAAAAAGGAAGTTCTTTATTTTGGTACATTCGGTTTGGCAAGTTGGCTTTGGGGAACAATTTTTATCGATAGGGTAAAAAAAGAGGAATCTAAAAATACCGTCAATTCAGCTGCAAACATTATTCACCAAAGAAAGGCAAATAGTTAATACTTAATCATTTTTTTTATTAAATAATCTTTTATGCATTAGAAAATATCGATTAAATCTGATCGAATGATCGTGTATTTTAATTACAAATTAAATCCAAATACTTAATGCTACACACTGATAGTCTATTACTTTTCTTAAATTTTTCATAATTTTTCAAGCATCACGTGTTCTGTGCACAGTGTACAAACGGAAAATTAATAAGAAAAAACCGAAGCATACGTGTCCTTTTTTCAAAACACAATAATCTACACGTAAACCTGAATATTTAACATAATTAAATAATTATACGTATTTGTAATAGGCAAAAGTTCTGATGTATCCTGAAGGGAAAAGGCATACCGGTTCAAGTTTGCTACCGTTCAAGAAAGGTGGTTTCCACCTAGCAATTGACTCACAAACGCCCATTCAACCAGTGGTTGTCTCGAGATATTATTTTATAAACGACAAATTAAAAAAGTTTGATTCCGGTAAGTTGAAAAATTATATAAAAAGTATTGTGGGCGTAGGCGATAAAAAAGAAATCGATGCGGAAGTTTGACTGGAGGAAATGAGTATTCGATAATTAGGACGTTATGTTATACGTATATATGTTCATGTGCAACTGACTGTGCGTCATATGCAGCAGTTGTTTGTTATTATGTCAGTTTTTCACTTTCCCCATTTGTCCCAGAAGTGCGTAGCACTAGCGCTACAATATAATTCACTTGATATATATTTTAAAGGAATAGACTCTTTTAGCGATAAAAAAATGATTATAAATTCTAATAAGGCTATAAGCTATATTTTAACACTACAAGTTAGTTACCATGATCCAGATAAACTCTAAATGTATTTTTGATCTGACATTATAAAAGAATATCAAAATGAGCTTGTTATATTTAATTTTTATTTTCGTGATAATTGTCATTAAAAAATATATAAAAGATCACAGTATTTGATGGCACGTTATAATTCTTTAATCAAACAAATTGATTTTCAAAAAGAGAAACTAGAAATAGCATTAAGTTTTATTTTAAAAACATTATCTCTCCGTAGATTTAACCCTAACGAATTAATTTTATATCCTATTATTTGCAATAAAATAATCATTAACTTCATTTGAAACTAATGTTTTGAAACACTGAAAATTAATGGTATGTATGAAACTATTAGTACGTGTTCTTATTAAAATGAATAGTTTTCGTATAAAAAGACATAGTTATGAAAAAAATTCACATTCCAATGTACTTATAAAATTTAAATTGCCCTATTAATTGAAAAATTTTCTTAATATTATTATCAATGATGTCTTAAAAAAAAATTATAAATTTTTGCGATTGAATTTTGCATAATTATTCGAAATCGATCATTAATATTTATTGATGGGAAACATACTTAGTACTGAATACGGAGAATTGAAATAAAATTATTTGTAATATAAACTGTGAAACTGTAAAACTTAAATATAAATTGTATAAACTGTGATTTGAAAGTCATTGATATAATTTTCAGAAAGTATAGTTTTCATTTATTGAAGTATCACCTATTTCTGATCTATGGATTGTTTATAATAACAACAAAAGGCTTTTAAAATTTGTTTTCAAACATTACAGACTACTCTATTAATTCTGAATTTTTGTAAATATTCATTACAAAAATGTAAATTGAATACATATCTTAAAATTTCAGTTATTTGTAGACAACTGAAAAATCGGTATATTCTGAACAAAGAAAAATTTAAGACAAAAACTATTATTTGTAAGTCGATACAGAGATTTAAAATTTTCAGGTACAAGTTACATTACGATATTACCAGCCATATCGACGGAAAACATGACTAAGGAAGATCTCCCGAAACTTATCGAGCAAACGTATCAGACGATGAATAAAGTATACCAGGAATCAACACAGGAAGTACTTGCAAATCATATGGAGAGTCTTAAGTTAGATTAATGAGATATTCATCATATCATACCCAAGAAAGTCACTTAAAATGCTCGTTTCATAAAATTCTTCCTTACCAGTTACTGGCAAAATATATACTATGCGTATGAATAGGTTTCATAATATCCGATGCCTTAAAACTCGAAGAATAAAAAACTACGTGCATTAAGTTTTTCAAGTAAGATAACTGCGATATTTCAATGCGTTTCATTTTTTACGTTTGAAAATGAATTTTTACTTCACATTGATTTATTTTTATCTGTTTCTTCATGTTAATTTGCAGATTTTTAGTCGATACTCTTACAATGTAGCTGTAATAGAATAAGAGACATAGTCTACAAAGAGAGAATGTAATTGAATGAAAATGGTTACAGATATAATTTTTGTATTTGTTCGTTTTATTCAAAGTTTTAAAATCTTGCTTATATACATGTATTAAGAAAAATTTGTTTAACTAACAAATTTCGTAAATAACACATAAGATTTACATAACTGCGCGAGTAAAACATATTTTTAACTGTATTTTTCATATTTTATTTAATTGTAGTTCATATGAATATAAATTAAATCACTTTATACATAAAATTAAGTAAAATTTGATAGATTTTGCTAAATCTGATAATTGGTGATGTTAATATAATTTGTATAAATTTCGGAAAACATTTGCAACAGTAGTTTTCTATTTTAAATTTCTAAATTTCAACAGAAAATGTTAATAATTTTATTTTTCTTTTAATCGCTCTATATATTTGAAATTTTTGTATAAATTTATATGATCGTATTTTCCTGAAATTTAATCGGAAAAAGTTTTACTATTATTAAAAGAAAAAAATTCCAATTATTTCCAAATATATTTTTTTGTAAAACTATGTATGCCTTGTTAATTACTAGAAAGATTATATATCAATATGAAGTAAAATTTTGCTTTGGCAAATTTTATGATAAAGGCTTTTGAGTTTGATTCAAAATTTAACTCGATTAAAGTTTATATTAAAAAAAGTCTAAAATGGTACATTTTATCATATTATATATTAAAAAGTAGAATAATTAATACTATAAAATTCATTTATATCTAGTTGATTAGAAGGAAACAACTTATTTATTTAATATTGTTTGTACCGCTTATTTGAGACGTTTGCGCAACAATGTACCATAACATTATTCTTTAAAATTGTTCCACTGAGAGTTCTGGAATTTGCTATTACTGTTAATACTATAAGTGTTTAAAGTCATCTTCGAAACTCTAGTTCTACACCTACACCTTTATTCGATTAAGGAGGCCGATACATTATTGACATTATTCGGATTCAAATGAACAGATATGTTCTCTATCCTTATCTGCACTAGTGCTATTTTCGCGATAAGCTTAAAGTACTTTCGATTTCTCTTATTCTTTTCCCTGGTGGCTGTTTATCATATTCAATCTGAGTTGTTCTACGTTATTTGCAAATCCATCAAGCAGCAGTTCTACAATTTGGAAAAAAAACGCGAATGTAATATCAGGACTTCGAGTGGAATCATCAAGAGCTGCAGATAAGTCCAAGAAATATAAGCATCGCGACGGAAGTTTTCATCGATATCGAAAAAGTTAACATTGGAGTTTGACGTCGATCTTCGTCGACATTACATTCTTTCTACCTTCGTATTGCTGTCCCTCTCGTAGCATCAGATTTTTTTACGTACAAGCTTTTTTTCCGGCGCTCTACACCGCAAGAAGTATACCGATCCGTACCTTCCTTGCTCTACATGCAAAATACACACATCAAGATACCGTCAAGAGTTATATCATTGCCCGTTCATGTAAAAAAATACTTGCATTACAAAGAACTGAGCTCTCACTCTTCCGTTAAAAACGTGAGATTTTTCAAGATCTCTGATCTGCAAAGAGATTATGAAATCTTCCAAATGAAAGTTCATTTACGCGGTTATCTTTGATCGTTTTGCGTCGACTCTTGTCAAATTCCAACATCTTTACAATTGTGTCAAAAGTGAAGACTGAGCTCACATTAAATCTATGCAGTTGCAATGAAGTAATTTCAATATAGCCTGGAAAAGATACCGCAGATTTTCCATGACACCTGAATTTATTGACGAATACTATTTAAGAAATACCTGTCAAGATTTGAAACGATATACTCGAATGATATTTCACGAAGACTGTCTTACATCAAACCGAACGGGCTTGAAATGTTCTTTCTGCAAGTGCAATAATTTCTTGAGCTATTACACCAAATTCGCTTGTACGCACTTATGAAGCGCTTCCATCACATTATATTAGCAGGGCTGTGTTTCCAATTGTTTCAGCACCTCTCACGAAGTCGAGTGCTCTACATCGAAAAATCACGTCAAACTACATCATCATAGAGCCAAAATTTTTCAGCGATCGGTCGTCACTATTTCAGTTTCTTATAATAGAACGTGAAACACTCTAGCAACAGTCTTTGTGTAATATGAAGATTTATTACATACGAGTACAAGATGGAACTACATCTTGACCAATCATTGCAGAATACAATTAAACTGTTACCTATCATGTATCATATATAAATAAGTAATATAAATGTCTTATGAATTTTATACGAATGTACCCTGTTTGTGAACTGTTTCGTGCTTTCACTACTATTACTCGTATAATTAGTTACAGATTTCCTTGACAGCTGCCTTTGCTGACAGAGTGTATAGAAAAAAGAGTTTTCAATTAAGTAACTTTATTTCATTTTATGGACATAAAAGTTTTACATGTGCATGATTATTGGGGTTCTTTGAAGCAACACATTCATCGGCTTCATTAATAGCTATTTTATCGACACTGCCTGCCAACTTTAAATTCTCACGACCATCATGTGCGAAGCTAATGCAAATATCGAAAATTGTAGAACAGCAAGTGGACTCGACGTTATACGTTCAGCTCTAACAAACGAGTTTTCACCTAAACCGGACTAAACTCTGCCGATCTTATTCTGGTTAGATCTGCTCGTTATGAAAAATCCTATAAAGGCTCTTGGTATGCATGGTGGTGAAGGCGATTCATATTGAGATTGTTTCATCGCTGACTTTCAGTGCATTCCTGGCTACCTAATAAGCGCCTTTCACGTC
Source organism: Wiebesia pumilae (assembly GCA_018907045.1). NCBI lineage: Eukaryota > Metazoa > Arthropoda > Insecta > Hymenoptera > Agaonidae > Wiebesia > Wiebesia pumilae. The sequence goes on along the minus strand of JACCHZ010000181.1, from coordinate 1,624,856 downwards.
CTTCCAAGGCTTCGTAAAGATTTGTAAAAGTCGTGAACGTTTCATTTTATAAATTCTAATAATGTTTTCAGAATACTTATGAGTGTTATATATTACATAATCATCTATTACAACAAAATAATTGATTTTGTAAAGTTATAATATAAGATTATAAAAAGCAGACCATTTCATACATCACAATTTCTTAGTAAAATAATTTATAACTACATTCGAATCTGAGATTTAGAAATGACTTTGAAATTCACTATAAAATATAACATATAAAATAAAAGGCTGTTTCAAATGTTCATGAAAAATTAATGATAAGAGCTAAGCTGTTTATTAGTTCTTATTAATATAATATTTATGTACTTCAAAGATTTTAAGCTACATTTGTTGATTACCGTTAAATAACATGATTATATTATGTGTTTAAAATATTATTTACAATATGATTATAAAAAATTATCTTGTAAGTATGTATATCAAAATATACTATGATCAAATATTTTCAGATAAAAAATCCGTTCATTTATAAACTATGATTCTTAATTATTTTCTTTTTAGAATCTTTCAAAATTAGTTCTCGAATAATATTCGAAAAATTTTGAATATTTACAAATAAGATAGTATTTTTAATATTTAATAATATATTAAATATCTGAGTAATTGGAATTTAAGTTTGATTTGAATTTAATATTGAAACGCTATATTAATATTTAAATCTTATTTAATAAAAGACCACTGTGTGGAACTTATATTTTTTAATAAATCTACAATTAATCTGCAAGTGTCCTTCTTTATTGTATATTAGTTGATAATTAAAAGAACATTTAAGATTAAAACTTGAAAGTATAAGAATAATTAAAATATTCAGGTTATAAGTTTAATCTGTTATGCGTAAGTTTTGATGTGATTTTCATGTCTCAACATAATATACATATACACATGTGTATATACATCGAATGCGTTACGAACGCACTTTATAATGTAAATAAGTGTATAATAAATTTCTGTTCAGTTCATTATAAACTATTTTATATCATCTTAAAACAAATTGTTACATTTACCAAAGTCATGTTAAAATACAAACTGAGCTTCGTAAGCGATAGAAATAATAATAATCATAATAATGGAAAACTTATCTCAATTTATACGTTGATTTATTTTATGAAAAAAATTTATTTATTTGAGGGGTATAATTTACTTTATAAATAAATAAAAATCTTAATTTAAATACAGTTCGTTATTTTCTTATTCTGGAAATCTAAACAACATTTCACGTTTCGATGAAATATTGTTTATAATTTACAAAAATAGTATTTAAAAAAATTAAGAATGAGAGATGAAATATAGACTTTAAATTTGAACATTTTAGATAATGTTTTATACTTTATATTTTGAAATGATTTTCGAAAAAATTCTATAACTTTACCTATAAAATTATGAACACTTTTTCATCGATATCCACTTTATATCTTTTATGAACTATTATTAAGAATATCACAAGTTAAAATTGTTTATCTTCTTAGAATTTCTGTTTAAAATTATTTGTTACTTCATGTGATAAGCAATACGACAATATTCCTTTTTACTTCCTTTCAAGATTACTTACAGTATTAAATTCAATCCTTTTTTAATAGCTTAGGTGATACCAAAAACATTGGAGGATCTTGCATTAAAATAGCTTGATTTATTTTTAAAATGTTTTTTGCCCCACCACAGTGCTTGCAATCATTTTTCTTCATCTTTGATTTCTCAATATTAGAACCAATTAAATTACTCCTATTTTTTTGCTTTTTATTTTTGGAATTATTAACATGTGTAAAATCTATATTTTCTAAGAATTTACAATTGAATAATACCTGATTATCCGTATGAAATGTTTCGGATACGTGATTTTTATTATTTTCCATCAAATCAACCATAACTTTTTTATTCTTGAAGTGCTTAATTTTTGTTTCATTTTTCATATTGTCATAATCATGAATTTTCGAGTTATGTTTCTCTTCTTTAACGTTTTTTACACTCTTTTTTGTATTTCTCATTTGATTTTTATCGCTAACGACAGAATTGTCAATTAAATAAGCACAACTCTTACTGCACATTCCACTCTTCTTCACTGGCGATTTTTTTTTATCATTCGTAGATTTTGAACTTTTTGAATTAAGACAACCTTTGCAAGGTGATTTGGCTTTTAGATTCGCCTCAACTTTTGCATCTTTTTGTGTTTGTTGAGGTAATATTTCTTTCTTGCTGTTTGTTTTCACTTTACCATTTTTATTTTTCTCTTGAATTTTTGCTTCATCGTCTTCAGTTTGTACCGAACGAGTTTTAACAAAGCATACAAAATACGGTACGTTAATTACTTCATTGGAATTGCTAGTTTGCGTTGCGAGATTTATTTTTTCTTGCTAAAATAAAGTTTACAAATTATATTTTTGTACATAATACTTAATGAAACTGGATTAAATCATATCTCTTATACTTAAATTGTACATGTGAATTGCCAAGCTTGTCATTTAAAGGGAAGTTACGTATATTCTAGCTAAGCATTAAAATATATAAAAATTTTCTTTTAAATATATTTTATAAAAAGAAATTAATATTTTTCAAAATTGAAAATACAATATAATGCAATATAATAAGCATCAATCTGATGCATTTATTTTCTTAAATAAAAAATTAATTATTTCATGTATTTATGCTTTAATAAAATTGCTTTAAATGTTAATCTCGGTCTCAATAAAATTATGAAAAAATGAATCAACGTAGATAATATAAGGATTATACTACATTGTATTAAAAACATGTTCTATCAATTATTTTCTGTAACGTTATTATAAAATCGAAAAATATTAGAAAGGTTCTTTGTTATAATAGTAATACATATCTCAATTAAATTATAGTTAAAATATACGTCTTTTTCGTATCTTATAAAAGATTCAATAATTCTATTTACAAAAATATTGATCATAATATTATAAAAAACAAAAACTATCAACGTATCTGAAAAGGAACATTATTGTATCATTAATTTTTAACTGTATAATATTATTGACTTTTACCTTATTATTATCATTAAACTCATCTGCGTTAATTTTGGTAGTATCAATTGATCGGTGTCGACGGGACCGATTTTGGCTAGAAAATAGTTAAAAAATTATATTGTTCATTAATATTATCATTGTTTTTGCTCGCATTAATAAATATCTAACATCTTCGCTTGTTTTATTAGCTTTATAGAAAATTATTAACCTTTTAAGTACATCTGATTTTGGTTTATTATTCATAATATCGGATTGTTTGGAAGTGGACGGAACATCATAATTCTTATCAATATGGCTTGTTAATTTTATAGCATCAACGTCTTGTTGTATTTTATCCACAATTTCTGAAATGGCTTGGATTTGATTAACGAGTTTTTCAACTTTCTTATCCTCTTCAGAATTTTTCTTATTAAACATTTCCTAACCAAATTGATTTTCAGACATTTTTCTTTTCTTATAACTCCTTACAGTTTAATTTATACATCGTTTCAAGATAACATATTTTTAAAATTAATTTCAATGATCCGAAATGAGTTGTCAGGTAACTTTCGATACATTTAAAATTTTATCTTAGTTTAATATTAGTAACATTTTGGCAATATTCTGAATGAATTATGTTCAATTTCAATTTAATATGAGCAACAGTTTTGTCGTGATTAATTAAAAAGCGCCTGTGCTTTTAATTTTTGAAAATAGTTTTTATTACAATACAAAATTAAAGCATATCATTTTTCAGTTAAACAAAAAAGTTAAAAAATACGATAAATTTAGTTTAATATGTTACATAATCAATGGTATTTTTAATATTACTCAACTACTAAAACGTGTTTATTGAATAAACAAAACAATTTAGCTTTATTTTATAATGCGAATTGCAAATGAATATTAATATATTTTATGAACATTATTTATTTGAATGTAAAATTAAATACACTTTCTTGAATAACTCATTTCTCGTTCAAAACGTTAAAAATTTTTATAACATCTTTTATAATGTAGTGTGACAATTGATATTGTGTTTCTCAATTTTAATTTAATAATAAAGTAGAAAATGTATGAATACCATATATCATTTTAATAATTGATAGAAAAAAAATAAGTTCTTCAGGTTGAACTATTTACAATATTACAGTTGCTACTGTGTTTATTTTTAAGTTTTAGTTGATTACGTACTCGTTTTAAGTCATGTAAATTGAAAATTTTCATTCTACATCCATCTATAGATATATATTTCAAGAATAGAATATAATTTAACATTACTTTAAATGGGTTAATAAAGATAAAGTGTAAAAATAACAATAGTTTTTCATTAAATAACGATTTATTTTTGTTCATCGCAAATTTAGGTATAAACTCATCAGTTACCTATTAAACATAGATTGTCAAACGAACTTGTATAAAAAAAAGTATTCATTTGCTCTAGCAAATGTATTATACTCATAATACTATTTTCATATATGTACAATTGTTAATCAGGTATTTCCAGCTCTTCGCGACACATTTTACTTTTTAAATTATGAGATTATTCGTTAATTCCTTCTTCGTGAAATCCATGTATATTTTTCTTTTGGCACAAGAAACTGCATATTTCTGTTGTCGTTATACCTTATCAAGGAATTCATGCGTGTGCATTTATTTAATCTATTTTTCTCTCGTTAAAAAATAGAAAATTACTCGAAAAATAAGTTGATAACACCATTCTTATATTATATATGTACGTATCATGTATATACACATGCACACACACACGCACGCACGCACGCACGCACACACACACAGAGTAAAAAACAACTCTTATGTGCATGTAGCACGAACAATGCCCAAAAAAATTGTATATTATTATTTACTATTTTATACTATTATTGTCAATATATGATCGTACACAAGATAAATTTGGAGTTTAACTTTTATCATTTTGTTTTTACACCTTTGTTTCTAAGTAATTTTTGTTTATTGTACACTTAAAAAAAAATTAATAGTATAAACAAGATAGATAACGAATGTAATTGTATTGCGCGGCGTAAAATTTTATGTTCTTAAACTATATTCACCCAGGTTAAGAAACGTGAACAACACAAATTTTCACGTACTTGGTTGATAAAAATAATTATGGCCAAAAAGTTTCCGTTATTTGCAGTATATCACATTTAATTGTGTAAAGAAATTATTCCAGATGCAAATCAAATACTCTTTGGCCTCGTGTTACTGGAGAAAACATATTGACAAAGATCTACAGCATTTTTATTTGTCATAGTAAATTGTATTGATTATGCACTGGTGCAAATTTTCATTATGTACACAGTATTTTGACACTGAACAAGTAATGGGATATTAATTCATCATAAATATGAAATGGTTCTTATTATTATTAAAATTAACTGCCTTGTTAGCGTGTAGTACAAGATTTTTGTAAATAAAATTTGTCTATCAGTAACGACATTATGTATAACGAACTACATAAATTGTACATAAAAATATTACAATAAGAATAGAAAAACTGTTAGATAAATTATTTATATCTATAACCGAGGAAGTCATGTAAACGTTTCACTTGATATTCAAAAATTTATAATTTAAGAATGGCGAAGAACAGATGTAGCCATACAAAAATTCTCATATTTTCTTGTTAATGCCCTATTTACTTGATATGGTCACAAGTCTCTTATCTATAATACTGACAGAATTGCAATTAATATTTTTAAGTGATAACACAACATTAGTCTTGCTGAAAATATTAACATCGTACAAAAAAAAATTTTCTTAAAAACAAAATTACATATAAATTTTGAGTATTTTTCTCTCTCATAGTTTAAAAGATACATGCACCATTAATATTACTTGCACATAAGGAATGTGGCATTGGACTAAATGAAGTTCATAAATGAATAAAAAATAAATAAAAATTATAAAGAACTTTATAAAGAAGTAAAAAATGTATAGAAGAAAATTTTTACCATAAACAGCCACACTGCCCGCCACTTTTTTTTCATCTACTTTTCCGATATCACAAACAGCTAGATTTAATTATTTTCTAATACTCATAATTTCGAATTCTATCACTACACAAATAAAAGAAAAAAATAATTACAAAATCATTTTTTGACAATTGCTTTCTTCGATATCTTTTCAAGCACTTCTCTATATAATAGTAGTATTGAAGAAAACTTTAATCAAAATAAAATTATAATTCTTGGACAAAATTCAATGAAGTACCAATAAACAAGAGAATTATTTTACACCATTATTTCATATACTACAGTCTTTGATAATTATGAAAATCATATTTCGTTTTATATTGTGCAAAATGTAACAATAAGGAGACAAAAAAGTTATGATTTGTATAAATTATAAACAAAAAAATAATCGAAGGCTTAAAAAATCGTAAAAATAGAAAATTACAACGTACACAATATCATCAAGGAAGTGCATCATTTTGTTCAAGGCCATACTAATAAAGGCTTTAGTTGCGTGATATTACTAAAAGAAGCTCTTAGAGCCGAATGAGCCAGGTAACTTATTTAAGTCATTTAATTTCATAAATTTCACGATATTTGAAGTAATCCCAATAATTATGTATAATTAAAATTTTTGTTTGCTGTAGATATTGTACACTCATTCAAGTTTACCATTTTTTAGGCCCAAATGATGAAAAATATTATATATAATTTTGAATTTAGGAATATTGATCGGCAGGTGCATTCACTTATAATAATTAGCATCAACTGAATAATTGTATATTTGATTTTTGGTCCTTCTGAAACGACTTTAAAATCTTTACCTCTTTTACCAATACTTCGATTTTTGCAATTTATCGATGTAGCCTACTACATGATCTACCATAAAAAAATTTCCATTGTTTTAAATTAACGTACAATCTACTGCTAATTATAATTACCGCTAACTACATTAATACGATTTCAGAGGAAAGTGAAAAATTTTAATTTATTCGACGTAATATCAAACTGATAACGAATTCTCAAATTTTTCGCAAATGACACAATTCTAACAACTACGTTATATCATAAGTCAAAAATTATTCGAATTTCCTTGTTAAATGACGAATTTCGAAGTATCAATAATACAGAACATCCGCTGAACGCCTTTATATTTCGATAAAGGCCATCGCGTGCACTGTGGAATTGTCTCTGGCATGCGTTCTTGTCCCTGTTTCGTCATCGTCGTCGAGACATCGCCAATGACGTCTGACGACGGGAGGTAGGTAACGATAGAAACACCATTGTAACGAAAGAACTCGTTGTAATGCTAAAATACAGCGTCGACATAAAGCATATCGTTCTTCCTCCGTATTAACGTCATTGAAACTTCGTTCATTGTATTTCTCGGTTGACACAGCCTCCAAGTATTCGTACCCCTGTCTCTTCGGCTCGACAGGTACTCTTTATTTCGCCTTTGCTTTGCATTAAGAATGCAAATGGCTCATTAAGCTTTCGATCGTTTTCAATTCAATCTTCCTGGCGCTGGCCGATCCGGAATCCGTGGGGGAACATTCGGTACAACACGCCTGTAAAAACATAATAAATCGATATTACACATCGTCTCTGCACAGGTATATTAACTATCATTGGAAGCTTTTAATGCGAAGATCAGTACTATTAGACGAATACGTTCTTTTAATATGAAATTATTTCCATTGCGGTAATGATTGCACCCAAACGTAATTCAAACAATACTATAAATTCATGTGTAATTATTTGGGAATTCGCGTAATATAAATCCTGCAATAAAAAAACGAGCACAACGAATAAGCTCTACAATTCTATTAAGAGAGTAAAATATCAATATTTAATTTCCTCTCTTAGAGATCAACCGATGGACGATTTTTACTATTTTTACTATTTTTACTATTTCCTGATACTCGCATCGCGTTTGAATTGAATTGACTAAATTAAAAAAATGTTATACTCTCCGTTAAAACTATTATGATTTAATTCAAGTTCAAATTTTCTTCAAAGTCCTTCAATTATTTCCTTATAAATTATAATTAACTAATTAATCTAAGATAAGATACACGCATTTTTAATGAACATAGGAAAATCTGAAGATTTTTTTACACTTTTTACAAGATTACTCTTAAATAGTAGTATTTTCATCAAAAGCCAATATATATTTAATGAAAGGTGAAGCTAACACATAGAATATTCTTTTATTTACTACGAATAATTGTATTCGACATACAACTAAATATTGCAGTGATTTCATACGGTGCAGGGTTGGAGCTAATTTTATATTTAATGTTATTAAAAATAAATCAAAAGTATCTAAAATTATTAAAATTCTTACTATACAAGTAGCTGTGAATATTAATATTTAAAAAACGAAAAGAGAAACAATGAAGAACATAATGATTTGAAACCTCGATATCACCACGTGATAGGATTTAATATTTCTTTAAATACATTAACTAGCTATTAATCAAAATAAAAATAAAATTTCTACAAAATTAAGTACATCGATATGTAGATATATGCTGTTACTCACTTTCGAATTCCGCAGAAGGACAATTGAATATAAAGTTTAAAAACTTAGACAGTTTATAATAAAATTAAAGAAATTAATTAAACTTACAGTAGATATACAAAACATGCATGTTAATTATAAAGTCAAAGGGGAAAAAAATCAAATTACAATAGTAAGATGAAAAGAAAATTAGTGACGAAAACATTATGAAAAAATTGTTGGATCTGTTACAACGAAATATTTTATCATTCAATAATTTTAGTAAAACGAAAACAATATCATAAGTAAGTAAACTTTAAAGAGGAGATGATTAGGAAACGAACATTTCAGGCGCAAATAAGAATGCAGAATACGAGCACACATTCCGCAACTTCCGTTTCTTTGATTTTTTTTACAATATACGTAATGTCTTTTGTTCAAACCTGTTCAACTATAAACATTATAATTACAGTTTATCGTTAGGAAAATCAATTCAATATACGTTTTAGGTTTTTTCACAAAATTTTTTGCAAGAAAAGTTGACGTCAAACAAAAATTATTCATAATTAAAATCCTAGATATTTAAATATTATCTAAAAAATTTCTTGATATTTGACATGTACTTAAATACATAAGCCAATGAATGTATCGGTACATTTATTATTATAGTAAAGTAATGATATAATTTAAGAACCTTTTCTCAAAAGAGAATTTAAAAAATTTTGATTGTTGACCATTAAGTACGTTAATTATATGTTTGTTAATTTGAACCGAGTGAATTTTTTATTAAATAAAAGGATAAATACGAAATTACGTATTCTTTGCGATAATGCGTACCCGCTAATTCGACCGACATTGCATTAATTTTGTCATTAATCTTATTCATTCATATATTCTATGATAACATGTTACTCCCTATATACACATTTATATTGCAATAAACAGTGTTTGCACGTGTAGGTGTGTCATGTACCTGCCTCGCATACGCATTTTAATTATATGCTTACAACGTGAAAGTCGCCACTTCACTTATAAATTGATTCTTTTTTCATTCTTTCTCTCTTTTACTATTTTGGAAGTAACCCTGAAAATTCTTGTGAAACAACGATTACTCCTTTTGAGTACATGTAATGCAATTAATATAGAAATGAACTGTATGCATCGTATTGACCGGTACATTCATTTACTGACTACGTAAATTTCATTAATCTCATAGAAAATAATTATCAAAATATGCTTACACTTAATTTTGAAAGCATCGCGATATAAATTATTGCAAGAGCATCGTATTTTATCATTCGTACAAATAGTCGTGCCTATTTCATGAAATTCAAGGTTTATTCTAAAATGAAGACCACGTTATAAAAATGAACGCGTTAATTAATCTACAAAAGAAGTTTGATCTTAGTCTATAAAACGTACGTAGCAACTTGTGACGAGTTAATTGGGACGAATTAAGTTTAATGGTGAATTACAGAGTTACTTCAACGGCAATGAGCTTATTAATGTTACGGGTCAGAGAGCAGACGTTCACTTTACATTAGCAAAACCGGAGTGTTAATACTCGCCTCGAAACATTTCACTTATCCCAATTTATCATATTTCTTTAACCATTAGATTTAAAATTTACTTACTCTTATCGAGCTTAAAATAATCGCAAACATTCAACTTTGTATGATCGATTACACATAGTCAACGTATGTTATATAATAAATGTAAGCATCATTACTAGGATCCTCGTACAATAAGGCTTTTTAGATGGAAGCATATAATATTAACTTGTCCGCGCGCATTTTCAGATATTCATGATCCTTTTAATATTCTTTTCCCCTTTTTATCTTTATTTTTCATTTTTAATATAATAATCGATTTTTTTCGTTATTCCATTTTTAGCAGCCTTTTCAATTTTCTTTTTCTCTTAAATAATCTTATATCGCTTATTACTGTATAATCTCTTACGCTAATTTTCATTCGTTTTTTATTTATTTTATTTTCTATCTTTTAAGTTTCATTTCGTGATAAGTGCTTTGAAAGACGCTATGACATGGTGCAATTCTTCAATAAGGTTTGTATTATTTTCAAATAACATTTATCTTTTAAATTATATCTAACAACCGAATACACAAGTACGATGCTTGAGGAATGTATGATATAACAAACAATTTATAACAACATTGATATGCATTGAAAATTATTAGGCGTAATTCGACGAAAAATATATAACGAAATTGGTTAATGGGAACAAGAAAATAATTTGGGAAAATTGACTGCGCACGACAATAATGAAATCAACGAAGATTAAAATTTCAATTAGGTTTCACTGATCTTCTTTAAAAATTCACTGTACGAAACCATATTTGTTTGGTTTTTTTTTTCTCTCTATTACGGCAATAATGACTACGGTCTAAATTTGACATAATAACTACTTCATTAATTAAATGTGACATTTCATCACCGACATAATTTAAGCCTATCTACGCTATATCACATCCTATGTCTAAGCACGTGTTTTTATTTTTTGTTTATTTTGTTTTTACTTTATTAATTCACTTTTCGAATGTAGCTATAGATTTTATATAGGTTATTTTAAAAATGAAAAGAATCTTCGATAACGACGTAACAATAATCAATCGGTACATTATTATATATGTATATATAATATGAATAGCATCGATGTGGAGCTCATACGCTCGTTCTCTTCTTCAATGTTGCTCCGAATGCAGGGTTGAGTGGCGAGAAAAATAGCAATAATTATCGTTATATATACAACACTTGACCGTTTTACACGTCTGACTCCTTTTCATTGAACGCACTTGCAAAATGCATGAAAGTACATGTACATGCACTGTATGGTACAATATATATCAAAGATGATATTCTTTTTCTTATTTCACGATTTGATTAAAAGTCCGTCAATTCATAGGTATATATCAATTTCTTATAAGTCGTTTTGCATTTTTTAAATTTGCTCTTCCCTTTTTCTATTATAATATATCTTCACAAAAGCGGACAAAACGTTTACAGAGCATAAGACGCCATATAGAGCACACGTATGACTTTCAAAACAGCATGACAATTCTTTAAGTTTCCAGTTCACGTATAGGCCTATAGGCATATACACATACGCATCCACACACCCACACATATAATTCTCTCTCATACTCTTCGCTACTCTCTTGTATTTTTTATTATCTGTGTCATTAATATGCAGAGTGTATCAAGTTTCTTTTAGATGGTTATCCATGAGAAAAATGCAAAGATGATACTCGATACAATTCTGATGAAACAGAGAGAAAATTTTTCTATTAAAAAATGTTAGTCTTAGAATTAAATTCTGCAACGTGGTATTTTTAAAATGAAGCTATATAATGAAAAAAAATTACCGTATAAAAATTGTAAAAGAATACTATGATTATTATATCAGCTATCTCCAAGCATTAAAATTAAACAAGTTTAAACAAGATTTCCATACTTTCGCGTAGTAGATTTTTTTGCATACAACAATTATTTTACTCAATGCATGTTATAAATGGCATTTTTTTAAAATAAAAATAACGTATTAATTATTTATTTGCTGAATTATTGTTGGTGGATATATCTATTCTTTATGTCTTTCATAAGGATATAAACTATGAATAAATATTTTACTTGATTATATCAAATATTTGAGTGTTCCACTGTATCGACTTATAATTTATGAAGGAATATATGAATGTTAACGATTCTACTTGCCTGGTAACTAATATTTACAGGTTAAGCAATATTTCATTCGTTTAGTAAAAAATTACTACGTATTAATTCGCAAATCGATAATAAAAATAATTTATTTTGAATCAATTTTTATAAATATAACATAAATTCGAATGGCAAATTTCACTGAAAAATTTTTCTCCGTTAGTCCAAGTTTACTAAGTGTAAACTTATAGTCGCAAATAACTATAATTGGTATTTGAAATGATTTGTTTCGCGGAAAGTACTACATAGTGAAATAACACGAAATATGCATGTATTTATTTAAATGTTATAATTCATTCGTGGTTTTGATATTACAGATTTACGATAGCTTTTATGCATCGTACATAAATCAGGGAAAAGGTAAAGCGTCGTAATAATCTCACGAAGGCAAGCGTTTGCATCTCCGTATTTCCAAATACGTTTTTCCTAGCTTACGCAGAAATCGACCCGCGATATTAATTATATTATTATTTGATATATTTGTTATTGACCATATTAGAATTCTGCAATATGAAGCGCGCGCAAGAATTAAGCGTTGAAACCAGTATACACCGTTTAGCTTTAAAACTTAGTTTGCTTCCATTATTTTCTTTTCTCTTTGATTTTTATACAATTGTATATGAAGATTGGAATACAGGCAATATGTAAAGAGTGAGTTTTAAGAATCCGCCACCCAAGCTTTGTTTAATTACAATGATTTTGGCCTATTTCCATCAGCCGAGATAATATATTTGTGTTTCAAAAATTCTATTTTGTAAAATATTTCTTCTTAAATTCTTTTTACAAAGTGAAACATAATAAAAGTTTTATGTTTGTGAAGCTGTTTATGTATTTTAGGCCCTTGGAAAACCTAGTGATTGGTTCTTTCTATTTTATTATTTTCTTCAAAATTCCTGTGCAAATATGGACTAATTATAAAATAATTTCTCTGTCTCAGGATTTAATAAATTTTAATGTTAAATTATATTTTAAGAAATTAAAGCAATGAAAATATTAATAAATTAGTAATTATAAGAAGAAATTACTTTTCATATATTATCTACAAAGAAGAATAATAAAAGGCGGTACGTATTCATCAATATCGTTTATATTTCGTAGTTCACATTAAGAATTACCAAATCAGGAAACAGTGCAATTGCTTGTCAACTATCATGAACTATCATTTCTTTCAACTTCATAAATCGAAAATTTTTTTCATGTAATTAATAACAGAGTTCACACAAGTACGAAAATAATATATTTCTGAATCGCTAAAATTAATGTGAAAGAAAAAAATAAATAGCAACCGTCTGAATTGAAACGAAATTTTGAATTTTCTCGACCTGACTATACGAAGAACAAATATCATGCATAAAAAACGATGTCCATAAAAAAAGACATTACGAATCATCGTACAAGAAAAAGAAACGACTTTCATAAGCAGATTGTGTTATGAATGTTTAGGATGTTTTTATATTACTTAGCGTCACCATTTTTCATGAACGAATACATTTTGAACGCATCAGCGACAAAAGACTCCTTGATTTATTTATTATTATATACAATAGAGCCTAAACTATAGATTTATGTGTAAAATTTTAACTAATATTTGTAATAAAATATAGAAGAATAAGAAAAACTTTATTGATATTCAAGAAAATTAATTAAAAAACCTGTTAATTTCCGATTGGTATAATAAAATTGAAAATTATTTTTTCTGGCTATTGTTGAGTGATTCTTATAATGTTTCCAACTAGTCCTTTTGAAAATCTGACTTAAATCGATTTTAGCACAAAAAATAATAAAACGAATGGTTCTTATACCTAATGTAAAGAGTAAATAATCTAATATTAAAAGTAATATTACCACAGCTAAGAATTATCGATGTTTGAATACATGTAATGATATGTTACTCATGTTACTCATAATCGGTAATTAAGGACCTTTTCACATTTCTTTAACAAGGTCACAATCGTTCGTTAATAATTTTTTCTTCTTTTTTTATAACATTCGTTAATATTTTCTTGATTGTTCTGTTTGACGAACTTTGTTGAAAGATTCTTTGGACTCCTGCCATTTGCACATAGTGTATATGTATTTATAACGAGCCAGAAAGTAAGTAGAAAGGAGAGAGAACAAGTAATTGTTAAAAATAAAGAATTAAGAGCATTACAACTTCGTCTTGAAAGCGTCCATTAGCTCGTCCACTGCAGCATTTGCGGCGGCCTGCGTTGCTGCCTGCGTGACCTTTTTCTGAAGACCTGTGACCTTGCGACTAAACACACGTACACGTTTTTCGTAACTACATACTCAGGCTACATATTCTCTTTCTGTACCGTCATCATGTTATATTATTATATTTCGTTTTGCTTATGTTTTAAGAAAGTTTATTGATGCATCGAGATCATATTTTTTTTAATTGATAATTTATGCACATACGTATTATCACAACCTAAATTCCTTGGACTCAAATTTATATCCTAGTATGGAGGAAACGCAGCTAGGATATATGCTATAATAGAATCAAATTTTAATTATTTACCGACTCACGAGTTTTCAATATCAAATTTCGAAATAAATGTATATTAATCTGTGGTGAAACAGTTTAATAAACACGTGGCATGAACCAATTGGTGCAAATAAGTTTAAGCTTATATTTAGATAAAAGTATGCAAAAATTTAATAATAAAAAAATTCAATTATGTAAAAAATAAGATAATCAAAGATATTAATATTACTGAGAGGTGAAAAAAAAAACGTAATGTTTCGGATTGTAAATTTTAGAAATATAAACTAAAACAGCAACATCAATTTATGTATTTTTTACATTTAAAATTCAAATTCTTCGATCCCGAATTTTAGTCCAAGATACTTAGAGCGTATACATTTATCATACTAAGGACGCACAGTATTGGTTTCTTGAATGGCATATTATTATAAAAACAAAATAATTACGCCGAGACTGTTCGATCATTAGAAAAAAAATAACACTAACTCATTTTTCTAAAAGAATTCATAAAGTTTATAAAGTATTTATCAGACGTTAAATTTTTTAAATTACGATTTGCTACATTTATTGTGAGGAGCTCTACGTTACCTTTGGAAATGGTCTTTACAAGAAACATTAAAAAAATCTTATAATATTAGTTTGTTAATTATAAAAATTATGTAAATGTTACAAAATCTAATAAACATTTAGAAATATAGTACATTATGATATATAGCAATAACTCATTAAATAAAAATAAGAAAAATTTTCTAATCGAGTAAAGTAAAATATATTTTACGTAAGTTTATATGCAATAATAATAAATGTACATTAAAAATAAATAAATGGTATAATTATTTTAAAGCACACTTATCATATTATTCAATTAGCATATATATTTTTTATATCGAATTGAAGACCAAATTAAAGACCAAATTAAAGACCAAATAAATTTTTATTTAAATTCGATTTTCTAAAAATATTCAAAAATAAATCAAAATACATAATTAAACGTTACTTTGTCTTCTTACACTAAGATTTAAACAATCAATCAAGAACTTAAATTAATATTTTTATTTATATATCTACCTTTATTGATCGAACTATCTTGAAATTATTGCTCATTTTAGTATTAATAATTAGATTAATTAATTATATTGCATATTTATTGTAAATATTGTACAAAGTAAATATAATATTGCCAATTTTCAAGATTTCAGTTCTGTGTATTTCTTTAAATTTATTATATTAATTCGGGGTGGAGTAATGAAAGATTAAATCATAATATATAAATGCATGAGCTTTCCAAACATGTAAAAACTTATAATGTCTTTTTGTTGAACGGTATTAATTATTAATATAAATTAACATTTTTCATTAGTTCACCCTATTAATTTATAAACATTTTATATACTTTATCATCTTAAAATAAGCAGTTTAACTTTTGACTAGATTCACAATTGTCAAAAATAAATATTTCTTATTCGCGCAATATATATAGAATCAGTTTTTAATTAAGCACAAACCAATCCAATGGTTGTTTGCAAGTCATGAATATAATGATAGGTTTACATAGCTGAAATTTTACCGCATTATATTTTTACTTTTTCTGATCTCTAATAAAAATATGCAGGCACCGACACGTCTTTCCCTCATTTTATTTTATTTTATTCTTCGGCTCATTTTAATCGATCGTTTCATTATTTAATTCGGATGTCATGAGTCGACTATTATATAAACTCACTAAAGGAAAAATATTTTAACTTTAAGATGATCTTTAACAGCTCCGAATTCAATTCAATACTTTATGTTGAACCATAATGAGTGTTATGCATACTATACAAAATTCACCCGGTTAAAGCTAAGAAAATATTTGCTTACAATGCCACAACCATTTGTAAAATTTGATAATTTTTATGCTTAAATTGAAACAATAAAAAAAAATGTTTGAAATAGTACCTAATGAAATGTCATGCTGTTAGAAAGTAGAAATCTGTCTTGTGATACAAACTTAAAACAATCTCTTATTTTTTATTCCCAATTATATACATAGTGTCATTTACAATTTGAAGTATATATTATGATCGTAATAATGACAATATTTCTCGTCAATGTACATCTTGAAAAAAAATCTCTTTTTTAACAGAATTCTTTTTAGCATCAGTCGCTTGAACTTGAAAAATCAGAAATGTATTTTCCGTTATAATATTGTTAATAATAATAAAATGAGAGTAGCAGTATTAAGTGTTAACAATAATAAGTGTTATTTTACTTTTAATAGAAAATGATACCATTGAAATAATGTGTTCAAGGGTGTGCGATTCTCTGAATAATGAGATTAAAAGCTTTGTTTTCTATTAAGCAAACTATATACACGAAACAATACGTGATCAATTTTATTACGTAAAATTTATTTGATCTAATATTGGTCTATTTTTTAGAATTAAAATTAAGCTCCATTGAATTTCATGTGCACATGATGAATAATAGTTTCGACACAAAACATCTGAACAGCATTATTGATCATTCTTAAAAAATATAATATTTGGACCGCTGGAGTGAGAAATCTTAATTGATAATTTGAGTGCTGTATAAGTAGTATATAGAAGCGCCAAAAATAAAACATAAATTAATGTTAATTTCGTTTGCACGTACTCGTATCATAGCACGTCATTTCGATACGTGTGAATCATTGCAGAGCTGCACACCCCGAATTAACAATGATGTTATTATTTTCTTTGGTTTATTATATTGTATACGGATAAAAATAACGACATTTTTCGAAATATGTATTCATGAATTAAATTATTTTCTCAGCTAAATGCAATGCAAATATATATGTATGTTATGTATGCACGTATGTATGTATGTATGTATGTATGTACGTACGTACGTACGTACGTATGTATATATGCATATGTACGTAACAATAAGGTGTTAGTGCGTAGACTTATTGTCGGCGCCTGCAATAAAAAGTATAGTTAGCACCAAGCCTTAATTATTTAAGGAACTCAAATACTAAAAAAAATATCTAAGTTAAATAAAATTTTTTTCTAAATAATTTTCACAATTCAAACTTATTAGTAAGTTTATTTTCAATATTTTGTATCACTTTTTTCAATTGAATAAAATAATTAAGAAGCATACAATTATTAAAACTCTACTGGGTAGCCATTGTTTTCTTAAAATTATTAAATATTAAATATAAGTGATTAGATTATGATCCTCTTTATCTGCAATGCAAACACAAATTTAATATTAAAGACAACGTTTAAAAGTAAAGTTTTATCGAGACAGATACTTGATTATTTATCAGAAAAAAATATATGTTGAATGAAACAATATTGAGAAAATATTATTGTGCATTAATAAACAAATTGTCGTATTCATTATTATAAATACATTCCGAATGTTAAAAATGCATAAATCCATAATAAAAGTAATGCGAATGATCAGCTTAGAAGTCTACTTAACATTTTCAAATTTAAAAGAAAGCTGTTGCATATTTAAATTATATAATTTTAAGAAGACAATATATTTTTAGTGAATAATTCAGAGTAAGTAATGAAAAAATTATTAGAAAAAATACAGAACTCAACGTGGGTGTAAAAACTTACGAAGGTATAAGTGGAGAAGGTAAGAAACCGCCGCCAGAATTGGTTCGAGTTGGGGGTGGACCACCCGGTCCAGGTCTGTTGGGGATGGCCGGAGCTGGTCGACCACCTCCAGGTAATGGCGGTGGAGCTCTTGTGCTCGCGGGCGGTGGTGCCACATTTCTGGGTCGTCCTCCAGCTCCACCCGGTGATGGGGGCGATAACCTAATTTAGAATAAGAAGAAATCGCTAAATTTTATGTTTCAGATATCCTCAATCGCCCAAAAAATTACAGTGCTTTTAAAAACTGAAAATCGTAGTTTTCTTCGTAATTCGACAATAATTATATGTCACTGCTCTGTATAGTACTTTAAAAAGGAAAGTTCAAGTTATTTAAGTTACATTTGAGGATCTTAAGTTATGTTAAAAGGAAATTAAAATTTTGTTCGTCTTTTTAGTAAATTGACTGATAATATAAAACTATAATTTATACATTTTTAAATTATATTTATTGTAATTACTAGATAATAAGATTTGTATAATTAGTAAAACTTACTTGTGTACTGATTTTAGCAATGATTTGTTAGATAATATATTTAATTTATTATAATAGTTACTACTTTCATGAAGTCTCAAACTATATATGTATGACAGAATATGTAATTGTAAAACATATGCATTTTAAACTTGAAAATTTCTTTTATTCTTAAGAAATTCAAACTTTCCAAAATTTATTAATTTATAACTGGCACGATTGGAAAACTTTTTATTTAAAAATAAAATTAAGAAATTAAGAATTGTCGGTATCAATAAATTAAAAATCTGAATAATATTAGTCTCATCCGTGTATATAATTTGCGTGTTATATTTTTTTACGATTCGTGTATATTTTAATAAATGTTCAAGACTCAAATATTACTTTTCAGATGAAAAAACACATTTATCATATTTTATATAACAATATTAAACATTATTATCAAAGCTGTGTCTTAAATTGTACTGTAAATTCTTCTGAAAGTTAGTATTATGAAATAGAGGGCATTACACTTCTGAATTTTTAATACTTATCTATACAAATTAAATATTTATATAATTAGAATATAAACTAAGTGTTTAAACACAATAATAAAAAATGAGCATGCATAGTTTATAATGAAAATAAAATTATTTATATATTAAGTGGAGCTGCTAGCCATGCATTAAATAAAAATTGCTTCGACTAAATCGAGGCTTGTAAATTGAAGAAGAAAAAGAAATCTTACCCAAGACTGTACCATTGATGAAGAGTAAAGCAGAGAGTAAGAAAGTTGCAAATAGTAAATTAGTTAAAAATTAAAAAAATTGTCAAATTAATAGAAAATAACGATTTACCTTGGATTTTCGCCCGAAGCTAACCAGTCGTTCTTTACAGGGGGAGGTACTGGCGTCGTCACTGTAGCCATCGATACGTCCCCAATTATTCGAAGAGCTTCTTTACAAGCATGATACATACGAAGCATATCTTCTCGTTTTTGCGCTTCTTCTGGAGATTCTTCCATCATAGATGACTGAAAAAT
Source organism: Wiebesia pumilae (assembly GCA_018907045.1). Classification (NCBI taxonomy): domain Eukaryota; kingdom Metazoa; phylum Arthropoda; class Insecta; order Hymenoptera; family Agaonidae; genus Wiebesia; species Wiebesia pumilae. The sequence goes on along the minus strand of JACCHZ010000181.1, from coordinate 1,605,019 downwards.
TCAATTAACCAGTAAAAATCGTAAAAATAGTTAACAAATTTCTTTTAGTTTTAAATGATTCCACTAAATTTGTTTAGATTTAAAAGAAGTTGTATGAAATTACCTGATCTCCGCTAGCGTACAAGTGTGCCAACAGTTCACCGTTTATGAAATCTTTCGCATTATTTATGATCAAATGCATGATTGTTTTTGGCACAAGATCTCGAGTTGTTTTTGTTACAATCTTCATATAGGAGTCAACTAAATTCCTAATTGTTTCGACCTGCCGTTCAAGCTGAGGATCCATCGATGACTGAGCTTCATTGCCACCCTAATTTCATAGAAAATTTCATTTGACGTATCAATGTGCCTTTGCTTTTAAAAAACACACGATGAGTTAATTAATCATGAATTTCTTTAAAAGTTTTGAAGAACTATTCTCACATCTTAAAGTTAAAACTATTAAAAACAGTCTAAATTCAAAGATTTATAGGTATAAAATGCAATTTATAAAATTTTATTTTTTCAAAGATTGTAGATTGCATCAATGAAAATAATAGTCCTAAGTTTCATAAGTTTTTATTAAAAAGTTGTTTTTCCTTTTTTTGTTTAAATAACAATATGCTTAATAATCGAATAAATTAAGACTTATTGTTATTAAACTTTTTACATTGTAAAATTTATACTTTAGGCTGTCAGTTATAATACATATATCTTTCGTTATATCATGCAACTTTTACTAAAACATTTATAAAATTTTTTTATATTATCAGATAAAACGACAAAAAAAAATTTGTTTGATATGAAATAATTTGTCACATACACAATTATCAAGAATTAGTCTGAGCTGTATCCACATTTTTCAGTCAAATCATTTCATATTTTTAATTTTAAAAGCTATTTTCTAATTTCTAGCACATTTAATCGAATTCATGTTATCAATAAGTAAACATTTATATACACATTGAAAATTTTTATGCGAAGTGTTAAATATTTATACTAACATATATTAAATGCAATCATTTTACTAATTGAATTTTAGGAAAGAGAAGATTTCAATGCAGATGCTAAACGGTATTTTTTTGCACTGTCGTACGGAGAAAACTCATATAATAAATTAAAATTGTGTATCTATGTAAACCAGTTTTCACTCGGTCACAAGTATAATCTCTTTAACCATTACAAGTATTTTACAAAAGGTCAACAAATTTTCTCAACTAAGAAATCACATTTCAATTTTCTACAACTTCTCAAAGATAAGTCATTTAAGTTTAAAATCAATAATAATCCGAAGAAACTTTTTTTAAGTATAGATTGATATAAAATATCATAAAATGTATTATGTTTTTAAAATAAGAAATACAACTTTACAGTGATGGATATTACGTACTGTATTTTATATGATATATACCGTGACTTTCAAAAAAGTAATAATTTGTATTTTATATTGCATGCAATTTTTGAACAGATATCTGAATTCGATTGATAAAACGTCTTGTTTAAATACATATGATCTTCTTAAATTATTTAAAGTATCTAATCTGAAATCACAATCTAGCTCAACTATATTTTATAATTTTGAAGGGACCTCATAGTTTTAAGAAAAGCAAGATTACCAATATTTGTTAAGGGCTCGATTAATTTTTAAATAATTAATAGTAATTAAATCTATGAAGAAAATCATAATTTATTCATGTTTCGAAAAAAAGAATTGAAATAATACTGATGTGCAGTACAAGCAATCAAGAATCATGCATGTTTTGTATTCTAAGATTATTATTGAATTTTAGATTAATTAACCCATTCAATAATTATGCGTAGGTAAACTAAATTAAAGAGCATTTCATAAAATACGAGTCACTCAATGTAATAAAAAACTAGCAGTAATGAATAAAAATTGTGGAGTAGCGTGAATACACAATCAATAAAATAGCAGTATAATTTCACAATGTTCTATATCGTGTCGAATACGTGAATTGTATTATAAAAAATGTGCAAAGAAAGATTGAAGTGTTTATTGTGAAGTGTAATACGATCTGAAAATGTTTTAAAACTACCTAACTGTACAAACCTCGTAGCCTTCCTTTAGATGACACGATTTTAGGAAAAAATAAATTTAGTATTAAAAAACTGTCACACTATTATCAAATTCTGTGTTAAATTATTATTAATAATAGTTATTGTATACATAGGTATTTATAAAAAGGGGAAATTAAATGCATCATTTTTATTCATATTAAAACTCAAATTAAAGGAGGATCTAAATGTACATTTGTTAGGTAAAACCAACACTCGGTTATGATTTTTCTTTCAAATCCATAATAAAAAGTCTAATTACTTTTAAACTCACCAGTAGATCCTAAAATTAAAAAAACAAATATACGAATAATTTTGAAATAGCAAACTTAGATGTATAATAAGAGTGGCTTTACAGCCACCCCTGTTATCAAATTTTTCCTACAAATCATAGAAAAATAGATTACGTACTGATACATTCAAGTTGTAATTGAAATTTTTTTTAACTATTTCTGAACTTTACAATCAAGAATTGGTAAATTATGGAATAAAGTACAAAAATTTAATTTGTACGAAATGAAAATTCGATAGTTTATTATTTCGCTTCAATTTCACTAAGTGCCATTGAAATCTGATTAACATTTCAATGATTTCTCCACTTTTTCCGTGTTTAAGTTGACTTACTTAACTATATAAAAATGCACTTACTTCGCCATCGCCGTTCGCTTGTTCCGTCTGTTTTTCCGGATAGACACCGGCACGAAGGAAGGATGCTTTCCACGAGTCAACGTCATCTTGAGTTTCACAACTCAACTCAAGCTGCTTGTAATCTTTGTAAACGTTCCTGCCTTCGGGATTGAACAATGCGAATAAATGGCGACGAGACATAAAACTTTGCTCAAGATCGCGCAGTTTTAATCCGTCTAATGGCAACATATATTTCTTTTCACGTTCCTGTAATAGAAAACGTAATCGAATTCGTTACTAATTTCATCTCATAGATACTAATCCAATAATACAAGTACGAACATATAAGTTTTAAGTTTATGGCGTTGTAACGCTATAATTAATTGCTTATAGGCGTCTTATTTTATGTTACACGTGTTTAAGAAATACGATCTAATCAATCGGTATAAGTATTTGTTTCTAGGAATGAAGAATTTTAAAAAACTTTTCGTTGTTTTTGATGCAAATCTAAAATGAAAATATGAATCTTAATTGAATTTGCGTTATAAAAATAACACAAAGTTAAATGCTACTATACTTTATTGAAACCATTACATTACGATTGAATTTTATCGTTAATAGTTTACGATATAAATTGTATGTGCATTTTTTATTTACTCACTACAACTTGCGGATTTTTTCTATCGAGTATATTTTACGTATGTTCTACATCCGTGACAGTTTTTACGGTATAGATTTAATCTTTTTACGAAGAACAAGTATTTTATGATAGCCAACCTAATACTCTCCTATGAATGAATATTTTATCATCGATCGATTTTCTTGTTTTATTTAATAATAACAGCTTACAGACGTTTGTCCGGTACATAATATTTAATTAATTTAATTTAACGTAATCATCGATGATTTGATTAACAAAAGGTCATTGTTATTATTAATCCTTATTAGGTCGATAATTAATCTTTACTACCTTGTTTCTACAAGACGACTAATATTACTTATTATTTTTTTATTAAATTACGCAGTATTATAAAGAAATTCTACGATTTCCATACCAACCTAAAAGGCAGAAAATATTACTACAAAACGAGATAGTACGCTAAAAATGAAATACAAAATTAAACGTGAAGGACTTTTTATCGTTTATTGAATAATCCGTTAAGTATTTCGAGATGTGACAGTGTCAAAATAAGGGAAAAAATGAATTGACATAGAATACCTCTTCATCCTTAAACCATGAAATGCTCTCTGAAGTCAAAACGAACCAATAGTCCCTGGAGCCTCCCTTCATAATACCAAGGTTGTGTATGCACATATAGCCCTTGCGAATGACCTGATTGCCAAGAGTGTGACGACCTGCCTTCACGGCATTTTCCGACGACTGCTGGGCGCTGCAACAGAAAGAACGTTATACTGTGAATTCCTAGCTCGGCATACGTGGATGTCAAAGCATAGCGATGAGTAGAGACTGCGCGCACTGTTATTGTAAAAATATTCCAGTACTGGTTACAATATGAGCTGCGGACTAGCAAGAAAACGAAAAAACAATAGAGAGAGAGAGAGAGAAAGAGAGAGAGAGAGAGAGAGAGAGAGACGATAAGAGAGAAAAAGAGAACGGAAACGTTTTTACTGTGTAACAAATTGGGAAAAAAAAAAAAAAAAAAAAAACAATAGAAAATTTTAACAAGCCATTATGATTTTCATTTCACATTCTCCGAGTTTTCAGCAATTACTTTTTAATCTAAAAACCCTTGACTACTTGTAAATAAATAAAAAAAAAACATTTTTATTTTTTAAAAAACACAGCAATGACAAACTAATTATAAAGCCAAGTGTTATTTAAATTTAACGTTTAATCGATTCCAATCATATCGTTCAATATTATAAGCCCACGTATACGAACAGTGTAATAAATATTTTGTTTTACTATAATTTTTTTTAAGTAATTGTTTTGTATTGGATGTTATAAAAACAAAATTAAATCTTGACTAAAAAGCACTTTTGTGTCAATAGTGTATCCAGAAGATATCTACTCAATGCATTTACGCAGCCATGCCTTAAATTTTAACATTTAATTTGTTAAAAGCTGTAAAGTCAAATTCTGATCTCTTTTAAAGCTTTAAAATTTTACATTTTTTGAATAATTTTGAAATTCATACAAAATTCGATCGCTATAGTATAGATAAGTTCATCATATTTCACTATTTATTTTTTATTAATATAAAATTTCAACAATAATATAAGAAACATATCGTACAAGTTTATGTAGCCAACGTTTTTAATTACTATCGATAGCCTTGTAAACGTTATTTATTGCTCTTTACGCAAGTATATGAATTCCAAAGATGAACAATGATATAGATTATAGTCCTTTTTGTATAAAGAAAATTTTCTCCGCTTTTTTTTTTTTTTTTTTTTTTTATAAAATTAATTTTCTATGAAAAAGGTTAAAATTTTTATGGCTACACACATGTATGGCAACTTTAAATCAAATCTTTAATTCTCCATTTCAGAAAAGCTATCGATTATTTTATTTAATATCCACTGCAAGATTTACTAAGAAAATAACAAAAATTAACTAGACTACTTTTAAGAAAACGTGCATATTTTAATTGAAAAGTTTACAAAGTACAGAAATTTTTTAAAACGACCTTCACTTTAATTAAAACATATTTTTAACTTATTCGGTAAAATAAATAAATATAATTTTTAAATATGACAACTAATTAATATATGTCATGAAAACCATTATTACGAATTTATTTTCATTGTTCAAAGAAAAATGATATAAATAAATATAAAATATACTTGTTGGAATTAGAATTAAAAAGTTCCTTAAATTTTATAAATTCAATGTAAAAAGAAACTACAACATTTAAAATGACGTGAAAAGTAAACATTTATAGCAATTTTATTCAAACAACGATAGAAAAATATTAAACTTCGAAATCATGCGCATAAATATTTTATAAAAGTACATTTATATTTATTTTTTTTATGCTTATTTTTTACGTATTTAAAATATATATTACGTAGAAAATAATATAATATAATTAAAAATTTGAAATTTTATTGGTAAAAAAATTAATATAAATTTTGTACTGTAACAAAAGTAATCGGTGTATTTACTTTACACATATCGTAATAAACATTTCTCTAGTATTTTATATAAACTAATTGGATAATCAGTTAAAAAAATTGTGTAATTCATAAAAAGTTACAGCTTTTAACTGAATTGGATTTAAATAACAAACTAAATTTTTACATCCATGCAAATAATGGAATGAAGCTGTATCAACATCTTAAAAATAAAGTGCACAATCAGCACACCAAATTTATCTACTGAAATTAAAAAGAAGAACAAAAAAATCCTTAATAAATATGATTTTTCTATTGTTCTACGACTAAGATAAAAATTCAACACGGGATAAGAGAAATATAACATTGTTTTGGAAAAATTAAATAATATTAAATTAGGAATATGTACCTATAATTGTATCTGATTAAAAACATAAAGTTAACAATAATCTCATATTTTTATAAATACATGTGAAAAGAAAATTATAAATAAAAAAGATAACGTAAAAAATATCAAACAAATTATCTGTGTAGAAAAAAAAAATAGAACGTTTGGGTACGTTATGGCAGGTGAAATATGTATGCAAGAAATAAGAAAAGGGATAAAATAAAAAGTCGCAATGACAATTTTCCGACTTTGATGCATGTTTAATCGGCTCTCTTACCTTGCATTATGGCTACTGGCTGCCGCGCTGCCGGTGTAATTAAATCATTGTTTTTATTTGTGAAGTACAACATGGGCAATGAAAATAGAAAGATTGACATGATAAAGTGAAACAATGGTTAGTGAAAACACGGTGAAATGTTACAAGATTTCAATTAATTAAGCATGAAAAGTATAAAAGGATCGAAAGTTCTCAGAAAAAGAAAACGTCATTCTTATTTGCAACGATGAGTTTTTTTTTTTTTTTTAATTTCATTATAATCATCAGAGCTTTGTTTGGATTCCATTTTTTAAGTATGAAAGCACATTTACATTCTCTTTCTGAACTTCTGGTAAATTCATTAAATTCTTATTTATTGAACATTAAAGCGACCCTGTCTATTATAAACTTACGATTATGAGAATAAATGGATTAGTTATCGACTTTCAATAAAAAACGTCATTGCAAAAATATCCAACAATAATATAATCTTATTATCATGTTAAGAATTGGTTTTCATTTAATAAATATATTATGCATGTAATTTAAAAAACCAAATGCAATATAGAGAGACATTGATTTTTTTGTATTTTTATTTAGTCGGTAACTAAAAATTGACATTCTCCATATCTTATTAAAGCTAAACAATATTCTTATCAAACTAATCCATAAAAATAACATAATAAAATCTCTACGTTAAAAATGAACATGTACTTAAAATAATAAATAAGTAAACCAAGAGTGAATTTATTACTAATAAAAGGCAAGTTAATACTAGAAAAATGTGCAATCTAAATGTGCCGTTAAAAAAAGGAATCAAGAATAAAGATGAAGTCAAAGATGATCAAGCAATGTGGCAAGACATGCATCATTTAGTTGAAGGAAATTAAAGAAAAATGTGCAAGGATTTTCGTGTGATGCTGCACATATTGAAATTTCTGAATATAATATTTGCCACTAAGCTGAATATGCAAGTCTAATGTGTGCAAATTATTAATAAAAACTTTTTTAATTTATCATGATTATTTCTTCTTTGAAAAATATGATTTCTATACAATCGTGCTAAGACCATTACTTTTTAAAAAGTAAAATATTTCACTTCAATTATTTCTTTATGATGGAAATAAATTTTGCGTAATTATTCTAAAGTCCTAAAGGCCAAAAATAAAAGTAAATGGCTTATGGCTCGAATATTATAACAAAAAGTTTGCTGACTTTGAAAATTTGAAATAATATAAATAAAACACGATTAATCTGATTTTTCTACCCTTATTGTGCGAAAAATTTAGTGTATCGGTGTGATATTAGAATTATAATTACAAGGGCAGTTTGTTGTATGTGCATGGCTACTTGTTCAGGATTTAATGTAAATATAATATTCTTATTTGCTTAACTAACGAGGTTTTGTATGTAATAAAATATTGACTTACTTTGCAAAACCAATAAAATCTTCATGATTGGTATTCATGTATGCAAGTTCGCAGTCCACGAGGAGAATAAGTTGTTCTTTGCACATCTGCTCTCGTTGCCTAACATAAGTTGTAATAATACGCTCTGTTTCTTCTCGAAGTCTAGGATACCGTGACATCTATAATATAATTTTATAATACAAATAATCACTTGCAATTAGCAAGACTTCAAAGACAGTATTCATTTTAATACATTTTTCCAATTCTACATTTCAGTGTTTCGAAATCTTGACATATTAGGAAACTACAATTTGCAGAAAATATTTAACTCACCCGATCTGTACAAATACGGACAACATTGCTAAGTTCTTGTACGACTAGGTCCACACATTTAAGACTAGGCTCCTTGAGCCTATTTATTTGTTTCTTGACAATAGCTTCGAAAGCCATGTCGGGAGTAAACAGACCGACTCGAATACCTAAAATTTAAATACATTGTACGGTGAAATGTTACTCATTTCACATATATTTGTTACCTATTTGAGAGGGCATAAAGTAGGATTTTATGCTTTTCAAATTAGATGAATGCTGTATTTATTAACATTTGCGTAACTCTTATTATTTTACCGCGTGATGCTCGTTAAATACTAATTCATAGCTCTTATTATAAAAATGTTATTTATAAAAGTGTTATACTTGTAATTAAAGCTAAATTTCTTAATACCTTTTATTTTTATTATATTTATAGCATTATTATCTTAAAGCTTTATAGAACATTACAAAAATCGAAGAATTTTTTAAAATTAATCATCGAACATATTAGGTAAAAACATAAATATTAAACCATTCAAATGTTAATATTATTTAAACAATCATCTAATATAAATTTTGGAAAAATTTAATTTCAAAAACTTAAAAATATTTTAGCAAAATAATTAAAAAAAAAAAAACGGTTGTAATACACTAAAGTAAAGCGTTGAAAATAACAAAAACAATTCGGTTCTTTATGATACAATGTGTCGCCATAATTGTACAGGTAAATAACAGTTAATTTATTTAAATAGAACGAGCTCTAAATATTTTAATTTCAAACTTTTTTAAAAATACAAACCATGAATATTTCGAATAGCAAAGGCAATTTCCCTGCGCAATTCTTTTTCGTCGAATTCCATTTTAACGATTTCAAATGGAAATCGTTCATGGAACAATCGATTGATTTTAGCACCGCCACTTAACTCCATAGTATTGATCTGAGCTGAACCAGAACCTTCGATAGTTCTTTCGAAGTCTGACTGCAATTGTTGTATCATCCTTAAAAATGATTTACTTGATTTATTTTGGTGAAGAAATGGTGTTCAAGCAATGTTAATAGTATGGGTAGAGAGCCATGATATTAATTATACCAAACTAAATAAAGTTATTATACATATGTAAACTCTTAAGAAAGAATAATAAAAATTTTAACGTAATCAATTTATTTCCAATAGTAAACTTTCCTTATTGTGGATGATTGTACGATCAACTTCAATTAAAAAGAGACTTACGATATTGCATTTTGCTTAAACATTTTTGAAACGATAATCAATATATTTTTTGTTTAATTTCTTAAAATCATGGCTTTTTAATAAAGCAACATATTTCGTTAACTATTTGATTTATATTTTTAACTACGATAACTACTCCAGAAGTAATCAAATTATATATAAAAATATCATACCAATTTATTTACGTTATTATACATTTGTATATTAAAATTTTCAATATATGAATTAAAATATGTTTATACTCGTGTTTAGTCAGCCAATCATAGTTATTCGGCTGACATATATAAATATACATGCATGTCTTTTCAAATAAAAGCACAAGTAAAGTGATTAATGTCTTTCATGCAAAATGAAAACACAATTGGTTAAAGGGCACCAAAAATAAGGATAAACAGGATACCTACAGAAACACTTCAATTGATCTGAAAAACAAAAAAAAATATGTCTAAAATTTCAGGACCCTCCACCCATAAAGAAGTAATCTAAAAAAGAAACAGAAACGAACTCTTAGTACTACAAAAGATCATTTATGAACAATTAAATGATCTATTTTTCGTCTTTGTTCTTCATATAAAGTCAGGTATTAAAAAGTTAGAGAAATATATAAACAAACATCTACATACGCGGATACATACATTTGCATGAACGTGCGTACGCGCACAAGTCCGTACGTACATACTCACTCATACGTACACACGGACGCGTGATTGCACACATTATTATGTACACCACATACGCCGTGTGAAAACATATAATGGCAACATTAATGTCTATCAACTGACAGTTCCAATATCAAGCAACTAAACGACTTACTGTAACATTGCTTTTGTCTTTATAGCAGGATCATCTGGCCTGAAATGCTTGTATTGTTCCACGTCTTTCTCCAAAGCGAGCTGCTGTTTCTGTAGCCTGTCACGTAACGCAGGCAATGTATCTCTGATGTGATTTGTCAATTGTTGATTGAGAACGCGCTGTAAGTATGGCGTGCCTAACCTTTCTGCTAGGTGACGATACGAAGGATGGCTGAAACGTTTTAACAACGAAAAATAATAAGTACGCGTGAATAAAAATTTATAACGGTATCAAATGCAAAATCGAGATAAGTGCTCCTTATCCCATCGATCTTCTACACTGAAACTACGAGCACTTATTATTGCGAAAAATTTTATTTACTCTACCAAAGAGTGATGATACCTTAAAAAGAATTTACGCTCAGCTGCCATAGCTGCTTTGATATCTTTGCGACCTTCGATATCCTTCTGACTTCTATTAACCACACCTATGTAACCTCGTCGCAGAGGTAACAATTTATTTTCCAAAATGTCCCTTGCATCGGTGCCATCATCCATAAGATCCAGCTTAGTGATGACACCGATAGTACGTACACCTACGGAAATAACAAGCCATGATTTAATAAATAATATGGAAAAAAAAAAAAAAAAAAAAAATTAAAAATAGTAAAATCCGAACTTGTCATTTTATCTTATGTGAAATATTGTGCTTGGTTCAATTGAACAAACTTAGTTTTAAATAATAATTAACGTTATAAATAATTTTACATTACGTTACTCCTCACCTTGGGGATCAACTTCCTTGGCAAGTTTGAGAGCATCGCTATTGGCTAAATCAGTATTTGCTGGTGTGACAGCTAATATAAGACAGTTTTCACGCTTGATGAAATGAAAAATCATTCCTTTAATTTGGGCTTCGATGTCTACCGGCTGATCACCGATTGGCACTTTTGTTAATCCAGGCAAATCAATGAGAGTTAAATTGAGAACTGCAATCAAAAGTAACAGATTAATTTCAGAATATTTTGTTGTTTTGTTAGGAAGAGAAACCTTATACCTTTAACGATAAAAGAATAAACGAAAAAGATGAAGTACAGAAAATCTAAATTATAAAAAGCATTATGAATAGTTTTTATGTATTTCTTGATTTAACTATTCGACGCTATAATTTATAGAAACGATAAAATTAATTTTCTTTTTTTTTTGACAAGGCTTCTGACTGATTCATTCATTCAATTTACATTATTACATAATATATTTGACATGCGTCTCGTTACATTTAATGCACGTATAATAAAGTTAACGTTATTTTAAACTTTTTTCACCGAACACTATGACTAATTACACTTAATTTAATATGCTAACTAAATGTGTTGACTTCTTTTCTTATATTATAAAATTCCATAATTTTTGTTATCTATATGTTAGGATTTATTTCTCAATGCATTTCACTCCAGAAGAATAAGTTGTAATATTTCGAAATACGTATTCCTTAAAGAATAATTTTCTTGCATTGTGTAAAGGAAACATCTGTGAAAATAATGCGAAAGAACGAATCTGAATACAAGACTTACCATTTGGTGAATAGACTCTCAAATTGATGGGTAAGTTGGAAATGCCTTTATTACTGCCAGTTACGCGATCTGTTTCTCCTTCAATTTCTCTTCGTACTTCGTCGAAGTCCACAAACTTCTTTCCTTTACAATGTAGAAATTCGGCATATTCTGAAACACGCAGAAAGATAAAATAAAGAAAATTGACAAAAAGGAAACGAACAACGAAGCGGCTTCTGGTCGTGCAATAGGTGACACCGGAAGCGAAAGTCGGATGTATGCGATTTGCTTCCGCATTTGCAGGCAAAATGTAACAAAATTCTTCGCCTCTGCATACGTGTATCAGCACTTGCGGATGTTTTTGCTTATATATACGTATATACATATCTGAATTTACGCAAATCACTGTCGTCGTCGATGGCAATGAACTCGATTTCCTACTTATCGTTTGCACGCGTATACGTGTAGGAGAGCACAGGAAGTTTGTTAAAGCAAAACGGACGTCCACGTCGATTCAAGCTGAAGATGATTTGCATGCATTTCGGTATTATCACTTTCACAGAGAGAAATTGCATTTTTCAGACGCAATAAACTGCATGAAAATAATCAAACTGGTTAAAATTGTTGGAAATTTTAAGCTCTTCACTTTTTCAATATGTAATAATTACTAAAAATTATAAAAAAACTGGTATAATTTATTCAAATCTCAAAATAATACTTTGATCTATTTCGATGATTTTAATTCATAAGCGTAGTACAGTTTCTTTCCACGTAAAAAAAGCTTCGGGTTATCTAAAATGATGTTTGTCTCATTTCTTCGTTTTTTATTTAATAAAATTTATTTATTTTAAAATGTAGATAATCTTTCGCGATAAATCGCGTGACTTTATTTATCAAAAAGATATTAAGATCGATATGCTTTTGTATACGTTTTCTATAAGAAATCGATGGAAAGATAAGTTCCGATTTAAAATTAATGTTATTGCGAAGAAAAATATTTATGCAGAATAAAAAAATTCATATTACAAAAATATACTCTATTACGTAGGTTGTTGATCATTTCTTCCAATAAATAAAATAATTATTAATAATTATGAAAATAATTACCAAATTCTTTTGGTACTTTTGTTTCCTTAGGTCGCATTTATAAAATATGCTTTATATTAAAGCATACAAGATCAAATACAATTTTGTTCACTTCGTACAATTTATTTTTTAAACAGTATCTCTTAACTATAATTTTAAATCATTCGGTTTTTATTTTACTTATCATTTGTTATTACTCCAGTTAAAAAAGTGTTATAAATTTTTCACTTATTGAGAGTACTTTCATTGTCAGATTTCTTACACTGACGTTTTTAAGTAACTCGGCATTAATTTAGTCGATAAAGTATCTCTACATAATTCGCTAATAATGATAAGCAGAGATTTTTTAAACACATTTAATTAAAATAGTATTTAACATATCGTATCTATAAATTTTAAATAATATTCAATCACGTTTAATTATGTGCCTAATCGGGTTATTAATAAAAATTTTTAACATTTTAATTTGCATTTTATTCTTCAATGAACAATTATAATGAATTTACGTTTATTGCTTTGTACTGATACAGTGTTTAAAGAACTACTCTGACCAAACTATTAAGTAATTAATAGCATAAAAAAACGAGCTCCAAATTTAGATCGCAAAACTTATGGTGTTTCACTTCGTAATTTTTATGGTTTCGAAATTCGAAATTCGAAATTGATAGGTTAATTATGAAAATTTTCGACTCTACCGTGGGACTCCTTAAAATATAATAAATAAAAAATGGTAATATAATGCTACCGCATTTCTTCGGTTTCCCGTACGTATACAGAAAGTTATAATACGTTTCTTCTTTTATTGTTGATTTTTTTCCGAATGGGATATAGTGCTATAACAAGCGAACATATCATTCTAAACAATACAAAGTAAACTCATAACAGTCATTTCATTTGTCAACGTTAGAGTTGTGTAAACTTCTTAGGTCACTTATATTAAAATTTTTTATCTCTTAAAGTTTCCATTACCAAGTGTATAGTTTTGAAGAGTAATAATTTTGTACTCTCTTTTACTTATAAAGAATTTTTTCACAATTGTGATTAAAAACAATTTATAAATAGAGATAATTACTAATTATTAGAATGAAAAAACTAAAAAAATATATTGCATATATTCAAGATAAGAATAGTTTTACGAATTAATGAATTAGTTAATAAATAAATAAAACGGTAAAAACAATATTTTGTATTACCAATTACAACTTATTAGCTTTATGCATAAAAAAATATTTAAATTGTTGAGACATAAACGTCCATAATCGTATAAACATTTGTAATTCAATATTATTTCAACGTAAATTAAATTATATTTTAATATGTTTTAATAATGTTATTCATTATATAAATGTAGAATATATCAGCGTATAAAGAGGTTGAATAAATGTACTTAGATGAAAGCTGATTATTTATCACTGATTATTCTCAATTTCATGAAAAATTAAAATTGACAAGACGACGGTTTAAGCGATGCATTTTCTCAAATATTTTAATAATTAATTACGGAAAAATTACACCATTTTTTAAACATTTTATCTCATATTTCGCAATTGAATACGGCAAAAATTTACGGTAATTTATGTTTTTGAACCAATAAATGTCCTATTAAAATAGCGATTAAGGAATCATAATTTTGTGTGTGTGTGTGTGTGTGTGTGTGTGTGCGCGCACGCGCGCGCGGGTGCGTGCACTTTAAAAATTATAAATTTTTCAATAAGTAATTAGAATTACTTTGTACTTTTTTGAATGTATAAGTTACGGCTGAATTTAAATAAATATCAATTTTTTCAACGGGGCATTGAAAAGATAATAATAATAATAACGATAACAACGAATTTTCTCTTTACACGAAGAGAAATCATGTCTAAGTAGAGATTAATGTTATATGTGACCGATAATTTGTTGAATTACAAATTGCCTGATATACAGTGTATTAACGCCGTTTATTTAATATTAGCTTAATATCGTTTTAACTAACTTTTTACAACGAGCTCTTAATCAGCTATTCATTACTGAGTAAGGCTTGCAAATGCATAAACTGGTTTTTGAAAAAGATTCTACATTAGATTCACGAGAGCGAGAAATATTTCGAAAAAACTTAAATGTTCTCTGTCATTCCTTTATTTTGGACTCGCACTTGACAAGTCAAAGCGATAACTCGACTCTCATTCGGGATAAGGGAATAATGAAGCCGCTAATCCGTTTACACGAAATAATTGGCTGCGTTTGTGAAAAAGTCACCAGTGCCACGAGTGGTCGCATCTTGTGCTCTCCCCGACTCCTCGTGTGTGGCATCGTCAAGCCGCATTAAATATAAAAAGCTCTCGTAGATCGTCGATCTTTGAATTTAGTCGCCGTGGCGCGTTCATCAGCGTACGTAGGCTAATGGGATCAATAGCGCGCCTCCCTCCCCTCCGCCCTCGCACGGTCATTCTCACACTCTCTCGCTCTCTCAAGACGAGAAAGAAAATACATTAATCAACGAGAGGTCAACGTGGGGTCAATGTAAGTTAACCAACGGTGATCGTCGCGTAAATCGAACGACATCATCACCCATACCTGACGCGTGCTCGCCTGGTGCTCGCCTGGTGCTCGCCTGGTGCTCGCCTGGTGCTCGTGTAGCGAACGAGAGATTTCAGCGACGCTGAAAGAGCGCCGCCAGTCTGTAGCTTCGTATTATTGACCCGCGACGGCGTCAGCGACGGCGCAGCCGAATGCGATTACGGACTCGACGCGGCCGATTCAAGTTCGTGACGCCCGACCTTTTCCGACTTCGCCAATACTTCATCAAAGCCGAAAGTCGCGCGCACATTGTATTCGAGCTCTTGAAAGCGCTCCAGATCGTCTCCGTTCCGTCCATCGCTAACCTGTTTCTCGGATGATGGGGAGCCGACTCTACTCGAGCGAACGGCTCATTTTTATATCTGCTCTTTGTATCTCATCGGTATCTCGCCTCGCACTCTCTAATGCAATAATTCAACGATGCATTGTTCTTTCGTTGGAGCGGAATTACGCAACGGTTTTCATTTCTGAGCAAATTTCAAAGATACACTTTTAGCGCAACTCCGGCTTATCTCGCTTAAAAACGACAAAATTACAAACATATTTTACGAGGAAATCGATCCTAGGTCCCTGCTTTTCGAACGGATTCAAAATGAAATTATGATCCATTGACTCATTCTACGTTAAATGGTCGCTCACGAAGTAATGCTAACACTTTTTTTGTACGTTCAGGAAAATATACCATTCGTTCGAGAGGACTGATGTTCAACTAAATACGATCTTGAGAGGAGATTACGAGAACATTATAATTGTTCTTACGTAACTGAATTATTAATTAATTCTGGTCATGCTACGAATTCCTTTCTATCGTTTCATTCGAATAATTTCTTTTAAACCTTGAATGTCAGAAAAGCGTGTAAGTTAGAGTTCAATTCCATTTTCACGCGTTTATAAGACTATCATTAACAAAACAAATTACACGTACTTATGAGAACTGAAGTAAAAGTCTTTTTTTTTTTTTTTTTTTTTTATTCAACATTAAGGCCATACAAAATAATATCGATATTGCGAGCCATTACATATGAAAAATAACTCGAAGTAACTGCCCGTTTGATAGATTTTAATCATCGTTTAATCAAATTTTTAAGAGTTTTTTGCAAATAATTTACAATTAATAAATACGTAAGTTTGAAAATATTTTCAAATAGTTTAGACGAATGATTCAATTACTAGTTGTATCATCGATTTTTTTATTGAAAATCTTTTTTGCCTTTGTTTATTAATTATTCCTAGTTATTTTTTGATTGACGATCCAAAAAATACATGCGGATACTTTTATCAAGTAAACAATAAATAAACTACTGATAATGAGTATTTGCATTCTATCTTTCGCCTCTATTGATATAAAACTAACACTTTCTAGTTAACTGCAGTGAAATATGTTCATCGTTTTCTTATCACGTTCGGAACTAAAGTACGTAGACTTCTAGTTATTTCAAAGTAATTACATACACCTACATAATGATGAAACGTAGCTCTTAACAAATATGTATCAATCGATATCGTTACTGAATACGCCCACTAATCAACAATCACTTACCACCTCGATGCACAAACAATAGCAATGATATAAAAATGCATAAGGAAATGCTAGTACGATTAAATACAAGTATGTAGACATTTTCATTATAAAAGGTTAGAGTAATTTTTATCAACTTGTCTGCGGGTTAAGGCTACATTTTGATCTGATCTAAAGTTCCTCTATATTCTACCGAGCTATAGTTATGCTTTGCAAGTCTTTAAAAGAAACAATTTCCTCGTGCCCGTAGATATCGCATTTTTAATTCTAAATACAAATTACATTTAATATTCTTCTAATTGTGCTACTACTTCGCAAGCAAAAAACCCTGTCTTTCTATACGTTGTAGCAAGGTATTCAAGATATTTCATCATGTTCTACTTCTCTTAGGCCTAATTAAGTACTTTTTTCCCACCTTCGTCTTGATCTATCTTACTATCCGGTTTTCCTGGTAAAACCGTATAGGCCTTTTTTTATTTTCCATTCTAACTGCACGCCCCGCCCCACCCATCATCATTTGTGAGATTTGACTATCCTTACAAAATTAAATGAAGTTTAAGCTCTGTTAATAAACATTGTAAAATACAAAAGGTTATGATTTCTTTCGGTTCATTTTGTTCGTACTAATAACACGAAAGTGTACATAAGGACTAAAGATTGGACAAAAATGTGAGATGATCTTGTACTACTCTTTTATTTTCCACTGCGTGTAAATGCTGATTCATTTATTATTATATCCTGCGGGATGACTCCATATATCGTCGCATACTTAAAGTACCTTTTTCACGCAAGGCCTCTCAATTGATGTTAATATAAGTGTACACCGTTAGACTTACAAACTCTTTTTAAGACCCTCCCCTTCTCTAAATCGTTCGAACGGCGGGGAGACACTAAAAAATTATACGAAGCAGAAATAAATAATGACGAGGAAGTTGTCTTCTATATAACTCACTCTCCTATACGAGTACATAAGCGGTTTTATTGAGATGAATCTACGCAAAGCAGTTGAGATTTTCGCTGCTCATTGAAACCAGCGTACCTGGTTAGTCGATTTATATTTATTTCTAGATACTCTTTGTTATATATTACTACGGGTTTGATTTCTTAAAAAAATATTTTCTTCAAATTATTGAAATTTTCATTTATATAAGAATTTTTTACGTACAAGTTGAATTATTTATAAATTTATTTTTACATGCAATCCTATAAAACTTCATTGTGACATTAAAAAGTGACAGAATTTTTTTATTGGTGATACGTGTCTAGTGTAGTAAACAAGATTTTCATGAAAATGAAAATTATAATTTTAAATTTACTTTAACTTGAACGTCGATATGAATATGTATTTTAACGATTATAGAAAGCGAACTGCATACTTTTCCAAGTATCATAATTAATCATTGACAGACCTAATATAAAAGTAAAAACGATACAAGCACAAAAAATCATAAAACATTTTTATGATAAGTATAGAAACCTATTAAAGAAAAAATATATAGGTACTGATAAACGATTCAATAATAAAAAATATTTGTTTCATTCCGCCTACATTTTTAACATACGAAAAGTTATCGGTGTCGTATTATTTAATATTTTAATTTTTTCAATTATTTTTTCAATTTACTGAAAGCATGATATACTTTTACTATAAAAAAAGCTTGCTTCGATTATTATATTAATAAGTATTGTGTTTTATTATCCGAATGATGCATTCATTATTGATAGAATTGGAAAATATATATAAAACGTAATGTATAAAAGCTATTTACATTACTTTTCAAAATAATGCTAATGATATCGTTGAAAATCAAACTATTCATATAATTATCTCTATATATAATAAACGCGTACACTTAAACGGATATAAATTGAATGTATAGTAAATAAAAATTAAAATTTTCAGTAAATATTTATAGTACATTGTTGTTCAATAATAAAGAGCTGTATTGGATTTATGGTACTTACTCAAATTTGCTTATAATGAATCAAAATAATTATACATAATCGTAAGTTTAATTATTGTTCATTGAACTTTGAAAAATATACTAAAAAGCGCGCTTTCTTAAATTACATACAGTTATCTATTTAGAGAATCAATAACAAAAAAAAGACGCTAAATATTTCGTAACTACTAATGGGCTTGAACCGTTGTCAGCACTTTTTAGAAATCACTTACATTAAACTATCTTCATCACCAAAATGTTCAATTTAAGAAACTTTAAAAATACATTAAATAATAATTACCGCTCATGCTATTTATCAACTGCAATACGAGAGGTCTTCTAGTCACTATTCCCGATCCTCTGGGCAAAAAATCCCTGTAAACAAAAGAACAATTTCTCATTGTATCATCATTTATAGAAAAATAATTTGTTTACTCCCGTAGTTACGAAGTAATACGTACAGGGAAGTATTTTGTAAATGAACATTTGATCATTTATTTGGTGCACAGAATTTGCGCAAAAAAGTAGCAAAATTAAAAAAGAAACGAAACAATCAATTCGTATGTACGTATGTACGGTAGTGTTTCGAGATCTCCATTTTCATTGATAAGCTTTTGAATTTAGTTTTTTTCCGTTAAAGACGTATTGATAATTTTTGAAAAAATATAGCCGAATTGTAGCTCACCATTTCTTAAGCACATAGTTTTGTTTTCTTTCGTAAGAGGAAACATTAAATAAAACGGTTGACATAAGAAATCTTCAAAAATGATAACAAAAACAATGGATGAGAAACACAGTGTCGCTTCAATCCTCAAGGGTTAAGGAGGTTAAAAAATTTTTTTGTTAAATCAAATTGATTCCATTTATAATGCATATTTTAAAGATATCTGATACATCTTATCAACATTTTCACAAAGATAAATAATATGTAAATATATTTTTAACGAACGAAATTAGAATTGTTTATTATAAACTAGCACGATTAGTTCTTGAGAAAAAATGTTAAATAAGATTTCATTTAATGTCATTATGATATACTTGAAAATGAACTAAATTTACTATTTACTTTTTTTTGTGATTGACTTTTTATTCATTTTTTTTCTAGTATTTTCACAAAATAATATTTAATACTGGCTTTATAAACAAAAGAATGATAATTTACATATATTGCATTATATTTTATATTCCCATACATTTACTTCGTTTAATTGTAATGTTTATATGATTCAAATATTCAAATATTACAATTTTATCAACAATATTGTAGGTATTTCATATTTTTTTAATAAAAATTTAAGTTCTTCGTCGATTAAACTTATTTCATTATAAAATAAAATGTTTACCTAACACTTACATTTTGATAAAATTGCGCCATTAAAATGAAACAAAAGAAAATTTTTTTCATACTTTCTCTTACACTGATACTTATAAATTGCTATAATATAAATAAATTTTAAGACCATATATCCGAAAGAATGCATAAAAAGACTTGTGTTACTCAGAAAAGAATTCAAAATTTATTATCTTATAAAGATACAAAATTTTGATTCGATCCTTGCTTTAAAAAAAGTAAATTTTAATTATAATACATAAAAGTTATATTCGGATATGTTTACCAAATTTATTTAATGATTAGAGCATAAGTAATAACATTAAGGCTTGGTGTAACGAAAGTAGTAGAATTAGTGAACAATAAATCTTGAAAATAAATACCAAAGTTTTGCTTTGTCAGATTATGTTCATAAAAAGGAAGCTTTAAACGAATGACATCTCATTGATCTGCAACTGATATCTGTGATAAGATATTGCAATCATTTGCTACCATTCACTATTGATCATTTGTTTGTATATTCTTCTATCTTTAGGAAAAAACTTTTTAACAAAGTCTTTGTTCTTTAAGTATTTTTAATTGAGTATTTGAAAATAATTTAAAATAAGTATTGTACGTAGTTGATATAAAAAAATGTAGTCAATTGTCATTTTTTTATTGATCATTGAGTCTCATAAAACTAAATTAAACAGAAATCAAGTACACCTGGGTCTGTTATATAAGAATTTAATATTATTATTCTAATAACAAAAGAACAATAGAAGTTGAATGAATCAGGAGCTTTATAAAAGTCAATATACAATTTTATAATTAATTTACAGTGTTTTATGACTTTTTATTGTAAAAAATTTCTTCAAAAATAATTAGCGGTATTTTCCAGCACAAAAAATGTATTTCTTCTATTTTTTTATGTATGATATAATTTTATTTTGATCAGTTCTTTGTTTACTTATTTTATCATTGGAATTTTTCATCACCTTAGCATTGAAATTGTATGAATATGTAATGAAATGAATATGTAAATTAAATAAATATAAAAATAATTTCGAAACTTAATTTTATAAGAAATTATAAACATATTTCAAATATGAAATTTATATAAATGAATCTTTAAAGAAAAATGGATACTGTAGCAATTAATTATCAGCCAAACTTTGAGTTATGCATAATTTATGTTCACATTCTTAATGTTGTATAAATTAATAGTTTATGAATCTTATCGATCGTTATTATAATGACAGGAAAATCTTTACATCATAGACGATTAATATTTAAAAAGCATAAAATTTAATTTATATAAGTAAAATATATATATAAGCTTATTTATGCGAATTAATATTTTATACAAAATGTCTATTAAAAATTGAGTTGTACATTGGATTACAAAGTATAATTCCAAATTAGTACCAAAGTTGTCAATGTAGAATTTATAACAACTTGATAAAACTAATATATTTTAATTATGTCACCATATCTGGTGAAAAAATTAATTTTTTTAATAATAAGCTTGATCCATTGAAACAAGTACTTATATATGATTTTACGTGTAATTACTTGATATTTAAATTATTTGTCAGTGGTATTAAAATATGAAACTATAATAGTCAATATCGGATGAAACTACAGTTAAATCCTTGATATCAAAATCCATATAAAACTATTTTACCGAGTAATAGAAAAATTAATCTCTGACAGCAAACAGTATTGATTAGCCCAATTTCTACTTTAGTCTTTCATAAATTATCAACATTCCTATTAAAAAAACAGGATCTCATATTCGATGCTATTTAAGCACTACCTCTGCCTTTGTTATTAAATTCATAATTTGAATCTTCGATAGCCTCATTTGAAAGGAAGAAGATACTGGATACTCAAAGAAACTGGAAAATCATCAATTGAACTTACTTTCCAACAAAATTCTCAAGAACAGAGGATTTGCCAGCACTTTGACCACCGACAACGGCGATCTGCGGCAAATCCAGGTTCATTGTCACCCCGAGCTGTGTGAAGGCATCCTGGAGCTTGTTAACAATCGGGATCAGCTGCTCCATTCCTGTGTTCCCCGCCATCTTCCTCGGCAATTGGATGCACAACACCCGGAGAGAAAAAAAGAGTCGTCAGAAGGAGAAACACCGAGTCTCCCCCTAGGCGGTTGTCCTTGTGTTTCGCATACAGTAGTCCGGAGCACCCTAGAAGACGTCGATGATGTCGTTGATGTTCCGCTATCTCTCGCTATATGTACACACCGCTTTACACGTCACTACACAGCGCGTATCCTACCAACCTACCTACGTACACGCGCACGCGCGCGTATATGTATATAATTATTAAGGGGGAGGAGGGGCAAAATGGCCGTTTTCGCCCGTATCCCCAAGGATCACACTTTTTTCGAGTTTTTGCCCCTTTCCTTTATAGAGAGGAGGCGTACGCGTAATATTATTCCGCTCTCGTCCTCCGTCGACCGATTTCTTCTCCTGCGCCTGATAAATGACGAGAAGCTAACCTTTCAACGCATTTTTACGCGTCTCGTACACCGTGATAGCCTCCACAAGTCCAAGAGAAAAAAACTTTTGCCGCACCACTCCTCTCTCACCGAGAACGTGTGCGCACGGTCGTACGTTTTTTTATCACTGCTTCCCTCTTACAACTGCTCGCAGCTCGCGTGCGAGTAGTCGAGTAATGCCTCGACTTGCCTCCTCTTCGTCGCTCATAGAGAGGGAGAGAGAGAGTGAGAAGAGAAGAGAGAGGGAGAAATATTTGTACAACGCCTCCGATTCCACATGCGAAACTCAACTGCGGTCGAACAATATCTCAGTATTCTCAATACGTTCGTTTGCGATCCTCGTCTACGATTTTGCACTACCACTATCACTCTCTCTCTCTCTCTTTCTCACTCTCACTCTCTCGCTGTTTCCCTTTTTTTTTCAAACGTAGATGAGAAACACCAGTCGATGGTCGGAAAGGACGGGCGAACTTTTGCTCGCTCTATCTCCTGTACTTTCTTCCTTTTCGGGCTTCTGTGCGCCTGCGTCGCTATACACTTGCGTACCCCAGAGAGCATGGCTTTATAAACGTATGAGCAATCGCGTGCATGTTCGAGTGTGTATATACACTTGGATACGCATTTGTACATAAAGGGATTAACGCGCGCAAAACGGTATATAAATTCAGCCTTGTACGAGAGTACGAAGAGCGAAGAAACGATATCTGTCCGACCGAAGCCTGGCTTCGTGTTACTACACTTGGTGAACTTAAGAGCGTGAACGGGAATTTTGCGATTGGAAGAGTACCTAACCTCAATCTCATTCAAATCCCAACGGCGAACGTTACAAAGTTCAAAGCCGCATGATTCTGCGGAGTGAGTCATGGGACGTGCGTGTGAGTTGTTTCGGCTCTGTGGCAGTGAGATGAGACTGCGTGTGCGCGAAAAACCGAGGCACTGCCTCCTCGATCGATAAGCAAAGCGTGCGCACTGGATAATCTCGACTAGTTAGCGGCGGACATCGTCGAGCAGTGGCATCGTCTGCGAATACACGACGTACCACCGTGACCCACTTTTCAGACTATAGGTTAAACTGCGCGCGCGCGCGCGCGCGTTTTCACACACTCGCGACATCCACGAGTATGAATTTTCTTCGTAGTCGATTGTCGCCCGTGTAGGGGTAGGGAGGATCTTACGGATTGGACCATCATTTTTTTTCTTTTTTAGACAAACGCCTTGTAAATAATATTCGAGGAAAAACCTTCGACCATTGCTTACGAGCCCAATATTCATTGGCGATACTGACGATAATTCAAAGTTATTTTATGCATGCTTATCGGAAAATCTACTGTAAGGTTACGCAAAGGTCGCAATTTGCTTTATTTCTAAAAGAAAAATACGGAGAAGAACAACGAATCTTCTGTGGCGCCTCTTCGCCAGAGCTTCTATACGTTTTACTTTTCGTAGTCTTTTTAACAACATTTAAGCCTTTACGCTGTATTATTCATTTATTATAACGCCTACGTATTGAAAAGAAACTTTTATTAACGATGTAGAGTTTCAGCTTAATGCAACGAAAAAGTAAAGGTTTTCCCCTTTACTTCTAATAAACTGCATAAACTATTAAATTATTTACTTGACTTTTTCTAGAAATTAGCGTTTTCTACTGTCATAATTTTTTTCTTTTTAATAAGTATCCAAGTATTAACGAAAAATGGAATTACAGTAATAATTATCATAATAATTCTTTTTTAATATTAATAGCTATGAAAAATATTGAAAGAAATTTGCACTTTTCCATTTTATCGAACTCATGTTCCGCAGCATCTGCGATGCTTTTAATAAATTACAACCTCTCGTTCATATTACATCAACGTAAATATATTATTTCTTTTCTGAACCTATTGCTATCTTCCCAGTCTTTTTGAATTTACAATATAAATAGGATTCAACCTTTTCGCTAGATGTTCCTAAACAATCATTTGTAATAAAAATAAATTAAAGTTATAATTCGAACTCGTAACATTATAGAGACGAATTTTTCTCAAATTTTCAAATACTGTATTGCTACGCAGTAACCTAAGAATAATGTTAAATATATATAAAAGTTATCCACAAGATATCATAAATATTAACTTTTTCACGAGTTCTACTCTATAGGTTGTTAAAAAACATCTTTTCTAAGAATTTTTTAGAATTATCTACAATTAAATAATATCACGGACCCCTATCTACAAGTTTTAAATAGCAATTTTTTAATAACAATAAAAAGCCGACTAGGTCTATGTTTAATAAGATTGACTTGTTACGACACTTATATTTCAAATCGAGTATATCGAAACCTGTACAGTTCTCAATCGTAATTTGTTTGTTATAAAATTCTTGAAGAATAAATTTTTTTGCCTTTTTCCAAAAAAGGCAATAATTATCAATCATCGCAACATTAAATTACTAAGTAATGAGTAATTTATAATTTACGTGTTTTTTATGTATTGTAATGTTAGCGAGCGTACACTCGGAAAAGTTTTGAGGCCAATCTAATCTTTCATATATACGCCACTGCATACGTATGTAATGCTTGCTACACGTTAATTCCATTTTGATCTTAAACTCAGAAAAATTAAGTTTTTGGATATACAAAAATATTATCTTTTACTATCTGAAGCAAAAACAAATATCACATAAAATATAGGCAAAATATAAATCCAGTATAAATATACCCGAATTAAAGTAAGATCCAAGATAAAAACCAAATATACATTTTTTGTACAATAATATAAAAGAACAAATAAAGAATATAATGGATTAATAAAAAATAATGCCTGTGTGACGAGTAATAAGTAATATAATTTTAAACACCGTACACATGATCCTAATACAAATGGCAATGGACACAGGAGTTCTTATTCAACTACAACAAAAATACGAGTGTAAAAAAAATAACGAGATCGTGTTATTGACTATTTATAACTCTTATTTCCTGCCAACTCTTGTAGCTGTTCTACCTCACGGTTATGCTTGTACATTTATAATTGTTAAAAGAGAGTTGAAGTTATTTTATACAATTGGACATGAAATATTCGAGTAATACATATTTATCATGCAAAAGACGAACTTGATTTTAGTCTCGGTGAATGTACTTTATACGTAAAAAGTGTCGTAGGAGTCGCCCTCGCGTGCTTGACGACAACTATTTCTTAAACCCAAAAATCCATAAAGAGGACGATAGGCGCGATGAAAATTTTCTCGCGTACATGTACGTTCGAGTCGTGGTATAGTAAGTTTTTGATCGATTCGTGTACGTGTGCTACAAGGCGATGCGAATCATTGCAACTTCTGTTTTATCGTTATTATATTACTTGTTCCCCCTTTTTTGACGAAAGTGCTCGCTGACTTTATGGTTAGGAATTCGCCCGCGCATATTTTTATCAATTAGCACAGTTGGAGCTCGGCACAATAGAACGCGCCATTCGAAAATTCGAACATAAGCGGTAACGGGCTTTTGAGTATACGCTATTGGTTGATTGTAACTGGGTCTAGCGATGGATATATCACTCGAGATGTGCGCGTGGCGGTGACCTTATCCACATGGAGTTTATTTATGAAGAGGGATAATTGCACCGTCGATTTTCGAGCATTGACTTTTTGCAGAGCTTCGGTCATGCTTTGGTGCTTTCGAATGCTTACAGTTGTATTTTCTATTTTATAACGATTTCTTGCTTCCGCGGTCGTACACGCGTTTGCCAAGGTATAGAAATGAGCTGTAAAGTATCTTCAGCTGAGATTATCGGAAAAACATTGACAAGTCCGTTGTGACTCTGCTAGAATACTCATACGCCGCGTTTTTTTTTTTAATTATTGATCGGATATATGAATACAAGATTAAATCGGGATGACCGACGTTTTTCAAGTTAATAATTTATTACGTAATTTATTTTTCGAGCGCAATATATACTTGTACGAATATAAAATTTACGATTCGTGTATTGAAAGTATATGTAGAATAATAAATTTTCATCTGCAGTTTCTTCTTACATTTACGATTAGTGTAAAGTTGTGATTTTGATATGATGATATCAACGAATAGATTTTTCTATAATAAAATAGTATTATGAATATATATGAAATTTAATTTTATAAGCTTGTGTAAAGCGTAAATTATTTTTCAACTTTAAATTTCATAAAAATCATAATTACTGAGAATAGATCGAATATTTAATGAGTATTTTCGTTGTATGTACCATTAATTATTAATCGTTTGATACAACTTCTATATTCCTAAAAAGCTAATAAACTTTCGTCATGTATGTGTAGGTCAAGTTAAATGAAAACGCGAAACATTAAATTTCGTTAAAAGAACACATAGAAAATATGCGAATTAATTTAAAGTAAAATAGAAATGTAGGCAGTGCATGTTGATGAATTAATTTTTTATAACAAAATCTGTACGTAAAAAGAAATAGTCGCTCGAATTCAATGCTTTAATTTACATTTTAATGATACATCTAGATTTGGCTGTTTAGAGAAATATATCATCAAATTAATAAATAACAATTTCATTTAATTGTATAATACGTCGTAGTCTTTTTTCGCATGCGTAATATGGCTCCGAAGGAAGACATTTGAAATTAGAATTGAAACCGTTGTTAACACTGATTTTGTGATTTAATGAAGTTGCCATTGATCGATATCGTCATTGAAAATTTATAAAATATATTTCGAACTGCAAGGAGCATTAACATAATTATAGAAAATAAAAAAATGGTTAACACATTTCGTTAATAAACATTGATTATTAGATGACATATAAGAAAAGTGTAAAAAAGCTAATAATTTATATGAAAAAATCGTTTATGTATTTTTTATTATGGTACAAATACAATTTTAATAACGTTTGTTTGTTATCAAAGTTTAAACTTTGACAATGGCTTTTCCAAAATTATCACCTCTTAACATACCCGTGAAAGCCTTAAACATATTCTCAAAACCTTCGGTTATGGTTTCTTTGTAATGTAATTTTCCTTCTCGAATCCAGGTTAAATTCTTTTCGATTCCTTCTAACCATCGGTTATTCCATCGAGTGACAATAAATCCTTCCATTTTTAATTGTTTGAATACTATTGGCGGTTGCAAAATTTCAGTTTTAGGTATCGAATCACAATTGTAAGATGAAATACTACCGCAAACAGAAATTCTACCAAATTCTTTCATTTGATAGATTACAGTCGTAGAAATGTCTCCACCAACCTACAAAAGCAATCGTTCATTTGTATAATTATAAATAGAGTATGAAAGATACTTTTTCAAGCCTTAATGCTATTACAATCGGGTGGTTTTTCTCTTGTTATATGCAGCAATTTTAAATTAAGATTTCTATATTTTATCACATAATTTTTATCGAACGTTATTTGATAAAATAATTTTAAAATTTTTGCATTTTCGAAATTACAGTTATGCGAAACTTGTTTTGAGTTAAATTAGACGAAGTTGCGTGCTTATAAGCACTAGAGAAATAGTTTTTATTTACAAACTGAAGTTAATAAATGGAAAATGAAATAAATAAAAGAATTCTTCACATTGTCGAAATAGCAGTCGATGCCGTTGGGTGCAACTTCTTTCAGGGCGGTAGCGACGTTCCTCGACTTGTAATTAATCGCATGGTCGAAGCCCAACTCCTCGACGAGCCACTTGCACTTGCTATCAGAACCCGCTATCCCAATGGTTTTCAAACCATGAATTTTAGCGATTTGACCAACGTGAGAACCTACAGCCCCGGCAGCGCCGCTGATAACGACTGTTTCGCCAGCTTTTGGCCTACAAATATCCATGAATCCGAAGTAAGCTGTGTTCCTAGATCATAAATGAATGTGAGACTTAATTTATTACTCATACAGTTATCTCGTTTATTATACGTTTAAAGGTCATCAGTTTCATGATCATTATACTAACATAAAAATAAGAGAAAATATCCTACTTCATATATTTGAAAAACGTTTAAAATATAAATTCATGTAAACGATTCAGGAACGATTTTTAAAATTTATTACGCACTTAGACTCCTATTGTTCAGGAACGATGGTGTAAATTTTAACGTATCATAACTTTCTTCGCGCATAACTGTTAGGTTTATCGTACATGTATTTATTTCATACATTTATTTATGAGAAATAATATGGCTGGCAACATTTAAAAAAAATGTTAATGTATTTGACATATCTAAAAGAATTTGTGATTCTTCATTTTTCAAATGTAATTTTAAACGTGATAAGTTTAGGATGATTGACAGCAAGAATTTAGGCGACATTTCATTGAATATTTTTCTTTGCGTGAAAAATATCTAAAAGTTAATTTACCAATGATGGTAATTATTAGATTGGAATAAAAAATAAATTTGAAGGCAATTTTCATATTAATATTATAAAATAGCTAATTATTTATAAATATGCTTATATACACACACACACACACACACATATATAATGAATTTCGGATAAAGATTCTTATTAATTTGTTCTACGACTATTTCATCCAATGTAATGGGAATATATCGTTATTAACCTAGTTTTTTCAAAATAAAGACTGATTATCAAATTCAGAAGAAGAAAAAATGAATGAGTAAAATTTATTATTTACTTTAGTGAAACAATATTTCTTATTAAATTTAACAGAAATAGTTAAGTTCAAATTATTAAGTTAAAATAAAAAAAATTATGTTTCAACATAAATATCATATACAATATCTGAATCCAACAATATTGTATATCGTAATTAATTCATTTCAAAGGCATTCGTATAAAATATATTTTGTTGACATCTTCTAAAAAATTTGTAATAATATTTATATTTTATTGGTAACACATTTTATTCTTTATTCATTTTATTTTATAATACAAACTTTATTCGCTAAATCGTAAAAAATCCACATAAATATGTTTAATTTAAATTACAGTACAAAAGATTTGTTATCTTCTTTGTTTTATATTGGATTTGATAAATACTTTTAAAATTAATTGCAGTATGTCATATTAATAAATTTTAAATCAAATTTAAAAATCGTAGCTGTCTCGAATTAATGTTTATTTATGTAATTAAATTAAAATAATAAATTGGAATACAACATTTATTATAAGTTTTTCCTTTTTTGCAGGATCTAGATCAATTAACATACTCATTTGCAATAATAAAATTGATAGACAGACATAAAAATTAGGTAAATATTTAAGATATTAACAATTTTTTACTTTATGTTAATAAAGTATATACAAGTAAGTGCATACAAGCAACATAAAATTACATTAGAATTATTAAAAAGTTGTTCATAGCTTTAAGCTTGGAATGTAAATCTCAAAATAGATATTATTTTATATTAAAAAAAAATATGCAAAATAATTATAATAATTCGTTTGATATAATATATTATAAAATACACTAATAGAAGATTTTAAGCTCTAATCGAAAAATGATTTCACGACGACACATGGTATAATTTATATTTATCGTGAAAAACAGATTTTCTCTTTTTAAAAACTATTTTGATTCAAATATGTATAATGAAATAAACAACCGATTCCAATTTAACTAATGACTATTCCTGACTTATGAAAGTTTTGGAGTATTTTTAAAAGGTAATAAATATTAAATTTTGAAATTATTTCAAGTAGTCTGAAAGAGCTTGCACACTTTAAGAGATTAGATAAAATTAGCACAAATTTTAATGCCTTTTTATTCTTAATTTTTGATATTTTTAGAAATAATTAGAAGAAATGTTTCAAACTTTCACGAATAAAATGAAAATATATTTAATCAGCATTTATTTTAATATTGAATGTATCGAGTACAAAAGTAGATTATTTTGTTAATACTATCAAGAAACTTCAACACCTTCGTACATTGCAATCACCGCATATTTGATAACATCACATATCTGCAGATAAATTAATTAAAATATGGTAAAAGGCTTACCGTCACAATTTTTCATAATACTGTTTTAAGAAAATTTTACGATTACAAAGTAGAACATGCAATTTTAGTTACAAACAATAATTCTTATTTATTAAAAACTACGATTTCGATATGAAAGAAAATGTGTATAACTGTATAAAAAAGTGTTGTACGTAAATTAACAAATATATTTGCCAACTGTATTCATTTTCTACATTTGATTTAAATAATTTTTTATATCTCTTAAAATAAATATAAAATTCTGAAGTCTACCAGTAGCTTATTGAACGTACGTTATTATACATACATTAATAATTAACAAAATCTTTGACGATACGGCGTTATAAATATAAAATACATTTTATATCTTGTTCAATTTTATTATAAATAATTAAAATAAAGAAAATATACTTGTCATAATAAATCATTATATTTCCATGCTATTAATGTTAATTTTTAATATAAAAATGTTGAATTTCGACTTTCTACTTCTTTCTACTTACCCTGGCATCCCTAAAGCTCCCAAAGCGAGAGAGTAAGAAAGATCACCGAAGTCAGGTAAAATATAAGGTTTTTCTGTCATAATGATATCCTGCGATTGAATATTTGGGTTCAAAACCGTGTGGCTTCTCCATCCTAAATACCCCACTATCCTCTTGCCAACTGGGTATTCCGGGTTTTTAGATTCGACAATTTTTGCTACCTGGGAACCAATCATCGTGCTACCGGTAGCTAGACGTAATGTATACACTCGCATGTATGGATCCACTGAAAGATATTCAGCTTGGACCAAAATTTCTACAAAGTAAAACATTTAGAAATACGAATTTTATATTTTTATTAAGTAATTAATTATTATTTTTACGTAACTTTATTGTTAATCGTTGATTATACATGTGTGCAAAAAAAGTATCAGTTGAGTAAATATATTTTATAAATATCCAAAAAAATTTTTTATGCATAAAGAAATGGTGGAACTTATTTCAAAATGTTTACATCTATAAAATTGAAAATCCGTTCAATTTTAAAGCTGTTTTTCTCGAATGTGTTCTAACTTCTTTATATACTTTGCAAAAAATTGATCCTTTGATGTAAATAATAAATATTATGCGAAATATTTGACCAATTTTATTGTTACATTACAAACAAGGCATTTATCGAGATTTTCCCAAACGCTTTTTATGTAGAAGGTGTATTTTTTTTCAATTAAAAATCAGACATCTTGATAAATTGAAAGTAAGTAATTTTAAAAATGTTAAATGTATCAGATTACAACTTAAACGTATAATGTACTTAAGTCAAAGCTTAAATTTTTTGTTTTCACGAAAATTTGTACATTAAGGTTTTTGAATCTTCTTAAATTATTTAATATTTCTTTCTTTACAAGCATATATAAATTAAAATTCTTTTACCAGGCGAAAACTTAATAAAAACATTAAATGACTATTTTACGTTTTTACTTTAAAGAAAAACATTTTTTCTGATTTATTTTAATAGATATCTCACTATGCGTAGTGTGTTTTTTCCCTCGTATTTTATCTCTTATCGAATAAAACCCTAGTTCTGATTGTACGACCATAAGCATGATTTTTTAATTTTTTATGCTAATACAATATAAATATCAGGGATATATCGGTGATATTCTAATGAAATGAAAAAAATTATAATTTCTAATAAAAATTTGATTATCAGTAAAATATTTATAAAATATTACTAAGTTTATATATAAATGCGATGTTAATTTATTTAAATTTAACATAATTTTTATCTATTATTTAAAAAGTAATACATACCACCATCTTTGACAGTCGGTAATTCTTCCTCAACAAGTGTTAAATCTGTTGGCTTTGGTTCCCCGGTAAAGTACTTGGAGAAAACGTATTTTTTAGCAACTGTAACCGACGTTCGAGAGTTCTGATATCGTATCTGACTAATGACAGATTGTCGCTGTGAAAGTACGATCAACGTTTTTTTTAAAATGTTTGACATTATAGAATGTATTTTGAATTTAATATTGCGCACAGAATTCCGAATTTATAATATTTTACATTCCTTCTACCTTTTTAATTATTACGTAACCATGTAATAAACACTAATGCACGAACACCTGCAGAAATAAAAATAACTTTGTGTTCGCCGGTTATCAATGATCAAGCAACTGCTCTTCGAATAATCACGTATGGCGGAAATATATAAGAAATTAAGAACGCGTACGCCTTAAGACTGGATATTTTCGTATATTACCACCAGAGTGCGTAACAAATTCTTATAAATATACAGATATCACATACCATTAAGTTTCATTTTAATTTTTTTATTTAATTTCGTATGTATCAATTCGGAGTATTTTACGTTATAAATATTATAAAACAATAATTGATTTATCTATGTATACAGTTGCTTATTTTACGTATTTTAAATATTAATATAAAATAACATACATTGTTATGTGTTTGTGATTTATTTTTTTTTTGTATTTTAAGTCCAATATCTAAGTAGTAAATATTTAGGCGATCATTGTTTGTAATAAAACAACGATGATGTATATTCAATAAAAATGAAATAAATACGAAGTTGAGAAAAAGCCCAAGAACATTCTGTGATGATTATTAAAATATAAGTTATGTAATACAAGTCCTTTATAAAAGAAAAAAATACGTTTTCATTATATATTTGGATATTCAATTAAAAATGAGATTAGGCTATTACTGGAACAGCGCAATCTTTTTTATCTTCAAGTAAATTTAAATGTCAAAGTATATTTTACGAATACAAGTTTGCCAAGTTTAGAAAATTAATTCTAATAGTTTCATTTCAACGAGCAATTTAAATTTCATGGACCAATATTTTTTACTGTAAAAAATTTTTGAAGGAAGCCTGAACTTTTTTGAACATTTATGTTTTATGTATTCGCTTTAATTCTAATATAATACATAAATACCTTGTAGGAAAATCATTTGTCAAGAATACGTTTGAATTTTAATCAGTTTTATATGCGTAACATATAAAGTACGGACATATATTTGAGAACGAAGTTCGTATCGATATGATTTGATAAAACTTTAACATTTCTAAATATTTTAATATTTGAAGATTATACAAATTGAACAATTCAAAAGAGAAACACGCTTATATACGATAAGTTATTGAAAACAGAAATAATTTCTTATGCATAAAGTTTAATATGCAAATGTAAAATGAATATAAGGAGAGATTTAGTTGTCTAATTAAAAATTAAATTTTAAAATTAATAATTAAAAAAAGAATAAATATAACATTAGAATTGAATGTATTGAGGCGTTATCTTACAGATGAACGTTCAAAAATAAAAATTCTCTTTACTCGCGAATGTTTCTATCGGAATATTTCGAAAAATTGTATCCAGGCATTCCTGATCAACAGGTGTTTACAAATAATACGATCATTCGTTACACTTTTAAATAAGTAATTATCGATTTCTCCAGTCTTCTAAATTATGTTTAAATTGAGGACATTCGGAAAAAAAGTATTTCATTGAATATTATAAGAAACCGCGAACCGTTTTGCACGGTTTCGCGCAAGCCAAAAGCTATGCTTGCAGTTTATATACAGTTTATATATATATATATATATATATATATATATGTATATATATAACGAGGTATAATTTATCGAAAACTTCTTGACACAAATGAATGCAAATGGACGTTGAATTGTTGCCGTATCGACAGATCGATGATACGATAAGGGATCCTTCGTCCGTGCATAAGTAGACGGGGAATATGGCTATTGCGAGCATTTCGTTATTTTACCCCTGGGATCTGTTATAATACATTCGCCCCGAAGTCTCGTGTGACAAATCTATGACGCAATTATGACCGTCAATGCCTCTTACTATACCTACACCTTTTCAAATCCTCTCACCTATACGGTCAGCGAGTTCCTACTTTCATCCGTTCATTCGGTCGTCGCTCGCCTCGACGACGCAGTATCGAAAAACTTTCACGGGGGTTTGGAGTTTGGGGTTGGTTGGTCGGTCACTTAAAATACGTCTTCCGGCTATAAAATTTTCGAAGATTTCGAAGCGTAGTCGCGCGCGTCCGCGCATATCGTTTGTGCAAGTAATCACACGTAATCAGACTTCTCATTTATTTTATATCAGCCGACGACGATGACAGTGGCAAGGACCGCGATCAGGACGTCGTAGTTCGTCGTCGTTAAAGCTATACGAGATAAATACATATATCGTTTCTCTCTTGTTCTCGGGTCTCTGTACTGTTGTATTCTTCCCTCTTCCTCCGTCGCAGAGTGAAAAAGGGGCTATTCTGTGCACACAATAATCAAACTTGGATGGCGATAACGCGACGACGACGAGCACGACCGGCGGGCACTGGCAAATGCACGACCTACTGTACACGTCCTCGTCGTCGCGTCTGCAGTTGAGGTCGCGAGGCGTACGTTGAAAGATATAAGTATACGCACGACGTGTGAGGCGTACGACGTCGTTGCTGAACGTGGAAGAACATCATCCTCATCGCCATTTAAAATGTCAGACGTCGACCAGTGGATCGAAATCGCCAAGGAATGCAAGTACCTGCCCGAAAATGATTTAAAGGTCGGTCGATGGGAAGTCGAGATCTTAGGTTAATTGAATTAATTCTTTTTGACGAGGTAACGATCTGATGTTTTTTTTCTTGTGTTTGCTGTGCTGACAGAAACTTTGCGATCTGGTCTGTGATATTTTGCTGGAGGAATCGAATATTCAACCCGTCTCAACTCCGGTGACCGTTTGTGGTGATATCCACGGCCAGGTGAAAATGCACGATATTCTAACCTCAAATTTATGTGGATCTTTGGATCATCGCATTTTTTTCGCGCCCGTGCCGCTCTTATGCACATTTCGTTTAGTCATTGCGAAACGTGTGATACACGTCCATGTCAATACCCATTCGATGAGCATAGACATATAATATATAATTGTAAACTGTTCTATTTTTACTTCTTGAACTTATTCTTTGTGTTTCGTATAGAAAGCACTGGTGCTTTTAATATACCCACTAGTTTTTGGTTGAATCATGAAGTTTTCTTTTCATCGAACAATTTCTCATTCTTTTTTTTTATATTTATCTAACTATGTGGGTACTGTGTTATTATTACACCTTTTTTTCTACTTCATTGTATACGCTACCATCGTAATATTTCATTTTAATAATTGTATTGCTTCTGATTATTTTATTCTTTTTCCATGTTTAGCTGTTACACAAGTAAAAATAGTTTTTTTCATAAAATATTTATTATTTTTATTGATATCGTATAATGTGATTAATTATCTGAAAAAAGTTAAACATAATAATTCTTTCATAAATGTAAGGTGTTAATTATATATATACTGGTATAAAAATGTATTCTTAAGGATTATCAGACGATTCTTATTCGCATGAATTTGTTTGTTTTCATTATTATACCATTGAAAAATATAAAAGTTTTGTATTTTTAAGATTGCCCATATTATTTATCAGTATTGATAGAATAATATTATTTAATTTTGATTATGTATATTTTATAGTTTTACGATTTAGAAGAGCTTTTTCGTAATGGAGGACCTGTGCCTGATACAAATTACATATTTATGGGAGATTTTGTCGATCGAGGTTATTATAGCTTAGAAACACTTACGCGTCTTTTAACATTAAAAGCCAAATGGTCTGATAGGATAACGCTACTGCGTGGTAATCATGAATCGAGACAAATCACACATGTCTATGGCTTCTATGGTATGTATTCTAAGTTACAAACATTTTAAAGGAATTTTGAAGTTATTCAAAGTTGTATATATTATTTTCTGAATTATCCTTTAGATGAATGTTTTAACAAATATGGAAACGCAAATCCGTGGAGGCATTGCTGCAAGGTATTTGATTTGCTCACAATTGCTGCCGTATGTATTCAAAATATATTGTAATTCTATTAATAAGTAATAATTAAAACCATAACAAAGTTATAGAATTGTATTTACTTACAGTTAGTTGACGAAGAAATCCTTTGTGTACATGGCGGATTATCACCAGCTATTAAGACTTTAGATCAAATTAGAACGATTGATAGGAAACAAGAAATACCACACACAGGTTAACAAACATTTACCAATAATTAACTTATGTACAAAATTTAAATGATAATGTAAGACTTTTTATGTGTTTATATTAAATTTTTATTTTTAATAATGATTGAAATTCTTTTTATATTCAATATATATTTTTTTTATATGCTTTCAATTTTAAAAGAAAGCAAATTATTAGCACATGTATCTATATTCATTCAATGCATATAGATGAATAAAATGCACTTATCTCTACAATATTTTTACAATAATAATCTATAATTCATGTATTTATATAAATGTAAACTGTTCTATTTTTACTTTTTTTATCTTTACTTCTTTTCTTATAACATATATATATATATATATATATATATATATATATATAAATTAGAATTTGTAAATTAAAAAATCTTCAAAAATAAAAGTATCAATCCAGGTAAACATATTAAATATTTAATATCTTCAACAGGAGCATTCTGTGATTTGGTTTGGTCTGATCCAGATGATGTGCAAACATGGACAATGAGCCCTAGAGGGGCAGGTTGGCTGTTTGGAGCAAACATAACACACCTTTTTATGGATATAAATGATCTTAAACTTATTTGTAGAGCTCATCAATTAGTCAATGAAGGTAATAATTTTATTATTAATTAAATTTAATTGATTTGATGAAAGTCAAATTATTTTGTTAGTTTGAAATAAAAAAATTTTTTGAAGCCATATTATGCTGGTTTATATATTAGTTTGAAAGATGATTTTATCAGTATATTAATTGTATATTTATTTAATATATATAATTATTCGTAATGATACAATCATTTTTATTGATATAAAAAGAGATTTTCTAAATTAATGGAATAATTGTCCTACAGTGTTATTATTTTGTTAAAAGTGATCAAGGATATATTTTATTATACTTATAATTTCTGTTTTAAATTACGTCTTAGAAGTGAAGAGTTAGATTTAGAACTTCTTTTATTGTATAAACCGTATAAATATACGAAAAATAACTTTTATTTCAAAGAAACAATGCTCAGAACCATTTGTTACATCAAATATGTTAACTGTAATTATCTACCAGGCTATAGGTTTATGTTCGACGAGAAATTGGTAACGATTTGGTCGGCTCCAAACTATTGTTATCGCTGCGGCAACGTGGCGAGCATTTTTCAATTCACTACGGCCGACAAGCATTCCGCGGTGATATTTAACGCGGTGCCAAATTCTGATCGAGTGATCCCTCCTACGTTCACCACCCCCTACTTCTTGTGATTTATCTTTGTACTCCAGAGTGGCCAAGAAAGACGACGATTCTCCAGATTATCGTCCACGAGGCTTCGGTGGATGTGAAACAAAAGAATGTCCCTCATCCCGCAATTTTAATTTTTCTCCGTCTGATATTTTGTTTTCTTTTCTAAATGGAAAATGCTCTTGACAGCATTTAAAGAAGACGGATAAAAGGACATACCCTCTTGAGACATCGATGTTTTGTAAAATTTTTTGAGAGAGCTTTACGAGGTTTTTATAAAAGAAAAAGGATTTAAAAAGCAAGAGAGAACGGGTGGCTGTAGCAACTTGCCGCCTTATATATCTCCAATGCAAAGGACGAAATAATGCTTTGCGGTTAGGTTTTGTTGTTCTTTACTACGTAGATTCGTGTGGACCATCCGCGCTTAGAAGAGGTAGCAGTACTTGTGCTTTTCTTTCCTTGAGCTTTAAGAGCTTTTACCGAGATTTAAGAAGAGAAGAGAACTCGACAATGGATGGTGTTCCGATCGAGGAAGTTACAATAAAGAATTTTATTTAAACATTCCGAGAAAAAAGAGGCTCTGGGTCATGATGAATGCTTTTTTGCTATGTCAATCATCAATGGTGTGGAATTCAGGTTTAGCACTTAATGAGCATACAAATAGTATCGATAAGGTCTTCCTGAAAACAGAATGTTAAAAGTCTATTTCTTTTTTTGTACTATGCGCAAAAATATGAACCCGTGCGAAAATAATTATAAAGAAAATTTAGTCCGAGTGTCGAGTTATTGGTTTTCCAATGCATTTTGTTTCAATTTTAAAATTTTAATTATTGTTTATAAATGATATACGTTATGAAAAGAGATATTTCTTTAAATGTTTCTTTTTTTTCAGAATAAATCTATTTTGTTATTGGTCGTTTCTTCAAATACGTAACAAAGTTATTGCGTGCCGATATCAGTTAATAGGTTTAGCATTATAATATCAAGTATACAATTTCGTTGTAAAAAATAGCCACAGCGATATGGAAAAATGTATTGGTATTCCAATATTTCAACAGTAGTTTTAATATTTCACCTATGATAATTTTAATACTTGTTTTATGCGGGCAAGTACATTCTTTCGATAAAGAAGGTCGAGAGAATAAATAGAGTCTTACTCTGTGTGTTCGATAGCTCATAGCAGTAGCCAAAGTTCTCAGTAGGTAGTTGAATATATGCGTATTTTACATAATTTTAACAGGTATTTTTACGCAAAAAAAAAAGTATAATCAATTGTTAAATTACGGTCTTGTTCACATTGTGGCATATTTCCTTGTTTTGTTATTGGATTTCGATAAAACAAAAGGAATGAATTATTAAGGATCATTTAGAAAAAATTACATCAGAATATATTTACATTTGCCGATGCAGTTTTTTCCATTTAAACTTTAATTTATTAAGTTTTGCAATAATATTTATAGAACAAGTTTGCACAATACAAGTTGTCATAATTTTAATTAAAAAATTAAGATTTAAACCGGAAAAATTGCTCTACCAACAAGGAAATATCGTATACAAGATTTTACACACATAACAACGGACGTAAGCTATCGAAATATGGTTTTTTTCGTTGCAATTCTTTATTTTTATTATTTTTATTCCTGTACACTTTTTCACAGCAATCAATATCGAATCAAATAAAATTAACGTTTTGACAGTACAAAATGAATATATACAAAAAATTTATTTAAAGGAAAGATATATTGTTTAACGATACTGTACTGAAAACAAATTTATAATTATTCTTTTATCTTAACATTTGTAAAATTTATTTAGATGAATTAGGTATTATTGTAGGTTATTCATAAAGTAATAATAATTTAGTTAAATGATATATATTTTTACATTCTACATTCTAAAGGAGTGTGTTGAATTTAACTAATCAGTATTGGCCTTCTTAGCTTCAAGAGGAATGTTTATTTCTATAATATTGAAGTATCAGTGACTATTTTATTAAAGTTATTTATTTATGGTTATATCAGGTTTTATATTAATTTATGTAAAAAACTATATCAAAAGGAAATAGCAAATTTAATTTATAAATGACTCATCAAATGTATGTGTATATTTTTTTAATATTTTTAGATAACACTACGCCAATCATTGTTAATTATGTAATTTAAAGTCTTAAATATTTAAGAGACTAAAATAATCATTTTTCGGTAACTTATCCCCGTGATTCTTTAACAATGCTCGGTTCCTAGATGTACAAGTAAAAAAAAGAAAATAATAATGAGACATAGAAAATAGGGAAAACAGCGGTTTAACAATTACAAAGATAAATGAAATTAAAATAATAATTACGAAATGGCCGAACTCTTGTCGTAGACGAAAGATAATTAAACGAAAACAGAAAAACAAGAAAAAAAAAAAATACTTTGTAGATAGCGTGTTCTCGCTCTTAGAAGAGCAAGCGTGTTTTTTGAAAACGAGAACCGACACCTTTAGCAATGTGCCTCTAAATTAGTAAGCGTTCATGTGTATGCATATATTAAATATAACAAAGAGAAAACGATTTAACGATAAATAACATGGTAAAATGCACTTTTCGTGTATAATCCGAAAAGCCATCAACTTATAAAAATTGTTATTTCAGAGTGGAGTTATTTCAAATACACATTGAAAATAAAATTTGCGAGCATTAGCTGCACGCGCGCGCACACACACACACACACACACACGCGCGCGCGCGCGCGCGCACACGCGCACGCATATATATATAAAAATAAATATATATATATGTATATAGATACACTAACCTGAATTCCGTCACCGCTGTAGCCGCCACATTTTGCTGCTCATATTCATACAAAATTTTTAACACGATAAATCAGCCGTCAAGTTTAAATATTGTAATTAGAATTTTTGCATTTTTGTTGGTTTTCGAACACAACAATTCTGTTGCAAAATATTTTGCACGGAAGTATTTCTCGCAAATCAAAAGGATTATCAATCTAAATTTATTAACGTTAGATGTTTTATGCAAGTAATATTATTACGAAAATGTAAACGTCAGTATCCAGTAAATGGTGGAGTACTTTCGATGAGATCTTATTCACTGGAGAATCTGAAACTTCGAATACACGAGATTTTTTTACTTCCTAAATTTCTAATATAAAAATTTAATAGAATGGACTAAAATTAGTTTGGAATTATGTGCACACGGGTTTAATGTTCTTGAAATGCAATTTATCATCAGGATTTTACAGTATCGAAACTAGAAAGTATTCTAAAATATCCGAACATTAAATAATAATTTATTAAACGATAAGCAAATTTGTCAATTTCGGTTTCATGTATATGTATATATACTAAATTCTCATTATTTTGAAGCTTAATATTTTAAACTTAATAAACATTTTTAACGAACAAGCCCTCAAGTATCGACAAATTTTATAAAACTATCGTTAAGAAAACAATCATCGTACTCTGAAATTTTCCATTTTTTACTGGTTGAAATAAAATTTTTTCATTTGACAAAATTGCTTGAAATTTGAATCGGACAAGTTATTAGAAATTATGAAATTTATTAATGAGAGATCGAAACGTCTTTATAATTATAATTAATAATTTACGATAAATTTCTTAAAAATATAATTATTAATTTTTTTTTTATTTAACGAAAAAATACGCATGGATAAAGTTGAGTTTTTTTTTCTGTTTTCCTTCGCTTATTTTTCTCGATAAATTTATCTGCTAATTTCATCTATGTGATAACGTCACCATGTAAGAGAATTTTAATGAAAACCAAATTAAATATTAAGGAATATGGTTAAAAGTTATTGTATTTGAGTTTTTTATAATGTATGCTTCATAATTGTGTGTTCGTCAAAATTGTATTTTAATAAGTCTTATTGTTCAATGAACTATGCTTATTTCCATTTTATTTATTTTAATAAGTAACAATTGTTTCGATTTATTCTTAAAAAGTTTAAACAGCCAAGTAACTAGTATCAACGGGAACATTCTTTGGTTTAAAACTGTAATTAAATCGACGATGTATATGTATGTGTATATAAAAATTTATTATGCTGTTTATTACAAAACAAGAGAAAAAAATTGATGAAATTGTAATTTAGTAGATTGAATAAGTGATTTATTTAACAAATTGCTCGTTATTTAGACTAATTTTTCTACGTAAAGAAGATTTTTTTATCGCTACGGTTTGTGATGAAATAGTAAATAATTAACGTATCTTTGAAATATATTAATGTTTTTTCTCCAACGAAGTTACTTCTATGATTTGCAATTCGTTACTAGTTGATAGTTAACATATTTTTTAATTTCCTTAGGTTCCATTGTACTTTGATTTTACGTCTGTACACCGGCATAATATTGTATTAGCGTTTGACACTGGCTGTCAAGTAAAATCCGCTCGATTTTCAACTTTGTGATACGGATTTAAGGAGGCTGCCAAAATCATAATGATGTCGCCTTACGGAAAATGTGAAAGTGCTTTGTTATTTAACGAATTATTAAGTATAGTTATTTATTAATCATTATTTGCGATTCTTTAATTTTATATTGTATATTTTATTTAAATTAAAACTTTACTTTATATAACATCTTAATGATATAATGATTAATAGATGTATTATCCAATAAGAAACCCACATTGTATTATAAATTTAAAAGCACTTCAATTTCCAAGTTTAAATCAATTATTTTTAAGTACAGTTAATCGGGTGAAACAACGTTATGAGCGATCAACTTAATTGTTTATTTACGAAATATTTTGCTTGCAACGTTTGCTTTTGAAACGACATATTTTATAAAGTTTTATTATTGAAACAAAAAGAAGTCTATTTAAATAACAATCAACTTTTTCATTATACCCAATGTACAAAGAAGTTTCTCAATCGCGAATCGTTTCCTTGTCGTCTCGAAGTCTTCATTTTGATTTTATACATTACGAGACCCCTTGAGCAGTGCCTTCGAAGAACACAAGACGACGGTCTATATAGAAAATAGTCTTTTGTATCAACAGCTTGCGAGAGTTGCATGTATCGATATGTGTTAATATTTTGGGAAAAAACGCTCAACTGCAAATTGAAAGGGAGATAATTGTTGGGAAGACATTGTTTATGACTACTAAGAAATAAATATTTCTTTTATTTATAGTTTTTGTACTTTTTTAAGACGAGATGTTAGTGTAAATCTGAAAGAGTGATTTATTTTTAACCGTTAGAAACTTACAATACTTCCAGGAAATCTTAATTATCCAAAGATTTGAACAGCTAATATTTTGTCGCAGCGTATATTAGAAGTTTATTTTAAGTTACTACAACGAGTGCGTATTTCTGCATTTACGTGAATAAATCGGCGACGGAAAGCAGTGATATGAACAAGAATAAAGAAAAATTATCATCGAAATCCAAAGGCCGTAATCAATAATGCTAATGTCATCGATGTCATTGCTTTTTGAATATCCTCGTAAATAATAGCCGTCCTGCTTATCGAAATTTAACGCAAGCATATTAAAACGCTCTTTGCATGAACACTAATAATAATTATTTGATAATTAAAGCATTAATACATGTGTAAAGAATGTTGTACATACCGTGTGAGTCACAAATGGCTAACGGTGTAACTTTATAACTTAACTTTTTACACCACAGTTACTTTTATTCGTTGCAAAAGTGGACGATTAAAAAATCTCAAGAACAATGTAAATTTGTGTTACCTTTAATCGTCAAACAATCGGAGCGATTGAAAAAGCGATTTAAGATTTATCGGAAACAAAATTTTAAGAAGAAAAAATCCAGAGCGCTAGAGTGAAATTTTTCTACGTGCAGAGAGAATTTTTTGAAGAGTATTCTTTATGTTTTATATTACGAAAAGTATTTGTTATTTTTTTAATTAATTATTGACAATTGGTTGAGAAAATGTTTTGTATACCTACTTATAATTATTACATTTCCTTAGATCGATAATTTAAGTCGCCTTCTATAAATGTGAAAGCCTACGTGTTTTAAGAAGATTTACTTACGCATAAAAGCAGCAAATACGTTCCGATATCGGCTTATATATTTATAAAAGAAATTTTATTAATTAATTAAACAAAAAACCTGTGTACTTGAAAACTTTTAAGTGCTTTTTCCTCTTTTTTTTAAATGCGATTCTGTGATATTAGAAAAAGAATCTGATTAAATTAGCGCGTACGAGGAGAATAGACAAATTTTACGTACTACTTATTTTTCATCTAAAAGCATTTACGCAACGTTTTAAGAATTTAAGGCGTAAAGAAACATGAGAACTTTTTCGCGATGAAGTTGAAAAATCATGAAAATATGGAAAATCAACACGTTGAAAAGGAAGAAAGAACAAAAACTATAATAAAGGAACTCGTGCTCTCGCTCAATAAGATGTTGCCTTATCTACTTCTTCAGAGCCTATGTGGATTTCCTATTAAATTCGTAAATTATGTGTATTTATGTATTGCACCATCGGAATATTGATCGCGACTGTTCATTCGTTCGCTGTTTTTTTACGTATTTTAGAGTTCCAAGCACAACTAATTTAATTTATATCGACTGTATTTGTTTCTTAAAACTACCTACAACAGAGTAAATTTCCTACATCATTATTCAGAATTTTCAGTTCTACGAATGCTAATGAATTACTCTTACAGGAATTGATAGTTAACATATTCACCTGATTCATAATTTAGTTATGCATATAACTAAGCGTATTGTAAAGTTACGAATGAAATTTTTCTGAATATTCGAAAATGAAATTCTCTATTAAAACAGGAATTGATATGATTCGTACGAATAAATTTCTTAATTTCTCAATGTTGAGCTAATATTATACATCGATAGAATTTATAATTTTCTACGATGTAATTTTATTTTATGGAATCTACAAGTAAATGCGTTGGAAATTGCTGGATGAATTGACTTTTCAGGAGTGAAACAAACGCTGAGTTTGGGTTTTACTTTTAAATTGAAATTTATATTACGCAGGTAATATTTAAAATAAACATGGCGCCAGAAGATTCTA
The DNA here is from genome assembly GCA_018907045.1 of Wiebesia pumilae. Taxonomy (NCBI): domain Eukaryota; kingdom Metazoa; phylum Arthropoda; class Insecta; order Hymenoptera; family Agaonidae; genus Wiebesia; species Wiebesia pumilae. The sequence continues at coordinate 1,560,086 of JACCHZ010000181.1, read as the reverse complement.
ATAGCTTCGAGTTTATTTACTTGGGGAGAAAAATTGGGATTGCTCATGTTGACACTTTCATAACAGATACTTAACTTATTCATTGCATGTACAAATAGAAATCATTAGTTTACGGCTTGCTCGATTTCGGCAAGGAGTTTGCACAAGTTTGCGCGAGATTTTGACAGCCTCGCGTATACATATTATATTAAATATGGTATAATGTTGGCTATTAATGCGCGTGCCGAGAAACAGGAAGATAAACCCTTTCAATTATGCGATGTTGGAATATACTCGTACTTTTATCATTTTTAAGAAAGTTCTTTGTTCTAGTAGATTTTAATATACATTTTTTAAATTCTCAAGTACTTACGAATAACTTTCAACTGAACAAATATCTGAATCAATAATACATATCATTGTTAATTGCCCATCGATCTACTTTGTTCGGATTTCGATATCAAAAAATCATTAATTCCTCTTAACAGCTAAGTAGATAGTTATGTTCCTTTACTTTTATTATATGAAATATTTTTGTAACGTATAACCTGCGCAAAAATCGCCATTTTCCATAAGCTTTTTTCAAGCTTTATCATTTAAATAAATAAAGCACACTGGATATTAAAATTCTTAAAACACTAATTATAACAGTTTAGAATGGTCTTCGTTTTGAAGATTAAGTTAAACATTAATTACAAAATTTCACTTGAAAAAGTTCAAAATTAAGAAAGGTCAATATTATAGTTTATTATCTTTTGATATTTGATCATCTAAAAATATATGCTTTAGATTAAAATGATTTTAAATAATATTTTCAGATATTTTTAAGATACACCCCTCGAACCTATTTGTAAATCAATAATCGTTCTTTATAAATATTTTTTATAATAAAAATTTTAACTCTAAAGATGCAAATGACAATATTTTAACAACAGATGAATTGGCCAATTTCTTATTTGCCGAGTTTCTATTTTACCCGTTTGTTAAACATTAAAATGTTCTCAATTTTTAATGTAATAAATTAAATTTTAGATAATGATGAATTATATGATAAGGGAACTCACAATTTTTCAAATCCTCACTTCATAATAGAACCGAACACTTCATATCTTAAATTAAACCGAATAAGTAAAATTACATATCGTTCGTCAATTGCATTCATAAATTTAAGATTATTATATTTTCTCTTAACAAATGAAATATCAATTCAATAAGTCTCGTGATCTTACTATATGAATGCCTTTTTAACTTTATGATAAAAAATTTATAATTATCATATACAAAAATTATAATGTACTTAAATAAGAACAAATAGATTTTAATCGACTGACCCCTTTTAATTATATGCCATGAAAATTAATTAAACGATAATGAATAAACTAAACATTTTTTCAGCTCGACTGATAAAACAAAGTCCGTTTGTTTCCACTTGTAAAATGAAATAAAAGTAGGTCTTTTTTTATATTTACATTTAAATAAATTTCATTTAATCTTCGTGTAAAATGTTCGTCAGCATGTCAACTTATAATTTTCAGCCGCTAAAATGTAATGATTCTTTTCTTAAATAAATCATTCATGATTATTGCTGTAAATTAGAAACTGATTAATCTTTCTAAGAAAACGATAAAAGAACAGTATATTCGAGTACTGCAGATGATCGCGAACGCACCAACCCTTAGCGATATTAAAGAAAAGTATTAGCGTTTGCGGTCGCAATTCGTCAATTTTCTCACCGCTGTTGCAAACATTAATAAATAACGGAAGAAAAAAATGCCACCTTTTGTAATCGCTTTAAATTTAGTCAACGTGTACAAGTGCTTGCGTGCAACAAATTTCTAATATTATCCAATAAAATGTAAGGCATGTTTGCAATTGCCTCCTTACGTAGGTTATGCGCATCTTCGCAACAAATTTCAAATTGCACATCATTGTAGCGGCGTTATGAATGAAATCGTTCAAGTTTTCCTTAAACAAGCGACTATATAAAATAACCGATTGATTAATATCGATATTACTACGGCATTGTATTATTTACGATATGAACAGGAACGATGTACTATTTATGTGTGTACAAACAAGGCAAGAATAAAAGTGAAAAGCAAATTTTACATTGTGGGTGATATAATTGTACAGGAATGTCTTATGCGAGTTGTACCTGTCGTATATAAAGTCTGGAAGATTCGAACGATTTTTCTGAGTAGTTTTTTCATTATACTTCATCGTGTACGTTAGTGTTTCGCGTAGAACGTTGCGCAACGATCCTTTAAAGATCTCACAGATAGACGTCTTTGTGATGCAATTATCGTGTACTTTGAAAGTATAGGATTCTGTAATTGATGAAACATGATGAAACATCGGTAGCAAATACGCGCCATAAAATCTGCTTTTATCATTGGAGTAATTCTAACCTTTCACGGTAATAAGTAACGTTTTTCTGTTTTTGTATCAAAGGAAGTTCGTAACGAAGAGTAAACATTTACGATTTAACATCGCTTCACCTGATCGATACGACATCAATGATATTAGCGAACATAAAAGTGTTATTATTATATTATACGACTATTGGTTATTAAATTTATATGGGAAAAAGTTGTACACGTGCTCGTAGAACAACAAAATTTATCCAACTAATAATCAAAAATATTGATATAAAAAGAAAGTTAAGAGGTTATGGCATTATAGATTCTTTACAATATTAAATTTCTTTGCTTAAATAGTAAGTTAATATACAAAGAAAATCTACATGGCCTTATAGCTTAGGCAAATTTTTGAAATAAAATTAAAGACACGAACGTCGTGTTACAGTGTGTCATCGAGAGCATTTCTCTATGATCGTGACGAACGCTATGAGATATCGAAGTTTCACAGGAAGCAGATAAATTAATTTTTATAAATAAAATCTAATAAAAAAAACAAGTGGTTCTTACCATCGATGGTAAGTACGGGAATTAAATCGAAACAACGTTATCTACAAATTATACGACCTTTTAATTTGTTCTTTGTGAAAATATAAATGATAGTTTTTTGTGAAAACTATCGGTATCGTACTTCGCGTTCGATTCAACTATTAAAACTTATAAGTGCCATGAGTGAAGCATAAACCGAAAAGCCGTTCAAGTTGTCAAAATGATACCGGAAGGTCGAATGCGATGGTGTGAAATATAATATAGAGAGTTTCTTCAAATATCAAAATGATACTGGACTTGGACACTAACATTTTAGATCGCTTCTTATACAATAGCTTATTTAGTATTATGAGTATCGTCGAGCTGTCGAGCATTAAGTACGGGTTTGTGCTCTTGTAATTGTTATTATGTACAGATTGACGAATTGCAAACGAAACTGGTCAAACCCTCGCTCATTAACGACGTGCAAGTCTCGCGCTCGTACACTAGATCGTCTCGAAAAGACGAAGACGGAGATAATTACCACATAAGGACATACATATTCGTATAGTTTTGGTGCCGCAAACTGAATATATATTTTTACTTCGAAAGTTGAAAAATTTTGCTTCAAAACTCTCAACGCATTTTTTTAAAAACTGCATTCTTTAAACTCACTGGATTTATCTTTTAGAGGATTTTTTTGAGGTTTGTGTAGTATCATTAAAAGATTATTATGCAGAAAAAATATATTATATATTATAAGATACATGTATAAATAAGAATAAAACATTTTTCCAATAAAAAAAAACTTATTCGACTTACACCTTACTTAAGGATCTTTACAGATCTCTACAGTATAAACATGCAGCGAGACTGATTTAATTCTTAGATCTTCCTTTATATTGAAATATAACAAGTGATGCCAATATAAATTGAGTAAAAGTTTCCTTAATTTTTAAATAATCTTAATAACCTAATATTACTCAATGCCCAAAATAGAACCCCTTTTAACGAAGCCAACGTATTAAAATTCCATAGATCATACAGCAGCTTCGACATTTCCAGTAGAACCATAAATTATTGAATTTTTTCACTCTGAATATTTTGTAACGATGATTAATAATTAAGAGTTACGTCGTGGATTACTATTAAGCATACCGTATGAGATGTGAAAAAAGCAGTTTTCGAAGTGCTCAATTAGGAATATAAATCTAGTACATGAATTAGACGAATACCTTGCAAACGTAATAAATGTAAAATCAAACGCATTTTATAACATTTTATCAATAACATCGTATTTTATTTAATGCAATTTAATAATTCATTAAGTAAAAATTGAAATTAAATAAGAGCCTTACTCGAACGACGAATACGATACTTTGCTTATAAATTTTAAAAATGTTTGTAACATGCACGAAAGATAAGAGATCGTAACAAAAATGTGCAACAAAGTAAGAATTAAATGTAAAAGAAAATTAAAGATAGTATGCGAAAGTGCATACGAGTAACGAAGATATTTGGATATTTTTAAGTGGCCACCTTTCTAATCGCCAAGATGGCTTACCAACAAAGCACTAAATGAATGTTATGTAATATCTGCTTATTTTCGCGTATGTGACGATCTTTTTGTATTAATGTGCTCGAATCAGAAAAACGTCGGAGTAAATAGATTGGAGGCATTTTTCGTTTTACAACCATGCAAAACTGTGGGGTATCAAAGAGTTCTAATTTAATTCAATTGAAAATCATACGAATTGTTAGGTGAGCAGTTAAAAAGAGAAATTTTCTTGAATTCTTGATTGTTCAAAAAGAAACATTCCAATATTTTACCGTTCCTCGATTACCTGTTTTGTAATATAAAGTTTTTTATAATCTATTATACATTACACACAAGTCAATTGTGCTTTATTACTGCAAATAGCTCCGATGACAGGATTATTTTTTTATATTTAACTGGCTATTCTTGATAAGATGACGTTTTTCTTTTTATATCGAGATAAGTGATTATGGTCTTTGCAAAATTTTTAAGGAATCATTGATAAAGTTTTAGCGAAGTCGAATCAATTATTTTTTCATAAGTCAACATCAACCGTCATAAATTAAAAGTTACCTTCAATAACACATCCGTATTGTTGTCGTAAGCTTAAAATCTAAAATTAACGCAATGAGTTTTTGTTCTTTTTTTTTTCATAAGCCACGAATAATCACGAATAAAAGTGTAATCATAAATGATTTACGAATCGATAAAAAAAGTTACACTATCGTTTTATTTATTATATAACAGAGGGAAATTTTTCAATAAACAACCTTTTGTGTGTTTTTATTATATTTTCTATGTAAGTGATACTGATTATTTTCCCCTTGTTGATTGGATCAAAAACACAATCGAGAATTTAACTAGATTCGTCGTTCTTTTAGAAGAATAGATGACGTATGTTTTAAACTTTTACAGCTGCTGCTATCCGTATGATCCTTATTTTCTTGCTAATTTTAAGAACTAGGCCTCGAGATAATTTAACTCGTCAGCGTTAAAATTAAAGTTAAACTTGCACTCGTTTTTAGGACTTGTAATGCAGTTATAATTCTGTCCGAAAAAGGAAAAGATTTATTCGACGAACATTGATCATGAGAAATGAATGTCAATTACACCATCTACGACAATTACAAAAGCAATAAAGAATTATTTTCAGCTTTAATAATAAATTTTAATAAATTTTCATTATTGCTATCAATTGAAATTTTTATAAAACTATTTCTGATTTTCAGTATTTAATTTTTTAGTTGATAATGTTAATGTTGAAATAATATTGCTGTAAATATTTGAATATGGGTTCATCGGTAATGCACGGTGTTATCAATATTCAATCATTTATGAGGATATAATAAAATAGTAATACATCAATTTTGTTTTTAATATTTCAGTATTGACATACATTTTTATGAAAATATAATGAAAACCTAATGGTAACCTCACATATATTCCTGTGTATTAATATTTAGTTTACTTCAATTTTGCTATAATATTCGTGTGGGATTTTTCAAAAATTATTTCATTCCCCATGTAACAAATTTTCGCTTTATTTAGTTTTTTGTAATGTATCAAAATAATTTCGTTGATTTTAATATTTAGTTATTACCTTAATGCAAATATAAAAATTGTGATTTAAATATTGCTTAGGAAAACTGTAAATAAAGTTTATTTCTGACATTTATTAGAAAAATTAGAACTTCCTGTTACCTGTTTGCTTACGACAAATGTCAACATAATTTTTTATAAAACATTTCATTATCATTAAAACTTACATATTAATTTGATATTTTATGTAACGGTAGAAAGTTATTAAATAAATAGAACAACAACACAAAATTAGAAAAATAAGGTAAAATATTATTTGAAGACGTGTTTTATATTTTTTATTACGAATGAAATGTGTTTAATTGTCTCTTTAAATAACGACTTGTTAATCAAATGAGAAGTTCGTGTGGAGAAACGAAGAAAGAAAAGTATTTATCAAATATACACGAAGGAAATTATATCTGCCATAATAAGTTTTCAACTAAAATGTCGATATCTTGATTCGATAATTTAATTCGTTACCAAATAATGGAGATTTAATTATACAGTGATACAATGGACCATAATATCTATTAAAATAGTTATTTGAATTATGAGACTGAATATATTTAGTAATTCTTCATCTATTATTTTACGTTTTCATAAAGTTATAATAAATGGATCATTTAAACTTGATAATGTCTAAAAGAAATATTTTACATAGTGTAATATTAAACATGTAACAAGAAATACCACAGTTTGATTTATATTACTATCCTCTGCAGAGATTCGTGTTTTTTGTAAATATTGTTTTTCCCATTTTTTCCAGAGAAAAGACATTTAAAGAAAGGATTCAAATGTATGAGAGAAATAAGTAACGCAAATATTTATTAATCGTTAATCAGTTTATTTAATTGTAATAATAATATTTTCGTCATGTATATAATGATTCTATTTACTTCTTACTATCTATATATATAATAATATATAGTGTATTTATGTTCATTATGTATAATATATTATCTACATTTATAATCCCTATGAAAGGCATCTCCAACCAGACTTCAGATTTACTTTTCATTTAAAATATCTTATTTATTCATAAAAATACAAGGGGCTCACGCAGCCAAACGACTCGGATATCGCTTAATCCAATATAAAGATCGCTGAGTTTCCAAATAAATATTAAAAATGGCAGCATGTATAATTTAATCATGTGCGTATCGTTTCACGCAATACCTATTCATTAATCCTTTTGCGAGGGAAAGTCCATGCTTTTCATAGCATTAAACCATTGATTATTATTAATAAATAGCTTCGTTTGCCACTGAAGACAAAGTTATTATAGAGCTTAATACATTCAACTTTATTTTATAAAGTAAAACTTTATATAACATCCTTCTTGAATATTGGAATGCCACTTTTAATATATGTTTTATTTCAATTGCTCTTTTCGTATCAAATATACCAAATATTTAAACTGGCATTCGAATAAATCTGGAAATTCGACAGGACGAATATTATTATATATATTTAAATACATTCATAAATAAAATAGATATTTATCAATATTTTAATTTTGTTGTATACTTGGATTTGTATTAGTATTTCAAAATTCGTCATTTATACACATTGCAATTGTAATGTCCAAAAAATTTACAAAGGTAATTTAAAACGCATTATTTTTATATATTAATTAATTTTTTATTTATTGCGAAATTGTATTATTTTATAATAAAATAAAGTTTAATATCGTAATTTTGTTTGAGTATACTATTATTTCTATCTATTATGATTAACTTGTCTGTATATATATTTATGCGTGTAATAAATTACTTTTAGATAACAATTAATAATAGGCGGAATAATTTGAATTACAATTTTGTTTAAATATCGTATTACAAACAAAATTGTTTGCAATTTTCATAAATTATTGGATGAATAGTCTGTAATTGATTAGGCAATCCGGAAAACTAAAACAAACTTTGAAATACATTATAACTGATAATTTAAAATATAAGATCCACACAAACGGTGATTATCGTTTAGGAATCTCGCGTCTCTTTGTTCTCAAAGATCACTTAAGGAAGTTAATTTTGAAAAAAAAAAAAAAACCCAGCGATCATGCAACGGTAATGTGATATCCGTTCGCGGTGACCAATCTCAGTTATAAAAGGAATAGTCGAAGGTAAAACGAGATAATAAAAAGTACTTCCCTAAACGTAGGTAGAAATTGGTAACTTTGACTCACTCATTTGAAAAAGTATCGCGCCGAGAAAAATTCGCGCCCTCGTCAAGCTCGTTTTTCTCTTCCTCTCTCTCTCTCACTCTCTCTCACTCACTCACTCTCACTCACTCTCACTCACTCACTCTCTCTCGCATTCTCACTCAATTTTTCTCGCGTTCTTTTATGTGCCTGGCGTTTCTGGGTTGACACACTATTGTAAGCTTTTTTTTAATGGTTTTCTATATTATATCTTTAGTTTTTTAGTTTGTCTACTATATATTTACTTAAATTATGAATTCACAATATTCTGTCGAATTATTATCAGGCCTTACGTTTCATTTATTTATCGTTTGGTGAAAAAATTGGAAGCTTGGGTAAGTGTCGCACATTTTATTTTTCTCGACATTTGTATTTTTGCTGAACTTTACTGCTTCGCGAAAAACAAAAATACATCGTTACATTGAGGAAAATCGCGCGTAAATAAAAAATAGAGCAATTGAAAGTACCAAAGTATTATGTAAACACAAGTGATCGATTATTATGCGATTACTTGCACAATATTCCACTATTCGTACATGAAATATTCATGAACAACGGCAGCTCTAAAGTATTTTTGTAACAGTGTGTTGTACAATTGAAAATCTGTTTAATTCAAAACACGCATTTTGTATTCACTTTTGAACAGATGACATTTAAGAGCCACATTTCGTGAAAAATGAATTTTCTATATCGTAATCTAAGCTATATGTAAAAAATTGTACACAAAATATTATACAAAATGTATGTTTTCATAAAATATTTTACACCGAACACAATCTTATCAACCGTGCTCGTGAATGAATATATGTAATATATGTATGTACATACATACATCGTATCTCGTCGAACTGCGATACTTTCACATCTCAACGAATCATAGTTTCAGTTTCAAATGCTTCGTATAATCAACAAGAATAAAGAACATCGTTGAAGTAAAGACGAAACGCTCAAAATACAAAATACTCACTGCTGCACAGATCTGTAATACATAAAGATAGACTAGTACTTTCAACATCGATAATATTATTATTTTCTTCATACCATAATTATTATTATTATTTCATTTTTATTTTTCGTACAGTATGTACAAAGTGTTCTCAACCCATAAACGAAAGGCAAGAGCATCATGTTGCATCATGTGTGCGTACGTGTACGTGTACGTGTGTGTCTACTTTTGACTGAATTTTTTTCTTTCTTTCTTTCTTTTATGTAACCTTTTATTTTTCTCAATATTCTCAATATATAGACTCTCATTCGCACTTAAATATTAAAGGTTGGGCACGATAATACTCTCGGTAGTAGTATAATGCCCTAAGTCTTGCTGATCCAGCGCTTTAAGCCCTACCCGGCGTAAGGCATTCCTGTTATTACCGAACATCGGCATACCGATTCTTTAATGTTTTTATTTTTTTTTTTACATTTTATCTTAATTTTTCACCTTTATACCTTATTATATACTTATTTATTTAGATAACTTTAGACAGTTCGACTCGGCAATCTTTTCTTTCTCTTTTATTTATTTTATTGTTCATTTTTCACCAGTGGCTAAGGTTTTTTCAAGTGCTTTCAGTTTCTTAAAAATATATACACGAGGTGAAAACAATGTATGATATTGTCTCATAAAAAGAAGTTTTTGAAAGAAGTATATAGATACGTGTAATTTTCGTACGAAAAGCATGAAAAAATAATTCGAATCACTTTTGTTTTCGATTAGATTTAGATTAAAAATAGATGTATTTATCGATGAATGGCTTCTTCCCCCCATGAAATCTGCTGATTTTATTATAATTTTTTAAATAGGCAAAAGTAAGGATCAAAAGTTTCGTAAATATAAATGCTATATTTGCTTGGCAGTAAAGTTAATGTCACATACAGTAGAAAGAACGTAAGCATTTTAATCGAAGAGAAATAGAGAAAATGAGATAGTGAAATGTGAAAATAATGAAAATATAGGAAAATAGTACTGAAGCGTAAGCCTGGTAAAGTGTAATAAATTATTTAAAAAATATCCTTTTATTTTTTCATCTAAATTTTAAACGACGTATTTACGCTTTTACGTCGTTATATACATATACATATACATATATATATATATATATATATATATATTGAAAATTGACAGAGTAGAGATGAATTTCACATATCAGTGAGAATAAAAAGAAGAATAAGAAAGTGAAAATACTGAAAGAATTTGCCATTTCCATGCTTTGTTTATTTTTTCTCAAAACTGACAAAACTGCAAAACGAGTGCTTTTAATCAATCTTCGAAATCATAAGTATTTTTACATAATTCTTTAGCTGAAAATGATAATAAACTATTACGATCATATTTTTATAAAAATAGGTGTGTTTCGCGTAAATCTATCTCGAAATCGGAAAATTAAGTTGGAAGAAAGTGTGCGAGAGGCAAAGAAAGGGCAAATTACCAAGGAAATTTCGAAAAAGCTCGAAAAGCCATTTAAATGGAAAAAAACGTCATGAAATATCACAGAGAAAAGAAAATGTTGAACGCGTACTTATCAACGACCTTGTCGACCATCCAATTGAACACAATTAACGCGCACGGCAATGTTCGGGAATACAGGCAAACCCTTAGACCGCATTAAACTTCCTTATCCACAAATAATATACAAGTTATTTTAACCGTATGAAGTATCCATCAGTAGTTTTTAAGTCTTATAATATGGACAAGCAGCTTCGAGCTTTGTTAAGCTCGAGGACGTCTTTTTTATTCCTTATTCCATTTTATACACACGTCGTGTCGATCATTTTCCTTTTTTTTTCGTACTCCCAGAGGCGCTTGTGCTCGCGATCGTCCTAAGATCGGAACAGTTTGCCAATTGAATACAGTCGTACAGTCGTACACAAATTGAAAATATTCATCGATTGAAAATCGCTCGAACGCGTTTTATTACGCGACCTGTTCAAATCATTTCCTTCGCAAAATCCATCTACGAACGCTTTTCAATTTAAACGATATTTTACCATTATAACGAATATTTTTTATGAAAATATTTATTTACTTTGGAGCTTGTGTTGGGCGATAGGCTCGAATAAAAACCCCTAATGACTTTAGCAATACGTTCATCGTATGGACGATCAAAAATTTGTCGAAAAAGAAAAGGCTTAATTATAAAATTAAACTTTTCTTTTTATCTTTATTTCATAGAGACCTTTGAGCGGAAAGGTTTTTCCGTTTTATTGGACGCTCTTTAATAAATCAGTCGAGTATCGTGATAACCGGTGAAAGAAAATTTGGAAAGTTCGTTGTTTGTTACGAAATAATTTGAAATGAAGATACGATCTTGTCAAGGCTTGCGAGTGTGAGCGCCTCGGTTTCCAAAAAAAAAAAAAAAAAAAACCTTTCTAATAATCAAAAAACTTTATATAGCGGCAAGACGAAATGAAGGCTGCAACGGCGTTCCAATGATATTTTCCTTCCCCTTTCGTATTTTCAAGCTTTCTTTTTCGACCCTATTACACGTTTACCCTTGCATCATTTATCCGTACACATCCTCTGAAATAAGATTTAAAAAATTAACGCTTCTCTTTATTCTTTTTGCTCATTTTTTTTGTTTTTATATAAACTAGCTTCAACCACTGGTATACTGTTGCATTAGCATCGCTTTTTTCGTTCTTTTTGACAATTCGAACTCCCTAGATAAATAATAGATCGTCGATCGCACGCGCGCGACCGAAACCTCTCCTCGCCTCGCGATTAAGAGAAACGAAAAGAAATAAAAACAGTCAAGTGAGGAAATAATATAAATGTTGATAGGATGCTATTTCATTAAAGGAACTGAACCGACAGCGACGAAGAATGTAAATAAATGCAAGCTTGAGGATAAACGAGTCGTAACGTGATCATTGATGTATTTAGAAAAAATTTTATTTTATCGACTATTTCCGTATATATGTATATACTTTTCTTCTATATATGCATACACGCATTTATCTTAAATTCTCGTATTACGCCAGACTTGGAGAGACTTCGCATACAGAGTCGCGTTGATCATTTTCGACTTTTATGGATACAATATGTTATGCGGGATTTACACGGTGTATGTGTGTCTAAGTGTGGATGTGTGTTTATTATTTCATTTTATAGCACATAACTACGAGATTGTTGTGGTAACTTGTTTTTCTTTTTTTCTTTTTCTTTCAGAAAAGAACAAAAATGGATTAAGTCTCGTAATGCATCGCCGCGATTGCGATTTTTTTCTCGATTTAATCATTTTATATTTTCGTCAAAATTCTTTCTATGCAAATGTCGTATGCTGAGCTCGTTTATATATCTCATTGCGCGGAGAGAAAAATTCATCGTTATTTCTTATTAATAGTGCGAAAGGAAGCATCAAGCGATAAAGCGATATTACGAAAATCCAAATTTATATTAAAAATTCTGGAAGGATTCGAATGCTATAAAATTTCTCATTCGAAAGTAAAGTAATTGATTATTGTTTTCACGAAAGCCTTGTAATTGTAAATCAAGCTTCAACTTTATTTGCGCTTTTTTCAATAAAAATTAAACTTTAGTGATATTAGATCGAAAATGAATATGAAAATTTCATTGCTTAAAATAGCTGAATACTTTGTTTCGTTTAATGGTACATATTTTTATTTTATTATCGTATATCATTATCGATTTTTCAATACTGAATGGTAAAATAACGATTTTTTTCTTACCTCGGCACTCCAGAAATATTTGCATATAGAATTTCTCAATGATTGCACCAAATTAAGGTAAACTGTAGTTAATAATTTGTACCAGACATAATTGAAATACATGTAATGAGATCTTTTCTTCGCGCATACGATTAATTTTTAATTCCGTATTACAATCTAAATTCGTTCATTTAATCATTTTAAGTATCAAAAATATCGCGCTTTTCTTATCAATTCAATTGTTTTCCTCTGTTTTTCTCTTTTGTTTTCTCGAAGACAAGAGACGGGAAGAGAATTACACTTTCGAACCCAGCATACGTAACTAATTGATGTGTATTAGCAGTTTTATGCATCGATTCATTGTTTCACAGTCAAAATATTGTACGAATGCGAATGCGAATTTACTGAAAATTCTGATGAAATCGAACCCAAGAAGAATAGAATAAAAAATTGAAGATGTCAGTTAGCATTTGCGAGAATGCGATGGTCATTTTTTCATTTTATGAAAATGTAGAAAAATTTATCGAAGCACAAAAATTATATGTATATATTTTTAGTTTTCGTGCGTTTCCCTCAGACTTTCTGATTGACAACTGAACACATATTATTGGCTCCGATTTACACTGTTGACATTCGAATCGTCATCGTCTTAACGCATTTTCTGGGTAACAATTATTTTCTACAATTGATGAACACTAATTTGGTATTTAGTAATAATATTCAATTTTTTGTATGCTACATAAAAGAAATTCATATCCATTTACATCAATTCATAATATAAGACGTTCAAAACAATATACAGCTAAAGAAATAAAAAAATGTTTAGTTCTGCTATCATGGGAATAAGTTTAAAGCTGTAATTTTGATTTTAAGGAAAAGACTATTTTTAATTACCTGTATAACGACGTTTGCGTTTGCATATTACTTGTTGGATGAAAATCTTTATGTATTCGGACACCAAATGCTTTGGCAGTATAAAATAACCATCGTTTAATAAGTATACGCATAGGTAACTGACGTTGGTAAAATCACTACTACACAATAATAACTGTGGCAAAAAATGACTGTTACAATGGCTATTCTACGTATATATAACAATAATACTAACACTAACAATAATAATAATAATAATAATAATAATAATAATAATAATAATAATAATAATAATAATAATAATAATAATAATAATAATAATAATAATAATAATAATAATAATCATACTAATAATAATCATAATAATAATCGTAGTAGTAGTAGTAGTAGTAGTAGTAGTAGTAGTAGTAGTAGTAGTAGTAGTAATAGCAGTAGTAGTGGTGGTGGTGGTGGCGGTGGTGGTGGCGGTAGTGGTGGTAGTAGTAGTAGTAATGATAATAATGATGATGATGATGATGATTGTGATGATGATGATAATGATAATAATAATAATAATAAGAAGAAAAAGAATAAGAATAATAATAATGATAAGGACGACGACGACGACGACGACGACGACGAGGACGATGATGATGACGACGATGATGACGATGACGATAATGATAATAATAATCACGTTTTGAGACGTCGTTTTGAGGCTTTTACAAAGGGTTCGAAAAATAATTATCAGTGACCCCGTATTTAATTTTTTTTTCACACTTCGCTTCTCCTACCCCTTATATCATGTACGTGTTTATGTGTGTATGTGTATGCTTATTTCGTTTCGCTTAATTTCTCTATACATGTGGTGGCAGCCATAAGTTAGTATTAGTCGGCGTAAAAATAAACGCACGTATATCGTAAATAAACACATTTGTGGTATCCGCGGGACGCTGACATTTATAAAACAGAGTCGATTTTTGTTGTACAGACAATATGATTTTTTTGTTTACTTAGCTTGTAATAAATGTTGATGCTGTGTCGGCGGTTCAGTTGTTCTGTTGTTCTTGTTGGTTCATTCGTACAATATGATCATTTAATGTATATTGTATGTCATTATCCATTTTAAATTGTTGTCGACGGTAAATGGCGGTGTATGGTTTTCATTACGTTGGCCCTTTTATGAGCAGTACGTACATAAGAGTCTTATTATCGATTCGGATTATGCAATGTGAACACACAATGACGTAGTTGCTCGACTGCCTACAGAAATATATTATTAATATAGTCTTTTAGTTTCGATAAAAAAGTTCAGTCCAACTCGATTTATTCCTTTAAATTTTCATGTTCTTCCCCTTTTTAGAGTTTTTTCTTTCTACATGAATTTCGCAGTTTAACGTCCTACTTTTATCTCTTTTATAGTTCTTTTCTTTCGGATTTTTTCCTCTTCTGCCTGTTCATTTTCTCGATTATTCAAATCGATTGATTACATTCACAGTCCGAACTTTCTGATTTTCCATCTCTTTTACATCTCCTTCTCGTTCTCGCTCTCTCGCTCCTTCGATTTATTTTCCTTTACTTTTTTGTACAACGCGACGAACACACACATTTATATTATTTATATATTTATATATAATATTTATATTTATACATATACATATACATATATATATATATATATATATGTGTGCTGTAGTTATTATTATATACACAAACAGAGCCGATTCAGCGTTCAGCTCAACGCGAGTCCGAATGCACAGAATCATATTGTTCCTTTGCTTTGTTTGTTCAATTTTTCTTCTTTTATTTATATATGTATATATGTATAGGTAGTCAGCTTCATTCTTCAGCTCGTTTATTTACTATCTTTGAATTGCTGAGTTCAGTAGGAAAGGAACGTAGAACATTTTACTCTCAAGTAGTAAAGCTGCCGCCGATTGTACCTGAAAATTGCACGATTAAAGTACTTTTATGGAACAAACATCAGCATTTGTAAAGTCGATTTTTTTTTCTCTTTCGTGTAGGATTTTTGAATTTTCCATATAACACTATTGAGTGTTATATCTATTATAAGTATACGGAGTAAAATACGTATTCTAAGATAGATGTGCCGATGCGATATTCTCATTATTACAAATATTAAATTTAAAAGCAGTACTTCGAAACTCTACCGCGAATTTCGAACGGATATGCGAAAGCTTTCTTAAATAATTGATTTGGACTTAGCGACAATAATTAATAAAAGGATCGAACTAATAATTACAGTTTATGATTATAACTGAACGTTTCGAGGCATAGACCTCTGTTGGATAAAAGACAAGAATTTTAATTCAGTTTTGGCGAAAATAGATCGGCTAATGAAAGGTCCGTTATTAACGAGAAGATGTCGATGAAAATGCAACTTACTTCGGGCAATCTGACGAGAAGATCGTGAAAGCGACTTGGCTGCTGCGGAGCACTGTGTTCGACGAAACTTCGTAAACAGCTCATATACCGTTCTTGTATTTGTTCTAATTCCACTGTACCACCTCGTGCTGTAACAATAATTCAAAATTCATTATTTTACTTCATTAGGTCAATGCGCGTGGGATTATCGATCGATGATAGCCGCCGGTACTTACACTTTGCGTCTGCCATGCCAGCAGTAATTGAAAAATGTATACTATTAAGTCGTGTGAATAATAAAGCATACGTAGATTGTTACATTTTAAGGATTCATTAAGAGGCCGAATGACGTTATTCTCTTGTAGTATTAAGCAAGTGCTGTTGTACAAGTCGTTCATCTACACGAAATAACTTTTCGGTAATATTACTGTCGCGAACGCCCCGATAACGACTAAAGTTTTTATTATGGAAAAATTGCTCGGTCAAAATCGAAATTTCAAACGAATCAATCCGTTTTCCGTTTTCTGTTTTATGCTAATTACTGAGTAAATATACTTTTTCAAATTGAAATAATCTCGGGAAATTGAAAGTAACGTCTTTTATCACCCGTCATGATCCGTGATCAGATTTTCCCGAGACAAAAAAGAAACGACTAAATACAGCGTTGAAGATAAAAACAAGAGAAAGCGATAAAGATCGCGATTAATCGCATTATCTAGCAGGGATTATCTATCCCTTTAAGTAGACGAGTAGATGAGCTTTACCGGAAGACGCCACGCTTTAGATAATACTATACGCTTAGTACCTGCATCAGTCCGACGACTTTTATCGTCATATCACTTTACGTCGCTTCAAATATTATGAAATCGTTATAAATACGAATAAAGCTGTATCCAATGTGAATGAAATTGTAACGAACCGTGCATCCCAGGCTGCAAAGTCGATTCTGAATTTTAAACAGTTTCAACATTCGCCTACTTATTGACTTAGATGAAGATCAAAAGATGGACAATTAGTACCACTAATTCGCACAACTTTTCTGCGGAGTTCCTTCGAATATCATTAACGACTTATTTAAGTATCGGATTGGGAATAAAGATTGGGAAAATATTTACTTTGAAAGGTGATAAAGAAGAAAATGCTGGCATACTTTAGTTTACAATGAAATAACCCAAGATATTTTGAGCATTAACGTGGATGTGAAAGGTAAATTACCTTGCGAAAGCATTGTGATGACTTTGAGACAGACATACTCCTCCATCCTCAGTTTTACCCTCCTAAACATTAGCGTGACGTACGTGATTTTTTCAACCATGAGGCCGACATCTTGTCGCAATTGGTCCATCGTTATCGGCCGACCCATCATGCTCGTTAGACACGCTTGTAACGTGTACATATTGTTCGAGACCTGTAGCATTGCCATTGGGAAACATTAGACAGACGTCTACGTTTTCTTACACGCACGCACGCACGCACGCACGCACGCACGCACGCACGCACGCACGCACGCACGCACGCACGCACACACCTTAGATATTGAAGCTGAGAACCGTTACTTGTAAAAATCAAAATTACGTGCGCGTTTATATTTCGATTTAATCACAGTTTAAATAATCAACAAAGTGTATCAAAGTACTATTTCACGATGCTGAAATGCGTATGATTAAATAATGCACGTTTCAATATTCATCGGAATAAAAGTAGAATCGATCAGAACTCCATAATCGGTCCTTATTTCCATTTTATACAGCACGGCATATGACAAATAGAAATAAATTATAAATACAGCTGAAGCCTCGAGGAATTCAAATCGGCGTACGTGCGATAGAAACCAATATCAAATTGTTTCAAAGGCGAAATACTTTTGCAGACCACGTAAATTATTTTCCTCAAATGCACAATAGCTCCCTCGCTAACAAGGTAACTCGTTTCGCCATTGAAATCACAACATTAAATTTTGTAAAACTGACCTCCTGGTTGAAGTCCGCGCCCGTAGCGTCGTTACCCGAGCTGGAAACCTTGTGCTGTCCGTGCATCGCCTGGTAAGCCGAGGTCGTGAGCACGAGGAGCTCGTGCCACTTGTGCGTAAGCAGCCTCGTGTGCACCTCTACAGGTAATTCAAGGTAAAACGGTAACCTCTTGGTCCACTGCACCAACTTGTACACTATGCTATCCCCTATCTGACACAGCTTCTCACTCAAGTCTGATTTATGGTCCAGCAGCTCGTCCAAGTTCTGAATCGGTATTATATTTTCGTTAATGCCGGTGTTTAGAAAGCTTCTAATAAATTATTTTGCTATTTAGAGCAGCCATATATTTCGCTTCGCCTGGAAACGAGGCTTTCCAGATTTTTCAAATCAGAGATCGCGCTCTTAGGGGACACGTACAAATACTATATTCGAATATTAAGGCTAATCAATGAAGAAAGTACAGATTAAAGATTTACATTCTGTCTGCAGATTCGCAAATATTAAATCGTAACTGTGTTCCTTCGCGAGAGAAAAAAATCTCGGTATAAGCGATCTGCGAAGGATAAAAGGTAAGTGTTTCTTCAGAATTACGAATAATAATTAATATCGAAATACTAAAGTTGTCCCGTTTATACCAGAAACTTAATGTACGCCTGTTTTCCATAAAATCACAAAAAAACTTTTATTCGCGTTCTCTTTGATAAAATCTAAAAAGAATTGCACTTGTACATTTGTTATAATAGAGTTACAAATAGTTTAAGATAATCGAAGCAAAATCTCTATTACGCCTAAAATATTTCGATTTAATTGAGTTAAATACCCGTAACGTGGCGATATCTTGGAATTCGTCGCAGTCTATGAGGGTTTGAATCATGGCGAGGGTTGTATCCAAAGGAAAAGCTCGATCCCGCGAACTGCTCACGGCATTATCTAACCTTTGACGTAAATGCACCACCTGAAAAATATAATTCATCAATAATCTGGACCTCGATGACGATGTTGTTGACGATGTTGTTGACGATTTAGTTCTACCAAGATGGTGCGTACTCGTGATAAGCGCATATTGCATAAGCGCGTACGTGATTGTAACAAGCGAATAAACATTCGTGGCTATTGATTTGATATTTCAAAAAGCACCAATACTTCTCTGTAAATGTAATATCTTGAAAGAACGACAGGAGTCCCATCATTATTAATACTAATAGGAATGAAGTTGAACGAGAAGTTATACAATTTCAAATTTTTGTAGACTAGGAAACGAAGGGAGAGTTTTACCTGTTATCTCAATTAACTATCCTTTTGTTTAAAGCGCCGATGCTTTTCGCTTGTATCTTATCAAGGGGATCCGATCTTTCGAATATTCACAAGGACGCAAATATGCGTATGCGCGAGCACACGGAGTTTTGAACGGTGGCACGTGTTTTCTTCGCGAAAGTTTACGTATATCGATGGGGGATTAGGCATCATTTTACACGCCCATTGTAAATATCACATCCGTTACCGTTTGAAAGGACAATTTTGTTTTTAAGTAAATGCACAAATTTTAAAAATGTTACTCATAATGCTGTATAAAATCGTGTAACCGTAAGTGCAAAATTGGTCCGAAATGTTAGAACTCATTTCCATGAATTTACGTTACGAATGGTAACCGATCGATGGAAACTAATATTATATAAGACTACGAAGTTGAAGTTTAGCTAAATATGCAATATATACTTTAAAACATAATCGGTTTAACAGAAGGAAATGTAATATATTTAAAGGGCATTTTGATCTAATATAAATGACGATTGTATTTGAGTAAACAAAGAAGATTCAACTTTTATAATTATTTATTTTTTCTACGAGATGCAATTTTTCAAAGAACTCGAGAAGTGCTCGCAACTTAAAGCGAGAAAAATACGATTATTTCTGTTTCTTGATGCACACATTAGTGTGCACAAGCATAACTTTGCCTATTTTATTTGACTCTTTTTATAATGCATTGTGAGAACGAGGGATTGAAAACCCTTTAAATAAAACCTGTAAAAAGTTTAAAATTTTCAAATTTCCTTTGGAACACTTCGATATGTGCAACGAAAATCAGCTCCCGTGGCTCTTTACATGGTTAATTTATTGCCAAGTAGTCAAGCGGTGGTTATTCTCTCGTTCCTTGAATTTTCCAGAAAAAAGAAGCTGCGCTCGTACGCGTGCAATTCTTGCAAAACGAGAGATACGAGGAGACGTCGAAGAATACGAAAGGAGAGTGAGAAAGGTTGGAGATAACAGATATTCGCGTGCACCAAGAGATTTTTGTTCTTTTGCGACGTACTTAAAAGACAGATGGATAGATAGGCAGCGCGCGCGCGCGCACACACACGTACGCGGAGAGAGAGAGAGAGAGAGAGAGAGAGAGAGTGAGTGAGTGTGCGCGACGGCGGGAGGGAGAGAGAGGGTGTGAGGTCAGTGTCCCTCGCTGCAGACTTTCACAAGTTACGAAACTGCACGGGCTCGCGAGTTCTGAGGCAGAGAGAACTGCCCGTCCTTGGCACCGGTTCTCGCTGATTTTCTATTGTCCCCATCGGCTACGCGTGCGCCGTATCCTTCGAGCGCTGTGCATTAGCCGAACGTCGTTACGACGTATACATGTAAACAAAGGATATTCGCGAAATTACTGTTCGGCTGTTCGGCTACCATTAGCGATAGAAGAGCCTTATTGCGAGCACTTGGACTTTGTAAATGGGCTCGTCCCTTTGCTACGAGACATCTTTCAATTTATCGAAGGCACCACTTATCTCGGGAATAGTAATGAGTCCACGTTATGCATAACGACATATTTACAGCGTTTCAAGCGATATCATTAATAACGCTTTATTTGTTAAAGTCGATTTTACGCTGAAGTAATAAGCAAGACATCCTGTCCAAATGATTCTGTTTTTTTTTTTTTTTTTTTTTTTTTTTTTTTTTTTTTTTAATTTGGATTGTAGATCCAAAGTGATGTAATTAATATGTAACATTATTTAAAATGTGTACCGCTGACTCATATTTCTTTTTAATCTCTCCAAGTTACGCGTAACTGTTACAATGCAGAAGTGTACGCGAACATAATGAAATATTGATGAAATATTTCATCATTCGCGTATTATTTTGATTTTTCATCGATCGTGCAATTTCCCTTTCTAATATGTATGAAATAAATTCATCGACGTGTAATTATTATAATTGTAACCTTCCGTAATTCAATTCGCTTTGCATATCCGTATCGGTAAATACCCGAGGTAGGCTTTTTGAGAAATTTGCTCCAAAGAAAAACTTGTTGAAAAGCAAAGTTTTCACTCCGAATTAACTGGTCGTGGTTTAATTTTTAAATCGATACTGCTAAATTTCAAACAAATAAACACGAGTTGCATATCTATCGTTCGGTTTAATATATTCTAAGCGATATTAATTGAGATTTAAATCTCTCGATGCATTACCCTAACGATAATACGTTTAGATCCGCTATGGATCAAGATCGGATAAAGTTTCATGCGTCAGTGACTCGAAAAGCGATAAGCTATTGAACAAAATTAAATCCATATATTTTAATTGTCATCTACTGCCAAGGAAAATGCAGAAAACTATATACAGGCTGCATTAAAAGACGTGAAATGTTTAAACTTCAAACAATATCTATTACCGAAGCTTTGAATTTTCTTTTACGTACTTTGCTCGTGTTCTATCGAAGTCATTGGCTTCTAATCGTTCACCATAAATTTTGAACGAGAACGATAGTTTTTTGTACATATTAATAACAGTAATGATCGCCGACGTCGCGTAATTATGGCTGTTTACTTCATCTACGTACGCCGATGTCAAAACTATCTAGTTTACCTTAAAGATGTATATTAAAGAGGCTCATAAATTATTCGTAAATCATTTACTCAAAAAACGCGTACTTAAACATTTTAACATAAATAATTTTTTTAACATAAATAATCGTAAAATGTATAAATCTTACATTATATAACTTATTTGCGCAGTCGGTGAGATATTACGCACGCATATACATGTATATTATATGTTTTAACGATCACGCGTCCAAGTCACGTTATATAATTATTCTAGTCGTTGAGTAAATCATAGTGCGCAAATGGTCTATCGAAGCCTTTTCAAGAAAGTCCAAATGCCGTATCGTCTCTTATCGAAAATAATACGCGAAAAGCCTTCCCGCAAAGTTGTTAAGAGTCCCGTCCCGTAGAAAAGCATCTCGTCGTCGCTCGCTCGCGACGCTTCCCGTCCATCGAGTCTAGCGATAACCGAACGATCCCAGAGATCCCAGGTAGGACAACAAAGGAACGCCGAGAGTCCTGCGGTGCTCGTCCAACGCGGTCGCATTCCATCGAATATCGGAAGGAACGCCGATTTCCCAGCTGACGTGGCTCCGGCTGGTGCAATAATTCTGCTGGGCGGTCGAACCGGTATCATGCGCGTCCGCCGGTTTCACTTTTGGCAATGGCCTCCATGTATTTCCCTTCTTGCGCCCCGTCCCTCGGTCAAGCGACCCGGAGCCGATTAGCATATCCGTCGTGCGCGCGCGGAGCTTCTCGCTCGCGATCCCACCACGCGGACAAACGAAAGTTCTTTTTGCCAGGTTTCTTATTCCGAGGGCACGTACGCTGAATGGAATAATAAGCTGCCGCTGCAGTTGTTGGGAGTGCTCGACTTTGTGAAAGATCGGTGCTATAGTGCGGGGATCGTATGGTAGTCGGAGCTGCCGCTACTTATTTTCCCTTGTAAAAACCGGGCCTCGAGGGAGATCCTCGAAGCTGCGAGCAAACGAGCCCGTGGCATCTGGATCGAGCTTACTTAGCTGCAGTTACGACGTAGAGCGAGAGCGAGAGTAGGATCGCGGTGGACTCCGTTAACCTGGTGTGCTCAATTAACGAACGATCCCGTAGTTAACGGGGTGGGTGGGTGGGTGGGTGGGTGGGGGGGAAACGAGGGGAAAATGAAAGCGGAAGGTAAACGCACCGGCGGTCGTCGGCGCCTGAGTTTCCAATTTAATCGTTTGGCCGCTCGAGGCGTAGGAGAGAAAAGCTGCGGTCACCCCAAGTCACGTAAGCGCGCGAGTTTCTTAGAGCACGACAAGGGGGACATTAACGGCCAGCATCGTAATATCTCTCGTGCGAGATTCCCGTTCGCAACTTTACTTCGATTATACTCTTATCCGAGTCTGGTTCCGCATTGGCGGCGGCTCTTCGCTTTTATGAGCTTTTTCATTTAGCGCGTCGAGTGCTCGGATGAGTAATCGGTACTCAACCGCGACTGATCTAGAAAGCAGTGCGCGGGCGTTTTTTCATTTTATCAATTTGTTAATCTCGTCGTACTTTTTTCCCCCCTTTCTTACCCTCCCTCCACCCCCCCCCCCTCCCGCCCCGAGAATACCGTATACCGAGCACTGCATGGAGCGCGTTTTTTATATTGCGCATAATTACAAAGTGCCTCAATCGTTTAAACCGAGGCTTATGCTTACGTTGTCAAACGTTTTCTGGAAGTTCTCTAGAAAACTTCACTTCACTTCAAGAAATGAAATAAACAATTTGCTGTTCCCATTTGTTCATTTTTTATCTAATTTTCATTTACCATTTTCAAAGTACTTTTACTAGATCTCAATTGCGTATAAAATCCGATCGAATAAATGACATCACTTTGCCGCGCTACTATTTTCAGTTATTTTGGCGTACACATTGAGATACTTCATCTCGATCAATTAATACGAATGATATGAAAATATTTATTAAAACGTACTAATTTTCCAAATTTGATTCCGATAAACACGGTTTTAATAATTTCTTTTGGGTACGGACAGCAAATGTCGAATTTACGACGGAATTTATTATATTATACTTAATTTGTAGGTTGTTTCATTCCTTGTACAAGTACGATTTAAATATAACAATTATACGGACAATATTGATTGAATAAGTACCATTATAAGTATTATTAATGGCATTTTTTCTTTAATTGCGTAATATAGTTTCAGCTACTTTCAACGTAGATGAGAGATACTTAAAAAGAAATTCTGGTTGATAGATTTTAACTATATTGCTTCCAAGTTATGTTAATCTAAAAACTGTTTTTGCTCGTTATGCTAATATAAACCTTACTCGTTACTAAATTTATTATCATTATTAAAATTCAATAAGAATTATGACGCCGTTAATGCGCCTTTTATAAAAAGGTTGATAAAAATGTTATTAATAGAGTAAAAATAATTTAGTTGCGAATATTTCAATCGCATCTCATTGGCTTATCTTACGCATTATCATCTTGACAGATAAATCCATAAATAAGAAATAACGTCATAATTATTTATAAGGAAAGATATACAAATTTTTTTCTGGATAGACGCGAGAAATGCGCGCATCCCTTTAAACTCATGGAAATCGGTATTTGTAATAACGATGTTGCATCGAATTTTACTTTTACCGTCGAAGAGTGTCATTGTTAGAGGCAAATATCGACCCGAATGAAAGTACAGAATTCAAAACATAAACCGGAGAAGTTGAAATGACGATAACGCGTAAGAGAGAAATCATAACGTTTAAAGCGCTCTTCGATAAGCAGAAAACGATCGCGTTTGCTTTTGACAGATCTTTCGCGACTTCGACAAGACTCGAGCGAGTCTTTGCACTCGGAAAAGTGCAAAGCCAAATCTAGTCACGGCATTCGCTTGAACCAAGTCGCCTTACCGCACTCTCGCGCTCTATCGTAATACAGAAAGCCTTGATTCCTTACGCAAGATGCCTCGCGCATAATCGAGAAAGTGAAATTGCAGCTCCCGAGAGTTCATTCATTTCAGCTCTTGGCGAAAAGAGCACGGATTTTCGTATCCGTGCGTTATCTTTCCCGCGGTTCGCGTGGAATCCGCGCGAACCGTGGGATCGTTCGGAAATTCATGAAAATCAGTCGACTGCTGTTGGTTTTCGGGCACCGCGTGCAATTGACCGACAAAAACGCGTAACCAGTTTCAAAACTGGAGCGTCTTAAAAAACCGATTGAATAAAC